>JAKSZU010000001.1:58778388-59315888 GCA_026018925.1 Tupaia tana
AACCCTAACCCTAGCCCTACAACTGATCTCGGACCCGATCCCCAACCCTAACCCTTCTCTCACTAATAAACGATCACTAAATCTACATCCAATCATAACCCTAAGCTTACGCCCTATCCCTGACCTGAAATGTATCATTAGTTGAACCCTAACTCCAATGCTTGAGCTAACCCTACCCCGAGCCCTACACCTGAACCCTGACCCGGCTCCAAAGCTAAACATGACTCTCACTCAAAAACTAACACTATTCCCAAATCTAACCTGAACACTAATCTTACACCCTAATCCTAACTTGAAATCTATCATTACTTTAACCCTAACCCAAATGCTTGAAGTAACCCTAACCCTAGCCCCGCCTCTTAAAGCTGACCGGAATTCAAATCGAAACCTGACTCTAACTCTGACACTAACAGGAATCGTAAATCTAACCGCTGCCCTAAACTTACACCCTAACTCTGACCTACAACCAAACATTATTCTAACCCTAACTCAAATGCTAGACCTAACCCTAACCCTAGCCCTCCACCTTTAAAGTGACACGAACCCAAAGGTCAACCTGACTCTTTCTCCAAAACGGACACTAAACCTAAATCTAAGCGTAACACTAAACTTACATCATAACCCTTACTGAAAATCTAGCATTACTTCAGCCCTAAGTCAAATGCTAGACCTAACCCTAACCCTAGCCCTCCACCTTAACCCGGACCCGAAACTGAAAAGTAAACCTGACTCTAACTCAAAGACTACCACGAAACCTAAAACTAACCATAACCCTAATCTTACACCGCAACCCTAACGCGAAACCTATCATGACTTTAACCCTAACTCCGTTGCTAGGCCTAACCCTAACCCTAGCCCTACACCTGATCTCGGACCCGATCCCCAACCCTAACCCTTCTCTCACTAATAAACGATCACTAAATCTAAATCCAATCATAACCCTAAGCTTACGCCCTATCCCTGACCTGAAATGTATCATTAATTGAACCCTAACTCCAATGCTTGAGCTAACCCTTACCCTAGCCCTACACCTGAACCCTGACCCGGCTCCAAAGCTAAACATGACTCTCACTCAAAAACTAACACTATTCCCAAGTCTAACCTGAACACTAATCTTACACCCTAATCCTAACTTGAAATCTATCATTACTTTAACCCTAACCCAAATGCTTGAAGTAACCCTAACCCTAGCCCAGCCCCTTAAAGCTGACCGGAACTCAAATCGAAACCTGACTCTAACTCAGACACTAACAGGAATCGTAAATCTAACCGCTGCCCTAAACTTACACACTAACTCTGACTTAAAACCAAACATTATTCTAACCCTAACTCAAATGCTAGACCTAACCCTAATCCTAGCCCTCCACCTTTAAAGTGACACGAACCCAAAGGTCAACCTGACTCTTTCTCGAAAACGGACACTAAACCTAAATCTAAGCGTAACACTAAACTTACATCATAACCCTTACTGAAAATCTAGCATTACTTCAGCCCTAAGTCAAATGCTAGACCTAACCCTAACCCTAGCCCTCCACCTTAACCCGGACCCGAAACTGAAAAGTAAACCTGTCTCTAACTCAAAGACTACCACGAAACCTAAAACTAACCGTAACCCTAATCTTACACCGCAACCCTAACGCGAAACCTATCATGACTTTAACCCTAACTCCGTTGCTAAACCTAACCCTAACCCTAGCCCTACACCTGATCTCGGACCCGATCCCCAACCCTAACCCTTCTCTCACTAATAAACGATCACTAAATCTAAATCCAATCATAACCCTAAGCTTACGCCCTATCCCTGACCTGAAATGTATCATTAGTTGAACCCTAACTCCAATGCTTGAGCTAACCCTAACCCTAGCCCTACACCTGAACCCTGACCCGGCTCCAAAGCTAAACATGACTCTCACTCAAAACCTAACACTATTCCCAAATCTAACCTGAACACTAATCTTACACCCTAATCCTAACCTGAAATCTATCATTACTTTAACCCTAACCCAAATGCTTGAAGTAACCCTAACCCTAGCCCCGCCCCTTAAAGCTGACCGGAACTCAAATCGAAACCTGACTCTAACTCTGACACTAACAGGAATCGTAAATCTAACCGCTGCCCTAAACTTACACCCTAACTCTGACCTAAAACCAAACATTATTCTAACCCTAACTCAAATGCTAGACCTAACCCTAACCCTAGCCCTCCACCTTTAAAGTGACACGAACCCAAAGGTCAACCTGACTCTTTCTCGAAAACGGACACTAAACCTAAATCTAAGCGTAACACTAAACTTACATCATAACCCTTACTGAAAATCTAGCATTACTTCAGCCCTAAGTCAAATGCTAGACCTAACACTAACCCTAGCCCTCCACCTTAACCCGGACCCGAAACTGAAAAGTAAACCTGTCTCTAACACAAAGACTACCACGAAACCTAAAACTAACCGTAACCCTAATCTTACACCGCAACGCTAACGCGAAACCTATCATGACTTTAACCCTAACTCCGTTGCTAGACCTAACCCTAACCCTAGCCCTACACCTGATCTCGGACCCGATCCCCAACCCTAACCCTTCTCTCACTAATAAACGATCACTAAATCTAAATCCAATCATAACCCTAAGCTTACGCCCTATCCCTGACCTGAAATGTATCATTAATTGAACCCTAACTCCAATGCTTGAGCTAACCCTAACCCTAGCCCTACACCTGAACCCTGACCCGGCTCCAAAGCTAAACATGACTCTCACTCAAAAACTAACACTATTCCCAAATCTAACCTGAACACTAATCTTACACCCTAATCCTAACTTGAAATCTATCATTACTTTAACCCTAACCCAAATGCTTGAAGTAACCCTAACCCTAGCCCCGCCCCTTAAAGCTGACCGGAACTCAAATCGAAACCTGACTCTAACTCAGACACTAACAGGAATCGTAAATCTAACCGCTGCCGTAAACTTACACACTAACTCTGACTTAAAACCAAACATTATTCTAACCCTAACTCAAATGCTAGACCTAACCCTAACCCTAGCCCTCCACCTTTAAAGTGACACGAACCCAAAGGTCAACCTGACTCTTTCTCCAAAACGGACACTAAACCTAAATCTAAGCGTAACACTAAACTTACATCATAACCCTTACTGAAAATCTAGCATTACTTCAGCCCTAAGTCAAATGCTAGACCTAACCCTAACCCTAGCCCTCCACCTTAACCCGGACCCGAAACTGAAAAGTAAACCTGTCTCTAACTCAAAGACTACCACGAAACCTAAAACTAACCGTAACCCTAATCTTACACCGCAACCCTAACGCGAAACCTATCATGACTTTAACCCTAACTCCGTTGCTAAACCTAACCCTAACCCTAGCCCTACACCTGATCTCGGACCCGATCCCCAACCCTAACCCTTCTCTCACTAATAAACGATCACTAAATCTAAATCCAATCATAACCCTAAGCTTACGCCCTATCCCTGACCTGAAATGTATCATTAGTTGAACCCTAACTCCAATGCTTGAGCTAACCCTAACCCTAGCCCTACACCTGAACCCTGACCCGGCAACAAAGCTAAACATGACTCTCACTCAAAAACTAACACTATTCCCAAATCTAACCTGAACACTAATCTTACACCCTAATCCTAACCTGAAATCTATCATTACTTTAACCCTAACCCAAATGCTTGAAGTAACCCTAACCCTAGCCCCGCCCCTTAAACCTGACCGGAACTCAAATCGAAACCTGACTCTAACTCAGACACTAACAGGAATCGTAAATCTAACCGCTGCCCTAAACTTACACCCTAACTCTGGCCTAAAACCAAACATTATTCTAACCCTAACTCAAATGCTAGACCTAACCCTAACCCTAGCCCTCCCCCTTTAATGTGACACGAACCCAAAGGTCAACCTGACTCTTTCTCCAAAACGGACACTAAACCTAAATCTAAGCGTAACACTAAACTTACATCATAACCCTTACTGAAAATCTAGCATTACTTCAGCCCTAAGTCAAATGCTAGACCTAACCCTAACCCTAGCCCTCCACCTTAACCCGGACCCGAAACTGAAAAGTAAACCTGTCTCTAACTCAAAGACTACCACGAAACCTAAAACTAACCGTAACCCTAATCTTACACCGCAACCCTAACGCGAAACCTATCATGACTTTAACCCTAACTCCGTTGCTAGACCTAACCCTAACCCTAGCCCTACACCTGATCTCGGACCCGATCCCCAACCCTAACCCTTCTCTCACTAATAAACGATCACTAAATCTAAATCCAATCATAACCCTAAGCTTACGCCCTATCCCTGACCTGAAATGTATCATTAATTGAACCCTAACTCCAATGCTTGAGCTAACCCTAACCCTAGCCCTATACCTGAACCCTGACCCGGCTCCAAAGCTAAACATGACTCTCACTCAAAAACTAACACTATTCCCAAATCTAACCTGAACACTAATCTTACACCCTAATCCTAACTTGAAATCTATCATTACTTTAACCCTAACCCAAATGCTTGAAGTAACCCTAACCCTAGCCCCGCCCCTTAAAGCTGACCGGAACTCAAATCGAAACCTGACTCTATCTCAGACACTAACAGGAATCGTAAATCTAACCGCTGCCCTAAACTTACACCCTAACTCTGACTTAAAACCAAACATTATTCTAACCCTAACTCAAATGCTAGACCTAACCCTAACCCTAGCCCTCCACCTTTAAAGTGACACGAACCCAAAGGTCAACCTGACTCTTTCTCCAAAACGGACACTAAACCTAAATCTAAGCGTAACACTAAACTTACATCATAACCCTTACTGAAAATCTAGCATTACTTCAGCCCTAAGTCAAATGCTAGACCTAACCCTAACCCTAGCCCTCCACCTTAACCCGGACCCGAAACTGAAAAGTAAACCTGTCTCTAACTCAAAGACTACCACGAAACCTAAAACTAACCGTAACCCTAATCTTACACCGCAACCCTAACGCGAAACCTATCATGACTTTAACCCTAACTCCGTTGCTAGACCTAACCCTAACCCTAGCCCTACACCTGATCTCGGACCCGATCCCCAACCCTAACCCTTCTCTCACTAATAAACGATCACTAAATCTAAATCCAATCATAACCCTAAGCTTACGCCCTATCCCTGACCTGAAATGTATCATTAGTTGAACCCTAACTCCAATGCTTGAGCTAACCCTAACCCTAGCCCTACACCTGAACCCTGACCCGGCTCCAAAGCTAAACATGACTCTCACTCAAAAACTAACACTATTCACAAATCTAACCTGAACACTAATCTTACACCCTAATCCTAACTTGAAATCTATCATTACTTTAACCCTAACCCAAATGCTTGAAGTAACCCTAACCCTAGCCCCGCCCCTTAAAGCTGACCGGAACTCAAATCGAAACCTGACTCTAACTCTGACACTAACAGGAATCGTAAATCTAACCGCTGCCCTAAACTTACACCCTAACTCTGGCCTAAAACCAAACATTATTCTAACCCTAACTCAAATGCTAGACCTAACCCTAACCCTAGCCCTCCCCCTTTAATGTGACACGAACCCAAAGGTCAACCTGACTCTTTCTCCAAAACGGACACTAAACCTAAATCTAAGCGTAACACTAAACTTACATCATAACCCTTACTGAAAATCTAGCATTACTTCAGCCCTAAGTCAAATGCTAGACCTAACACTAACCCTAGCCCTCCACCTTAACCCGGACCCGAAACTGAAAAGTAAACCTGTCTCTAACTCAAAGACTACCACGAAACCTAAAACTAACCGTAACCCTAATCTTACACCGCAACCCTAACGCGAAACCTATCTTGACTTTAACCCTAACTCCGTTGCTAGACCTAACCCTAACCCTAGCCCTACACCTGATCTCGGACCCGATCCCCAACCCTAACCCTTCTCTCACTAATAAACGATCACTAAATCTAAATCCAATCATAACCCTAAGCTTACGCCCTATCCCTGACCTGAAATGTATCATTGGTTGAACCCTAACTCCAATGCTTGAGCTAACCCTAACCCGAGCCCTACACCTGAACCCTGACCCGGCTCCAAAGCTAAACATGACTCTCACTCAAAAACTAACACTATTCCCAAATCTAACCTGAACACTAATCTTACAGCCTAATCCTAACTTGAAATCTATCATTACTTTAACCCTAACCCAGATGCTTGAAGTAACCCTAACCCTAGCCCCGCCTCTTAAAGCTGACCGGAACTCAAATCGAAACCTGACTCTAACTCAGACACTAACAGGAATCGTAAATCTAACCGCTGCCCTAAACTTACACCCTAACTCTGACCTAAAACCAAACATTATTCTAACCCTAACTCAAATGCTAGACCTAACCCTAACCCTAGCCCTCCACCTTTAAAGTGACACGAACCCAAAGGTCAACCTGACTCTTTCTCCAAAACGGACACTAAACCTAAATCTAAGCGTAACACTAAACTTACATCATAACCCTTACTGAAAATCTAGCATTACTTCAGCCCTAAGTCAAATGCTAGACCTAACCCTAACCCTAGCCCTCCACCTTAACCCGGACCCGAAACTGAAAAGTAAACCTGTCTCTAACTCAAAGACTACCACGAAACATAAAACTAACCGTAACCCTAATCTTACACCGCAACCCTAACGCGAAACCGATCATGACTTTAACCCTAACTCCGTTGCTAGACCTAACCCTAACCCTAGCCCTACACCTGATCTCGGACCCGATCCCCAACCCTAACCCTTCTCTCACTAATAAACGATCACTAAATCTAAATCCAATCATAACCCTAAGCTTACGCCCTATCCCTGACCTGAAATGTATCATTGGTTGAACCCTAACTCCAATGCTTGAGCTAACCCTAACCCGAGCCCTACACCTGAACCCTGACCCGGCTCCAAAGCTAAACATGACTCTCACTCAAAAACTAACACTATTCCCAAATCTAACCTGAACACTAATCTTACAGCCTAATCCTAACTTGAAATCTATCATTACTTTAACCCTAACCCAGATGCTTGAAGTAACCCTAACCCTAGCCCCGCCTCTTAAAGCTGACCGGAACTCAAATCGAAACCTGACTCTAACTCAGACACTAACAGGAATCGTAAATCTAACCGCTGCCCTAAACTTACACCCTAACTCTGACCTAAAACCAAACATTATTCTAACCCTAACTCAAATGCTAGACCTAACCCTAACCCTAGCCCTCCACCTTTAAAGTGACACGAACCCAAAGGTCAACCTGACTCTTTCTCCAAAACGGACACTAAACCTAAATCTAAGCGTAACACTAAACTTACATCATAACCCTTACTGAAAATCTAGCATTACTTCAGCCCTAAGTCAAATGCTAGACCAAACCCTAACCCTAGCCCTCCACCTTAACCCGGACCCGAAACTGAAAAGTAAACCTGTCTCTAACTCAAAGACTACCACGAAACCTAAAACTAACCGTAACCCTAATCTTACACCGCAACCCTAACGCAAAACCTATCATGACTTTAACCCTAACTCCGTTGCTAGACCTAACCCTAACCCTAGCCCTACAACTGATCTCGGACCCGATCCCCAACCCTAACCCTTCTCTCACTAATAAACGATCACTAAATCTACATCCAATCATAACCCTAAGCTTACGCCCTATCCCTGACCTGAAATGTATCATTAGTTGAACCCTAACTCCAATGCTTGAGCTAACCCTACCCCGAGCCCTACACCTGAACCCTGACCCGGCTCCAAAGCTAAACATGACTCTCACTCAAAAACTAACACTATTCCCAAATCTAACCTGAACACTAATCTTACACCCTAATCCTAACTTGAAATCTATCATTACTTTAACCCTAACCCAAATGCTTGAAGTAACCCTAACCCTAGCCCCGCCTCTTAAAGCTGACCGGAATTCAAATCGAAACCTGACTCTAACTCTGACACTAACAGGAATCGTAAATCTAACCGCTGCCCTAAACTTACACCCTAACTCTGACCTAAAACCAAACATTATTCTAACCCTAACTCAAATGCTAGACCTAACCCTAACCCTAGCCCTCCACCTTTAAAGTGACACGAACCCAAAGGTCAACCTGACTCTTTCTCCAAAACGGACACTAAACCTAAATCTAAGCGTAACACTAAACTTACATCATAACCCTTACTGAAAATCTAGCATTACTTCAGCCCTAAGTCAAATGCTAGACCTAACCCTAACCCTAGCCCTCCACCTTAACCCGGACCCGAAACTGAAAAGTAAACCTGACTCTAACTCAAAGACTACCACGAAACCTAAAACTAACCGTAACCCTAATCTTACACCGCAACCCTAACGCGAAACCTATCATGACTTTAACCCTAACTCCGTTGCTAGGCCTAACCCTAACCCTAGCCCTACACCTGATCTCGGACCCGATCCCCAACCCTAACCCTTCTCTCACTAATAAACGATCACTAAATCTAAATCCAATCATAACCCTAAGCTTACGCCCTATCCCTGACCTGAAATGTATCATTAATTGAACCCTAACTCCAATGCTTGAGCTAACCCTTACCCTAGCCCTACACCTGAACCCTGACCCGGCTCCAAAGCTAAACATGACTCTCACTCAAAAACTAACACTATTCCCAAGTCTAACCTGAACACTAATCTTACACCCTAATCCTAACTTGAAATCTATCATTACTTTAACCCTAACCCAAATGCTTGAAGTAACCCTAACCCTAGCCCCGCCCCTTAAAGCTGACCGGAACTCAAATCGAAACCTGACTCTAACTCAGACACTAACAGGAATTGTAAATCTAACCGCTGCCCTAAACTTACACACTAACTCTGACTTAAAACCAAACATTATTCTAACCCTAACTCAAATGCTAGACCTAACCCTAACCCTAGCCCTCCACCTTTAAAGTGACACGAACCCAAAGGTCAACCTGACTCTTTCTCCAAAACGGACACTAAACCTAAATCTAAGCGTAACACTAAACTTACATCATAACCCTTACTGAAAATCTAGCATTACTTCAGCCCTAAGTCAAATGCTAGACCTAACCCTAACCCTAGCCCTCCACCTTAACCCGGACCCGAAACTGAAAAGTAAACCTGTCTCTAACTCAAAGACTACCACGAAACCTAAAACTAACCGTAACCCTAATCTTACACCGCAACCCTAACGCGAAACCTATCATGACTTTAACCCTAACTCCGTTGCTAAACCTAACCCTAACCCTAGCCCTACACCTGATCTCGGACCCGATCCCCAACCCTAACCCTTCTCTCACTAATAAACGATCACTAAATCTAAATCCAATCATAACCCTAAACTTACGCCCTATCCCTGACCTGAAATGTATCATTAGTTGAACCCTAACTCCAATGCTTGAGCTAACCCTAACCCTAGCCCTACACCTGAACCCTGACCCGGCTCCAAAGCTAAACATGACTCTCACTCAAAACCTAACACTATTCCCAAATCTAACCTGAACACTAATCTTACACCCTAATCCTAACCTGAAATCTATCATTACTTTAACCCTAACCCAAATGCTTGAAGTAACCCTAACCCTAGCCCCGCCCCTTAAAGCTGACCGGAACTCAAATCGAAACCTGACTCTAACTCAGACACTAACAGGAATCGTAAATCTAACCGCTGCCCTAAACTTACACCCTAACTCTGGCCTAAAACCAAACATTATTCTAACCCTAACTCAAATGCTAGACCTAACCCTAACCCTAGCCCTCCCCCTTTAATGTGACACGAACCCAAAGGTCAACCTGACTCTTTCTCCAAAACGGACACTAAACCTAAATCTAAGCGTAACACTAAACTTACATCATAACCCTTACTGAAAATCTAGCATTACTTCAGCCCTAAGTCAAATGCTAGACCTAACCCTAACCCTAGCCCTCCACCTTAACCCGGACCCGAAACTGAAAAGTAAACCTGTCTCTAACTCAAAGACTACCACGAAACCTAAAACTAACCGTAACCCTAATCTTACACCGCAACCCTAACGTGAAACCTATCATGAATTTAACCCTAACTCCGTTGCTAGACCTAACCCTAACCCTAGCCCTACACCTGATCTCGGACCCGATCCCCAACCCTAACCCTTCTCTCACTAATAAACGATCACTAAATCTAAATCCAATCATAACCCTAAGCTTACGCCCTATCCCTGACCTGAAATGTATCATTAGTTGAACCCTAACTCCAATGCTTGAGCTAACCCTAACCCTAGCCCTACACCTGAACCCTGACCCGGCTCCAAAGCTAAACATGACTCTCACTCAAAAACTAACACTATTCCCAAATCTAACCTGAACACTAATCTTACACCCTAATCCTAACTTGAAATCTATCATTACTTTAACCCTAACCCAAATGCTTGAAGTAACCCTAACCCTAGCCCCGCCCCTTAAAGCTGACCGGAACTCAAATCGAAACCTGACTCTAACTCTGACACTAACAGGAATCGTAAATCTAACCGCTGCCCTAAACTTACACCCTAACTCTGACCTAAAACCAAACATTATTCTAACCCTAACTCAAATGCTAGACCTAACCCTAACCCTAGCCCTCCCCCTTTAAAGTGACACGAACCCAAAGGTCAACCTGACTCTTTCTCGAAAACGGACACTAAACCTAAATCTAAGCGTAACACTAAACTTACATCATAACCCTTACTGAAAATCTAGCATTACTTCAGCCCTAAGTCAAATGCTAGACCTAACCCTAACCCTAGCCCTCCACCTTAACCCGGACCCGAAACTGAAAAGTAAACCTGTCTCTAACTCAAAGACTACCACGAAACCTAAAACTAACCGTAACCCTAATCTTACACCGCAACCCTAACGCGAAACCTATCATGACTTTAACCCTAACTCCGTTGCTAGACCTAACCCTAACCCTAGCCCTACACCTGATCTCGGACCCGATCCCCAACCCTAACCCTTCTCTCACTAATAAACGATCACTAAATCTAAATCCAATCATAACCCTAAGCTTACGCCCTATCCCTGACCTGAAATGTATCATTAATTGAACCCTAACTCCAATGCTTGAGCTAACCCTAACCCTAGCCCTACACCTGAACCCTGACCCGGCTCCAAAGCTAAACATGACTCTCACTCAAAAACTAACACTATTCCCAAATCTAACCTGAACACTAATCTTACACCCTAATCCTAACTTGAAATCTATCATTACTTTAACCCTAACCCAAATGCTTGAAGTAACCCTAACCCTAGCCCCGCCCCTTAAAGCTGACCGGAACTCAAATCGAAACCTGACTCTATCTCAGACACTAACAGGAATCGTAAATCTAACCGCTGCCCTAAACTTACACCCTAACTCTGACTTAAAACCAAACATTATTCTAACCCTAACTCAAATGCTAGACCTAACCCTAACCCTAGCCCTCCACCTTTAAAGTGACACGAACCCAAAGGTCAACCTGACTCTTTCTCCAAAACGGACACTAAACCTAAATCTAAGCGTAACACTAAACTTACATCATAACCCTTACTGAAAATCTAGCATTACTTCAGCCCTAAGTCAAATGCTAGACCTAACCCTAACCCTAGCCCTCCACCTTAACCCGGACCCGAAACTGAAAAGTAAACCTGTCTCTAACTCAAAGACTACCACGAAACCTAAAACTAACCATAACCCTAATCTTACACCGCAACCCTAACGCGAAACCTATCATGACTTTAACCCTAACTCCGTTGCTAGACCTAACCCTAACCCTAGCCCTACACCTGATCTCGGACCCGATCCCCAACCCTAACCCTTCTCTCACTAATAAACGATCACTAAATCTAAATCCAATCATAACCCTAAGCTTACGCCCTATCCCTGACCTGAAATGTATCATTAGTTGAACCCTAACTCCAATGCTTGAGCTAACCCTAACCCTAGCCCTACACCTGAACCCTGACCCGGCTCCAAAGCTAAACATGACTCTCACTCAAAAACTAACACTATTCACAAATCTAACCTGAACACTAATCTTACACCCTAATCCTAACTTGAAATCTATCATTACTTTAACCCTAACCCAAATGCTTGAAGTAACCCTAACCCTAGCCCCGCCCCTTAAAGCTGACCGGAACTCAAATCGAAACCTGACTCTAACTCTGACACTAACAGGAATCGTAAATCTAACCGCTGCCCTAAACTTACACCCTAACTCTGGCCTAAAACCAAACATTATTCTAACCCTAACTCAAATGCTAGACCTAACCCTAACCCTAGCCCTCCCCCTTTAATGTGACACGAACCCAAAGGTCAACCTGACTCTTTCTCCAAAACGGACACTAAACCTAAATCTAAGCGTAACACTAAACTTACATCATAACCCTTACTGAAAATCTAGCATTACTTCAGCCCTAAGTCAAATGCTAGACCTAACACTAACCCTAGCCCTCCACCTTAACCCGGACCCGAAACTGAAAAGTAAACCTGTCTCTAACTCAAAGACTACCACGAAACCTAAAACTAACCGTAACCCTAATCTTACACCGCAACCCTAACGCGAAACCTATCTTGACTTTAACCCTAACTCCGTTGCTAGACCTAACCCTAACCCTAGCCCTACACCTGATCTCGGACCCGATCCCCAACCCTAACCCTTCTCTCACTAATAAACGATCACTAAATCTAAATCCAATCATAACCCTAAGCTTACGCCCTATCCCTGACCTGAAATGTATCATTGGTTGAACCCTAACTCCAATGCTTGAGCTAACCCTAACCCGAGCCCTACACCTGAACCCTGACCCGGCTCCAAAGCTAAACATGACTCTCACTCAAAAACTAACACTATTCCCAAATCTAACCTGAACACTAATCTTACAGCCTAATCCTAACTTGAAATCTATCATTACTTTAACCCTAACCCAGATGCTTGAAGTAACCCTAACCCTAGCCCCGCCTCTTAAAGCTGACCGGAACTCAAATCGAAACCTGACTCTAACTCAGACACTAACAGGAATCGTAAATCTAACCGCTGCCCTAAACTTACACCCTAACTCTGACCTAAAACCAAACATTATTCTAACCCTAACTCAAATGCTAGACCTAACCCTAACCCTAGCCCTCCACCTTTAAAGTGACACGAACCCAAAGGTCAACCTGACTCTTTCTCCAAAACGGACACTAAACCTAAATCTAAGCGTAACACTAAACTTACATCATAACCCTTACTGAAAATCTAGCATTACTTCAGCCCTAAGTCAAATGCTAGACCAAACCCTAACCCTAGCCCTCCACCTTAACCCGGACCCGAAACTGAAAAGTAAACCTGTCTCTAACTCAAAGACTACCACGAAACCTAAAACTAACCGTAACCCTAATCTTACACCGCAACCCTAACGCGAAACCTATCATGACTTTAACCCTAACTCCGTTGCTAGACCTAACCCTAACCCTAGCCCTACAACTGATCTCGGACCCGATCCCCAACCCTAACCCTTCTCTCACTAATAAACGATCACTAAATCTACATCCAATCATAACCCTAAGCTTACGCCCTATCCCTGACCTGAAATGTATCATTAGTTGAACCCTAACTCCAATGCTTGAGCTAACCCTACCCCGAGCCCTACACCTGAACCCTGACCCGGCTCCAAAGCTAAACATGACTCTCACTCAAAAACTAACACTATTCCCAAATCTAACCTGAACACTAATCTTACACCCTAATCCTAACTTGAAATCTATCATTACTTTAACCCTAACCCAAATGCTTGAAGTAACCCTAACCCTAGCCCCGCCTCTTAAAGCTGACCGGAATTCAAATCGAAACCTGACTCTAACTCTGACACTAACAGGAATCGTAAATCTAACCGCTGCCCTAAACTTACACCCTAACTCTGACCTAAAACCAAACATTATTCTAACCCTAACTCAAATGCTAGACCTAACCCTAACCCTAGCCCTCCACCTTTAAAGTGACACGAACCCAAAGGTCAACCTGACTCTTTCTCCAAAACGGACACTAAACCTAAATCTAAGCGTAACACTAAACTTACATCATAACCCTTACTGAAAATCTAGCATTACTTCAGCCCTAAGTCAAATGCTAGACCTAACCCTAACCCTAGCCCTCCACCTTAACCCGGACCCGAAACTGAAAAGTAAACCTGACTCTAACTCAAAGACTACCACGAAACCTAAAACTAACCGTAACCCTAATCTTACACCGCAACCCTAACGCGAAACCTATCATGACTTTAACCCTAACTCCGTTGCTAGGCCTAACCCTAACCCTAGCCCTACACCTGATCTCGGACCCGATCCCCAACCCTAACCCTTCTCTCACTAATAAACGATCACTAAATCTAAATCCAATCATAACCCTAAGCTTACGCCCTATCCCTGACCTGAAATGTATCATTAATTGAACCCTAACTCCAATGCTTGAGCTAACCCTTACCCTAGCCCTACACCTGAACCCTGACCCGGCTCCAAAGCTAAACATGACTCTCACTCAAAAACTAACACTATTCCCAAGTCTAACCTGAACACTAATCTTACACCCTAATCCTAACTTGAAATCTATCATTACTTTAACCCTAACCCAAATGCTTGAAGTAACCCTAACCCTAGCCCCGCCCCTTAAAGCTGACCGGAACTCAAATCGAAACCTGACTCTAACTCAGACACTAACAGGAATCGTAAATCTAACCGCTGCCCTAAACTTACACACTAACTCTGACTTAAAACCAAACATTATTCTAACCCTAACTCAAATGCTAGACCTAACCCTAACCCTAGCCCTCCACCTTTAAAGTGACACGAACCCAAAGGTCAACCTGACTCTTTCTCCAAAACGGACACTAAACCTAAATCTAAGCGTAACACTAAACTTACATCATAACCCTTACTGAAAATCTAGCATTACTTCAGCCCTAAGTCAAATGCTAGACCTAACCCTAACCCTAGCCCTCCACCTTAACCCGGACCCGAAACTGAAAAGTAAACCTGTCTCTAACTCAAAGACTACCACGAAACCTAAAACTAACCGTAACCCTAATCTTACACCGCAACCCTAACGCGAAACCTATCATGACTTTAACCCTAACTCCGTTGCTAAACCTAACCCTAACCCTAGCCCTACACCTGATCTCGGACCCGATCCCCAACCCTAACCCTTCTCTCACTAATAAACGATCACTAAATCTAAATCCAATCATAACCCTAAACTTACGCCCTATCCCTGACCTGAAATGTATCATTAGTTGAACCCTAACTCCAATGCTTGAGCTAACCCTAACCCTAGCCCTACACCTGAACCCTGACCCGGCTCCAAAGCTAAACATGACTCTCACTCAAAACCTAACACTATTCCCAAATCTAACCTGAACACTAATCTTACACCCTAATCCTAACCTGAAATCTATCATTACTTTAACCCTAACCCAAATGCTTGAAGTAACCCTAACCCTAGCCCCGCCCCTTAAAGCTGACCGGAACTCAAATCGAAACCTGACTCTAACTCAGACACTAACAGGAATCGTAAATCTAACCGCTGCCCTAAACTTACACCCTAACTCTGGCCTAAAACCAAACATTATTCTAACCCTAACTCAAATGCTAGACCTAACCCTAACCCTAGCCCTCCCCCTTTAATGTGACACGAACCCAAAGGTCAACCTGACTCTTTCTCCAAAACGGACACTAAACCTAAATCTAAGCGTAACACTAAACTTACATCATAACCCTTACTGAAAATCTAGCATTACTTCAGCCCTAAGTCAAATGCTAGACCTAACCCTAACCCTAGCCCTCCACCTTAACCCGGACCCGAAACTGAAAAGTAAACCTGTCTCTAACTCAAAGACTACCACGAAACCTAAAACTAACCGTAACCCTAATCTTACACCGCAACCCTAACGTGAAACCTATCATGAATTTAACCCTAACTCCGTTGCTAGACCTAACCCTAACCCTAGCCCTACACCTGATCTCGGACCCGATCCCCAACCCTAACCCTTCTCTCACTAATAAACGATCACTAAATCTAAATCCAATCATAACCCTAAGCTTACGCCCTATCCCTGACCTGAAATGTATCATTAGTTGAACCCTAACTCCAACGCTTGAGCTAACCCTAACCCTAGCCCTACACCTGAACCCTGACCCGGCTCCAAAGCTAAACATGACTCTCACTCAAAAACTAACACTATTCCCAAATCTAACCTGAACACTAATCTTACACCCTAATCCTAACTTGAAATCTATCATTACTTTAACCCTAACCCAAATGCTTGAAGTAACCCTAACCCTAGCCCCGCCCCTTAAAGCTGACCGGAACTCAAATCGAAACCTGACTCTATCTCAGACACTAACAGGAATCGTAAATCTAACCGCTGCCCTAAACTTACACCCTAACTCTGACTTAAAACCAAACATTATTCTAACCCTAACTCAAATGCTAGACCTAACCCTAACCCTAGCCCTCCACCTTTAAAGTGACACGAACCCAAAGGTCAACCTGACTCTTTCTCCAAAACGGACACTAAACCTAAATCTAAGCGTAACACTAAACTTACATCATAACCCTTACTGAAAATCTAGCATTACTTCAGCCCTAAGTCAAATGCTAGACCTAACCCTAACCCTAGCCCTCCACCTTAACCCGGACCCGAAACTGAAAAGTAAACCTGTCTCTAACTCAAAGACTACCACGAAACCTAAAACTAACCGTAACCCTAATCTTACACCGCAACCCTAACGCGAAACCTATCATGACTTTAACCCTAACTCCGTTGCTAGACCTAACCCTAACCCTAGCCCTACACCTGATCTCGGACCCGATCCCCAACCCTAACCCTTCTCTCACTAATAAACGATCACTAAATCTAAATCCAATCATAACCCTAAGCTTACGCCCTATCCCTGACCTGAAATGTATCATTAGTTGAACCCTAACTCCAATGCTTGAGCTAACCCTAACCCTAGCCCTACACCTGAACCCTGACCCGGCTCCAAAGCTAAACATGACTCTCACTCAAAAACTAACACTATTCACAAATCTAACCTGAACACTAATCTTACACCCTAATCCTAACTTGAAATCTATCATTACTTTAACCCTAACCCAAATGCTTGAAGTAACCCTAACCCTAGCCCCGCCCCTTAAAGCTGACCGGAACTCAAATCGAAACCTGACTCTAACTCTGACACTAACAGGAATCGTAAATCTAACCGCTGCCCTAAACTTACACCCTAACTCTGGCCTAAAACCAAACATTATTCTAACCCTAACTCAAATGCTAGACCTAACCCTAACCCTAGCCCTCCCCCTTTAATGTGACACGAACCCAAAGGTCAACCTGACTCTTTCTCCAAAACGGACACTAAACCTAAATCTAAGCGTAACACTAAACTTACATCATAACCCTTACTGAAAATCTAGCATTACTTCAGTCCTAAGTCAAATGCTAGACCTAACACTAACCCTAGCCCTCCACCTTAACCCGGACCCGAAACTGAAAAGTAAACCTGTCTCTAACTCAAAGACTACCACGAAACCTAAAACTAACCGTAACCCTAATCTTACACCGCAACCCTAACGCGAAACCTATCTTGACTTTAACCCTAACTCCGTTGCTAGACCTAACCCTAACCCTAGCCCTACACCTGATCTCGGACCCGATCCCCAACCCTAACCCTTCTCTCACTAATAAACGATCACTAAATCTAAATCCAATCATAACCCTAAGCTTACGCCCTATCCCTGACCTGAAATGTATCATTGGTTGAACCCTAACTCCAATGCTTGAGCTAACCCTAACCCGAGCCCTACACCTGAACCCTGACCCGGCTCCAAAGCTAAACATGACTCTCACTCAAAAACTAACACTATTCCCAAATCTAACCTGAACACTAATCTTACAGCCTAATCCTAACTTGAAATCTATCATTACTTTAACCCTAACCCAGATGCTTGAAGTAACCCTAACCCTAGCCCCGCCTCTTAAAGCTGACCGGAACTCAAATCGAAACCTGACTCTAACTCAGACACTAACAGGAATCGTAAATCTAACCGCTGCCCTAAACTTACACCCTAACTCTGACCTAAAACCAAACATTATTCTAACCCTAACTCAAATGCTAGACCTAACCCTAACCCTAGCCCTCCACCTTTAAAGTGACACGAACCCAAAGGTCAACCTGACTCTTTCTCCAAAACGGACACTAAACCTAAATCTAAGCGTAACACTAAACTTACATCATAACCCTTACTGAAAATCTAGCATTACTTCAGCCCTAAGTCAAATGCTAGACCAAACCCTAACCCTAGCCCTCCACCTTAACCCGGACCCGAAACTGAAAAGTAAACCTGTCTCTAACTCAAAGACTACCACGAAACCTAAAACTAACGGTAACCCTAATCTTACACCGCAACCCTAACGCGAAACCTATCATGACTTTAACCCTAACTCCGTTGCTAGACCTAACCCTAACCCTAGCCCTACAACTGATCTCGGACCCGATCCCCAACCCTAACCCTTCTCTCACTAATAAACGATCACTAAATCTACATCCAATCATAACCCTAAGCTTACGCCCTATCCCTGACCTGAAATGTATCATTAGTTGAACCCTAACTCCAATGCTTGAGCTAACCCTACCCCGAGCCCTACACCTGAACCCTGACCCGGCTCCAAAGCTAAACATGACTCTCACTCAAAAACTAACACTATTCCCAAATCTAACCTGAACACTAATCTTACACCCTAATCCTAACTTGAAATCTATCATTACTTTAACCCTAACCCAAATGCTTGAAGTAACCCTAACCCTAGCCCCGCCTCTTAAAGCTGACCGGAATTCAAATCGAAACCTGACTCTAACTCTGACACTAACAGGAATCGTAAATCTAACCGCTGCCCTAAACTTACACCCTAACTCTGACCTAAAACCAAACATTATTCTAACCCTAACTCAAATGCTAGACCTAACCCTAACCCTAGCCCTCCACCTTTAAAGTGACACGAACCCAAAGGTCAACCTGACTCTTTCTCCAAAACGGACACTAAACCTAAATCTAAGCGTAACACTAAACTTACATCATAACCCTTACTGAAAATCTAGCATTACTTCAGCCCTAAGTCAAATGCTAGACCTAACCCTAACCCTAGCCCTCCACCTTAACCCGGACCCGAAACTGAAAAGTAAACCTGACTCTAACTCAAAGACTACCACGAAACCTAAAACTAACCGTAACCCTAATCTTACACCGCAACCCTAACGTGAAACCTATCATGAATTTAACCCTAACTCCGTTGCTAGACCTAACCCTAACCCTAGCCCTACACCTGATCTCGGACCCGATCCCCAACCCTAACCCTTCTCTCACTAATAAACGATCACTAAATCTAAATCCAATCATAACCCTAAGCTTACGCCCTATCCCTGACCTGAAATGTATCATTAGTTGAACCCTAACTCCAACGCTTGAGCTAACCCTAACCCTAGCCCTACACCTGAACCCTGACCCGGCTCCAAAGCTAAACATGACTCTCACTCAAAAACTAACACTATTCCCAAATCTAACCTGAACACTAATCTTACACCCTAATCCTAACTTCAAATCTATCATTACTTTAACCCTAACCCAAATGCTTGAAGTAACCCTAACCCTAGCCCCGCCCCTTAAAGCTGACCGGAACTCAAATCGAAACCTGACTCTAACTCAGACACTAACAGGAATCGTAAATCTAACCGCTGCCCTAAACTTACACACTAACTCTGACTTAAAACCAAACATTATTCTAACCCTAACTCAAATGCTAGACCTAACCCTAACCCTAGCCCTCCCCCTTTAATGTGACACGAACCCAAAGGTCAACCTGACTCTTTCTCCAAAACGGACACTAAACCTAAATCTAAGCGTAACACTAAACTTACATCATAACCCTTACTGAAAATCTAGCATTACTTCAGCCCTAAGTGAAATGCTAGACCTAACCCTAACCCTAGCCCTCCACCTTAACCCGGACCCGAAACTGAAAAGTAAACCTGTCTCTAACTCAAAGACTACCACGAAACCTAAAACTAACCGTAACCCTAATCTAACACCGCAACCCTAACGCGAAACCTATCTTGACTTTAACCCTAACTCCGTTGCTAGACCTAACCCTAACCCTAGCCCTACACCTGATCTCGGACCCGATCCCCAACCCTAACCCTTCTCTCACTAATAAACGATCACTAAATCTAAATCCAATCAAAACCCTAAGCTTACGCCCTATCCCTGACCTGAAATGTATCATTGGTTGAACCCTAACTCCAATGCTTGAGCTAACCCTAACCCGAGCCCTACACCTGAACCCTGACCCGGCTCCAAAGCTAAACATGACTCTCACTCAAAAACTAACACTATTCCCAAATCTAACCTGAACACTAATCTTACAGCCTAATCCTAACTTGAAATCTATCATTACTTTAACCCTAACCCAGATGCTTGAAGTAACCCTAACCCTAGCCCCGCCTCTTAAACCTGACCGGAACTCAAATCGAAACCTGACTCTAACTCAGACACTAACAGGAATCGTAAATCTAACCGCTGCCCTAAACTTACACCCTAACTCTGACCTAAAACCAAACATTATTCTAACCCTAACTCAAATGCTAGACCTAACCCTAACCCTAGCCCTCCACCTTTAAAGTGACACGAACCCAAAGGTCAACCTGACTCTTTCTCCAAAACGGACACTAAACCTAAATCTAAGCGTAACACTAAACTTACATCATAACCCTTACTGAAAATCTAGCATTACTTCAGCCCTAAGTCAAATGCTAGACCAAACCCTAACCCTAGCCCTCCACCTTAACCCGGACCCGAAACTGAAAAGTAAACCTGTCTCTAACTCAAAGACTACCACGAAACCTAAAACTAACCGTAACCCTAATCTTACACCGCAACCCTAACGCGAAACCTATCATGACTTTAACCCTAACTCCGTTGCTAGACCTAACCCTAACCCTAGCCCTACACCTGATCTCGGACCCGATCCCCAACCCTAACCCTTCTCTCACTAATAAACGATCACTAAATCTAAATCCAATCATAACCCTAAGCTTACGCCCTATCCCTGACCTGAAATGTATCATTAGTTGAACCCTAACTCCAATGCTTGAGCTAACCCTACCCCGAGCCCTACACCTGAACCCTGACCCGGCTCCAAAGCTAAACATGACTCTCACTCAAAACCTAACACTATTCCCAAATCTAACCTGAACACTAATCTTACACCCTAATCCTAACTTGAAATCTATCATTACTTTAACCCTAACCCAAATGCTTGAAGTAACCCTAACCCTAGCCCCGCCCCTTAAAGCTGACCGGAACTCAAATCGAAACCTGACTCTAACTCAGACACTAACAGGAATCCTAAATCTAACCGCTGCCCTAAACTTACACCCTAACTCTGACCTAAAACGAAACATTATTCTAACCCTAACTCAAATGCCAGACCTAACCCTAACCCTATCCCTCCACCTTTAAAGTGACACGAACCCAAAGGTCAACCTGACTCTTTCTCCAAAACGGACACTAAACCTAAATCAAAGCGTAACACTAAACTTACATCAAAACCCTTACTGAAAATTTAGCATTACTTCAGCCCTAAGTCAAATGCTAGACCTAACCCTAACCCTAGCCCTCCACCTTAACCCTGACCCGAAACTGAAAAGTAAACCTGTCTCTAACTCAAAGACTACCACGAAACCTAAAACTAAACGTAACCCTAATCTTACACCGCAACCCTAACGCGAAACCTATCATGACTTTAACCCTAACTCCGTTGCTAGACCTAACCCTAACCCTAGCCCTACACCTGATCTCGGACCCGATCCCCAACCCTAACCCTTCTCTCACTAATAAACGATCACTAAATCTATATCCAATCATAACCCTAAGCTTACGCCATATCCCTGACCTGAAATGTATCATTAGTTGAACCCTAGCTCCAATGCTTGAGCTAACCCTAACCCTAGCCCTACACCTGAACCCTGACCCGGCTCTAAAGCTAAACATGACTCTCACTCAAAAACTAACACTATTCCCAAATCTAACATGAACACTAATTTTACACCCTAATCCTAACTTGAAATCTATCATCACTTTAAACCTAACCCAAAAGCTTGAAGTAACCCAAACCCTAGCCCCGCCCCTTAAAGCTGACCAGAACTCAAATCGAAACCCTATTCTAACTAAGACACTAACA
The DNA here is from genome assembly GCA_026018925.1 of Tupaia tana. Taxonomy (NCBI): domain Eukaryota; kingdom Metazoa; phylum Chordata; class Mammalia; order Scandentia; family Tupaiidae; genus Tupaia; species Tupaia tana. The sequence goes on from JAKSZU010000001.1 coordinate 58,800,667, forward strand.
GAAATCGTAAATCTAACCGCTGCCCTAAACTTACACCCTAACTCTGACCTAAAACCAAACATTATTCTAACCCTAACTCAAATGCTAGACCTAACCCTAACCCTAGCCCTCCACCTTTAAAGTGATACGAACCCAAAGGTCAACCTGACTCTTTCTCAAAACGGACACTAAACCTAAATCTAAGCGTAACACTAAACTTACATCATAACCCTTACTGAAAACCTAGCATTACTTCAGCCCTAAGTCAAATGCTAGACCTAACCCTAACCCTAGCCCTCCACCTTAACCCAGATCCGAAACTGAAAAGTAAATCTGTCTCTAACTCAAACACTACCACGAAACCTAAAACTAACCGTAACCCTAATATTACACCACAACCCTAACGCGAAACCTATCATGACTTTAACCCTAACTCCATTGCTAGACCTAACCCTAAACCTAGCCCTGCACCTGATCTCGGACCCAATCCCCAACCCTAACCCTTCTCTCACTAATAAACGATCACTAAATCTAAATCCAATCATAACCCTAAGCTTTTGCCCTATCCCTGACCTAAAATGTATCATTAGTTGAACCCTAACTCCGTTGCTAGACCTAACCCTAACCCTAGCCATACACCTGATCTCTTACCTGATCCCCAACCCTAACCCCTCTCTCACTAATAAACTATCACTAAATCTAAATCCAATCATAACCCTAAGCTTACGCCCTATCCCTGAACTAAAATGTATCATTAGTTGAACCCTAACTCCAATGCTTGAGCTAACCCTAACCCTAGCCCAACACCTGAACCCTGACCCGGCTCCAAAGCTAAACATGACTCTCACTCAAAAAGTAACACTATCCCAAATCTAACCTGAACACTAATCTTACACCCTAATCCTAACTTGAAATCTATAATTACTTTAACCCTAACCCAAACGCTTAAAGTAACCCTAACCCTAGCCCCGCCCCTTAATGCTGACCGGAACTCAAATCCAAACCTGACTCTAACTCAGACACTAACAGGAATCATAAATCTAACCGCTGCCCTAAACTTACACCCTATCTCTGACCTAAAACCAAATATTATTCTAACCCTAACTCAAATGCTAGACCTAACCCTAACCCTAGCCCTCCACCTTTAAACTGACACGAACCCAAAGGTCAACCTGACTCTTTCTCCAAAACGGACACTAAACCTAAATCTAAGCGTAACACTAAACTTACATCATAACCCTTACTGAAAATCTAGCATTACTTCAGCCCTAAGTCAAATGCTAGACCTAACCCTAACCCTAGCCCTCCACCTTAACCCGGACCCGAAACTAAAAAGTAAACCTGTCTCTAACTCAAAGACTACCACGAAACCTAAAACTAACCGTAACCCTAATCTTACACCGCAACCCTAACGCGAAACCTATCATGACTTTAACCCTAACTCCGTTGCTAGACCTAACCCTAACCCTAGCCCTACACCTGATCTCGGACCCGATCCCCAACCCTAACCCTTCTCTCACTAATAAACTATCACTAAATCTAAATCCAATCATAACCCTAAGCTTACGCCCTATCCCTGACCTGAAATGTATCATTAGTAGAACCCTAACTCCAATGCTTGAGCTAACCCTAACCCTAGCCCTACACCTGAACCCTGACCCGGCTCCAAAGCTAAACATGACTCTCACTCAAAAACTAACACTATTCCCAAATCTAACCTGAACACTAATCTTACACCCTAATCCTAACTTGAAATCTATCATTACTTTAACCCTAACCCAAATGCTTGAAGTAACCCTAACCCTAGCCCCGCCCCTTAAAGCTGACCGGAACTCAAATCGAAACCTGACTCTAACTCAGACACTAACAGGAATCGTAAATCTAACCGCTGCCCTAAACTTACACCCTAACTCTGACCTAAAACGAAACATTATTCTAACCCTAACTCAAATGCCAGACCTAACCCTAACCCTATCCCTCCACCTTTAAAGTGACACGAACCCAAAGGTCAACCTGACTCTTTCTCCAAAACGGACACTAAACCTAAATCTAAGCGTAACACTAAAGTTACATCATAACCCTTACTGAAAATCTAGCATTACTTCAGCCCTAAGTCAAATGCTAGACCTAACCCTAACCCTAGCCCTCCACCTTAACCCTGACCCGAAACTGAAAAGTAAACCTGTCTCTAACTCAAAGACTACCACGAAACCTAAAACTAACCGTAACCCTAATCTTACACCGCAACCCTAACGCGAAACCTATCATGACTTTAACCCTAACTCCGTTGCTAGACCTAACCCTAACCCTAGCCCTACACCTGATCTCGGACCCGATCCCCAACCCTAACCCTTCTCTCACTAATAAACGATCACTAAATCTAAATCCAATCATAACCCTAAGCTTACGCCCTATCCCTGACCTGAAATGTATCATTAGTTGAACCCTAACTCCAATGCTTGAGCTAACCCTAACCCTAGCCCTACACCTGAACCCTGACCCGGCTCCAAAGCTAAACATGACTCTCACTCAAAAACTAACACTATTCCCAAATCTAACCTGAACACTAATCTTACACCCTAATCCTAACTTGAAATCTATCATTACTTTAACCCTAACCCAAATGCTTGACGTAACCCTAACTCTAGCCCCGCCCCTTAAAGCTGACCGGAACTCAAATCGAAACCTGACTCTAACTCAGACACTAACAGGAATCGTAAATCTAACAGCTGCCCTAAACTTACACCCTAACTCTGGCCTAAAACCAAACATTATTCTAACCCTAACTCAAATGCTAGACCTAACCCTAACCCTAGCCCTCCCCCGAAATGTGACACGAACCCAAAGGTCAACCTGACTCTTTCTCCAAAACGGACACTAAACCTAAATCTAAGCGTAACACTAAACTTACATCATAACCCTTACTGAAAATCTAGCATTACTTCAGCCCTAAGTCAAATGCTAGACCTAACCCTAACCCTAGCCCTCCACCTTAACCCGGACCCGAAACTGAAAAGTAAACCTGTCTCTAACTCAAAGACTACCACGAAACCTAAAACTAACCGTAACCCTAATCTTACACCGCAACCCTAACGCGAAACCTATCATGACTTTAACCCTAACTCCGTTGCTAGACCTAACCCTAACCCTAGCCCTACACCTGATCTCGGACCCGATCCCCAACCCTAACCCTTCTCTCACTAATAAACGATCACTAAATCTAAATCCAATCATAACCCTAAGCTTACGCCCTATCCCTGACCTGAAATGTATCATTGGTTGAACCCTAACTCCAATGCTTGAGCTAACCCTAACCCGAGCCCTACACCTGAACCCTGACCCGGCTCCAAAGCTAAACAAGACTCTCACTCAAAAACTAACACTATTCCCAAATCTAACCTGAACACTAATCTTACACCCTAATCCTAACTTGAAATCTATCATTACTTTAACCCTAACCCAAATGCTTGACGTAACCCTAACTCTAGCCCCGCCCCTTAAAGCTGACCGGAACTCAAATCGAAACCTGACTCTAACTCAGACACTAACAGGAATCGTAAATCTAACAGCTGCCCTAAACTTACAACCTAACTCTGACCTAAAACCAAACATTATTCTAACCCTAACTCAAATGCTAGACCTAACCCTAACCCTAGCCCTCCACCTTTAAAGTGACACGAACCCAAATGTCAACCTGACTCTTTCTGCAAAACGGACACTAAACCTAAATGTAAGGGTAACCCTAAAGTGACATCAAAACCCTGACTCATAACCTATCATTACATCAACCCTAAGTCAAATTCGAGACGTAACCCTAACCCTAGCCCTCCACCTTAACCCGGACCCGAAAATGAAAAGTAAACCTGTCTCTAACTCAAAGACTACCACGAAACCTAAAACTAACTGTAACCCTAATCTTACACCGCAACCCTAACGCGAAACCTATCATGACTTTAACCCTAACTCCGTTGCTACAACTAACCCTAACCCTAGCCCTACACCTGATCTCGGACCCGATCCCCAACCCTAACCCTTCTCTCACTAATAAAATATCACTAAATCTAAATCCAATCATAACCCTAAGCTTACGCCCTATCCCTGACCTGAAATGTATCATTAGTAGAACCCTAACACCAATGATTGAGCTAACCCTAACCCTAGCCCTACACCTGAACCCTGACCCGGCTCCAAAGCTAAACAAGACTCTCACTCAAAAACTAACACTATTCCCAAATCTAACCTGAACACTAATCTTACACCCTAATCCTAACTTGAAATCTATCATTACTTTAACCCTAACCCAAATGCTTGAAGTAACCCTAACCCTAGCCCCGCCCCTTAAAGGTGACCGGAACTCAAATCAAAACCTGACTCTAACTCAGACACTAACAGGAATCCTAAATCTAACCGCTGCCCTAAACTTACACCCTAACTCTGACCTAAAACCAAACATTATTCTAACCCTAACTCAAATGCCAAACCTAACGCTAACCCTAGCCCTCCACCTTTAAAGTGACACGAACCCAAAGGTCAACCTGACTCTTTCTCCAAAACGGACACTAAACCTAAATCTAAGCGTAACACTAACCTTACATCATAACCCTTACTGAAAATTTAGCATTACTTCAGCCCTAAGTCAAATGCTAGACCTAACCCTAACCCTAGCCCTCCACCTTAACCCGGACCCGAAACTGAAAAGTAAACCTGTCTCTAACTCAAAGACTACCACGAAACCTAAAACTAACCGTAACCCTAATCTTACACCATAACCCTAACGCGAAACCTATCATGACTTTAACCCTAACTCCGTTGCTAGACCTAACCCTAACCCTAGCCCTACACCTGATCTCGGACCCGATCCCCAACCCTAACCCTTCTCTCACTAATAAACGATCAGTAAATCTAAATCCAATCATAACCCTAAGCTTACGCCATATCCCTGACCTGAAATGTATCATTAGTTGAACCCTAGCTCCAATGCTTGAGCTGACCCTAACCCTAGCCCTAAACCTGAATCCTGACCCGGCTCCAAAGCTAAACATGACTCTCACTCAAAAACTAACACTATTCCCAAATCTAACCTGAACACTAATGTTATACCCTAATCCTAACTTGAAATCTATCATTGCTTTAACCCTAACCCAAATGCTTGAAGTATCCCTAACCCTAGCCCCGCCCCTTAAAGCTGACCGGAACTCAAATCGAAACCACACTCTAACTCAGACACTAACAGGAATCGTAAATCTAACCGCTGCCCTAAACTTACACCCTAACTCTGACCTAAAACCAAACATTATTCTAACCCTAACTCAAATGCTAGACCTAACCCTAATCCTAGCCCTCCACCTTTAAAGTGATACGAACCCAAAGGTCAACCTGACTCTTTCTCCAAAACGGACACTAAACCTAAATCTAAGCGTAACACTAAACTTACATCATAGCCCTTACTCAAAACCTAGCATTACCTTAGTCCTAAGAGAAATGCTAGACCTAACCCTAACCCTAGCCCTCCACCTTAACCCGGACCCGAAACTGAAAAGTAAACCTTTCTCTAACTCAAACACTGCCACGAAACCCAAAACAAACCGTAACCCTAATCTTACACCGGAACCCTAACGAGAAACCTATCATGACTTTAACCCTAACTCCGTTGCTAGACCTAACCCTAACCCTAGCCCTACTCCTGATCTTGGACCCGGTCCCCAACCCTAACCCTTCTCTCACTAATAAACGATCACTATATCTAAATCCAATCATAACCCTAAGCTTACGCCATATCCCTGACCTGAAATGTATCATTAGTTGAACCCTAACTCCAATGGTTGAGCTAACCCTAACACTGGCCCTACACCTTAACCCTGACCCGGATCCAAAGCTAAACACGACTAACTCAAAAACTAACACTATTCCCAAATCTAACCTGAACACTAATCTTACACCCTATTCCTAACATGAAATCTATCATTACTTTAACCATAACCCAAATGCTTCAAGTAACCCTAACCCTAGACCCGGCCCTTAAAGCTGAGCGGAAATCAAATCGAAACCTGACTCTAACTCAGACACTAACAGGAATCGGAAATCTAACCGCTGTCCTAAACTTACACCCTAACCCTGACCTGAAACCAAACATTTTTCTAACCCTAACTCAAATGCTAGACCTTGGAGGGCTAGGGTTAGGGTTCTGTCTAGCATTTGAGTTAGGGTTAGGGTTACTTCAAGCATTTGGGTTAGGGTCAAAGTAATGATAGATTTCAAGTTAGGATTAGGGTGTAAGATTAGTGTTCAGGTTAGATTTGGGAATTTTGTTAGTTTTTGAGTTAGAGTCATGCTTAGTTTTGGAGCCAGGTCAGGGCTCAGGTGTAGGGCTAGGGTTAGGGTTAGCTCAAGCATTGGAGTTAGGGATCAACTAATGATACATTTCAGGTCAGGGATAGGGCATAAGCTTAGGGTTATGATTGGATTTAGATTTAGTGATAGTTTATTAGTGAGAGAAGGGTTAAGGTTGGGGATCAGGTCCGAGATCAGGTGTAGGGCTAGGGTTAGGGTTAGGTCTAGCAACGGATTTAGGTTTAAGTCATGATAGGTTTCGCGTTAGGGTTGTGGTGTAAGATTAGAGTTACGGTTAGTTTTAGGTTTCGTGGTAGTGTTTGAGTTAGAGACAGGTTTACTTTTCAGTTTCAGGTCCGCGTTAAGGTGGAGGGATAGGGTTAGGGTTAGGTCTAGCATTTGACTTAGGGCTAAAGTAATGCTAGGTTTTGAGGAAGGGTTATGAGGTAAGTTTAGGGTTACGCTTAGATTTAGGTTTAGTGTCCGTTTTTGAGAAAGAGTCAGGTTGACCTTTGGGTTCGTGTCACTTTAAAGGTGGAGGGCTAGGGTTAGGGTTAGGTCTAGCATTTGAGTTAGGGTTAGAATAATGTTTGGTTTTAGGACAGAGTTAGGGTGTGAGTTTAGGGCTACGGTTAGATTTAAGATTCCTGTTAGTGTCTGAGAGATTCAGATTTCGATTTGAGTTCCGGTTAGATTAAAGGGGCGGTGCTAGGGTTAGGGTTACTTCAAGCATTTGGGTTAGGGTTAAAGTAATGACAGATTTCAAGTTAGGATTAGTGTGTAAGATTAGTGTTCAGGTTAGATTTGGGAATAGTGTTAGTTTTTGAGTGAGAGTCATGTTTAGCTTAGGAGCCGGTTCAGGGTTCAGGTGCAGGGCTAGGTTTAGGGTTAGCTCAAGCATTGGAGTTAGGTTTCAACTAATGATACATTTCAGGTCAGGGATACGGCGTAAGCTTAGGGTTATGATTGGATTTAGATTTAGTGATAGTTTATTAGTGAGCGAAGGGTTAGGGTTGGGGATCGGGTCCGAGATCAAGTATAGGGCTAGGGTTAGTGTTAGGTCTAGCAACGGAGTTAGGGTTAAAGTAATGTTAGGTTTTGCGTTAGGGTTGTGGTGTAAGATTAGGGTTACGGTTACTTTTAGGTTCTGTGGTAGTGTTTGAGTTAGAGACAGGTTTACTTTTCAGTTTCGAGTCCGGGTTAAGGTGCAGGACTAGGGTTAGGGTGAGGTCTAGCATTTGACTTAGGGCTAAAGTAATGCTAGGTTTTGAGGAAGGGTTATGGTGTAAGTTTAGGGTTACGCTTAGATTTAGGTTTAGTGTCCGTTTTGGAGAAAGAATCAGATTGACGTTTGGGTTCGTGTCACTTTAAAGGTGGAGGGCTAATGTTAGGGTTAGGTCTAGCATTTGAGTTATGGTTAGAATAATGTGTGGTTTTATGTTAGAGTTAGGGTGTAAGTTTAGGGCAGCGGTTAGATTTACGATTCCTGTTAATGTCTGAGTTAGAGTCAGGTTTCGATTTGTGTTCCGGTCAGCTTTAAGGGGCAGGGCTGGGCTTAGGGTTACTTCAAGCATTTGGGTTAGGGTTAAAGTAATGATAGATTTCAAGTTAGGATTAGGGTGTAAGATTAGTGTTCAGGTTAGATTTGGGAATAGTGTTAGTTTTTGAGTTAGAGTCATGTTTAGCTTTGGAGCCGGGTTAGTGTTCAGGTGTAGGGCTAGGGTTAGGGTTAGCTCAAGCATTGGAGTTAGGTTTCAACTAATGATACATTTCAGGTCAGGGATGGGGCGTAAGCTTAGGTTTATGATTGGATTTAGATTTAGTGATAGTTTATGAGTGAAAGTAGGGTTAGGGTTGGGGATCTGGTCCGAGATCAGATGTAAGGCTAGGGTTAGGGTTAGGACTATCAACGGATTTAGGGTTAAAGTCATGATAGGTTTCGCTTTAGGGTTGTGGTGTTAGATTAGGGTTACGGTTAGTTTTAGGTTTCGTGGTAGTGTTTGAGTTAGAGACAGGTTTACTTTTCAGTTTCGGGTCCGGGTTAAGGTGGAGGGCTAGGCTTAGGGTTAGGTCTAGCATTTGACTTAGGGCTAAAGAAATGCTAGGTTTTGAGGAAGGGTTATGATGTAAGTTTAGGGTTACGCTTAGATTTAGGTTTAGTGTCCGTTTTTGAGAAAGAGTCAGGTTGACGTTTGGGTTCATGTCACTTTAAAGGTGGAGGGCTAGGGTTAGGGTTAGGTCTAGCATTTGAGTTAGGGTTAGAATAATGATTGGTTTTAGGTCAGAGTTAGGGTGTTAGTTTAGGGCAGCGGTTCGATTTACGATTCCTGTTAATGTCTGAGTTAGACTCATGTTTCAGTTTGAGTTCCGGTCAGCTTTAAGGGGCGGGGCTAGGGTTAGGGTTACTTCAAGCATTTGGGTTAGGGTTAAAGTAATGATAGATTTCAAGTTAGGATTAGGGTGTAAGATTAGTGTTCAGGTTAGATTTGGGAATAGTGTTAGTTTTTGAGTTAGAGTCATGTTTTGCTTTGGAGCCGGGTCGGGATTCAGGTGTAGGGCTAGGGTTAGGGTTAGCTCAAGCATTGGAGTTAGGGTTCAACTAATGATACATTTCAGGTCAGGGATAGGGCGTAAGCTTAGGGTTATGATTGGATTTAGATTTAGTGATAGTTTATTAGTGAGAGAAGGGTTAGGGTTGGGGATCGGTTCCGAGATCAGGTGTAGGGCTAGGGTTAGGGTTAGGTCTAGCAATGGAGTTAGGGTTAAAATAATGTTAGGGTTCGCATTAGGTTTGTGGTTTAAGATTAGGGTTACGGTTACTTTTATGTTCTGTGGTAGTGTTTGAGTTTAGAGACAGGTTTACTTTTCAGTTTCGGGTTCTGGTTAAGGTGTAGGGCTAGGGTTAGGGTGAGGTCTCGCATTTGACTTAGGGCTAAAGTAATGCTAGGTTTTGAGTAAGGGTTATGATGTAAGTTTAGGGTTTCGCTTAGATTTAGGTTTAGTGTCCATTTTGGAGAAAGATTCAGGTTGACTTTTGGGTTCGTGTCACTTTAAAGGTTGAGGGCCAGGGTTAGGGTTAGGTCTAGCATTTGAGTTAGTGTTAGAATAATGTTTGGTTTTAGGTTAGAGTTAGGGTGTAAGTTTAGGGGTGCAGTTAGATTTACGATTCCTGTTAGTGTCTGAGTTAGAGTCAGGTTTCGATTTGTGTTCCGGTCAGCTTTAAGGGGCGGGGCTAGGGTTAGGGTTACTTCAAGCATTTGGGTTAGGGTTAAAGTAATGATAGATTTCAAGTTAGGATTAGGGTGTAAGATTAGTGTTCAGGTTAGATTTGGGAATAGTGTTAGTTTTCGAGTTAGAGTCATGTTTAGCTTTAGAGCCGGTGGGATGGTCACACCTCAATCCCTTCTCCTCCATTCTCCTCTAGGGATCTTGGGCACGCACGCACATGCGTCCGGTGTGCGTTTTAAGCCACCGGGTCCAGGATGTGAACCGCGGTCGACTATGTGGGAGTTGAACGACATAGCCATTACACTATCTGCTGGTCCCTCTTCAGCTTATTCTTGAAATTTTTCATTCTTAGACTAGCATTTTTCTAGTAACACCTCATCCCCAGTCTCTGGTAACCACAATTATACTTCTTACATCACTGAGTTCAACTTTTTTAGATTCAGGATATAAGTGAGATCATATTGTATTGGTCTATTTCTGGCTTCATTTAACATCATGTCCTCTGGGCTCATCCATGTAGTCACAAATAATAGGACTTCCTTTCAAATAATATGTTTTGAAGAACTTGAATAAACACTGTTGCCATCCTCTCAACTTTCATGTGATATTAATTTAGCCTCAATTTACTTGCCCGTCAATCACTCCAGTGAAACGAATCTTATCAAGACCAGCAGCTTCCATTATGTCAAATACTGTATTGTTCTTTTGGTATATTCCTTAATTTTAGTGTCATTTAGCATTTCATATCTTGGTATGATGTACTGACATCTCCTTTTCTTGTTTGTTGTTTTTGTCTTCTATTGCTTGCCCCTAATAAATTCTGTTTTTAGGATTATTTATCTGCTAACTAAAGTTAAATGTAGGGAAGCTTCAGATCACACTGCTAGGCTCACTTCCCTCCAATGTTAATAAACTCGTTGATATACATGTACTTTTAAAATGTGTTATTTCATAAGGTCTTTTTCTTTGTGTTTTAAAAATCCTTGATTTTTCTTCCTTGAGACCTGCTTCTCCCACATCGTTTCTTTAGATAATGGGAAACACTCACAAGGTCTTGATTCCTCTTATTCTTTTGACAAAACTACTATAACTGTTGCAATTACAAGTCCTTTAATTTCTATCAAAATATAACACAAACCCATTTTCCCTCCATCTCTACTGTCACCTTGTTGGTCTAAGTTGTAGTGGTTAGTGCAGTTCACCTAACTGAATTCTCTATTGTCCCTCTGGCTTTTGGCAATCAATTGAGTCTGAAAACAATGTTAAGAATGACAATTTTTTTTTCCTTTTTTTTTTTGAGAGGTTTTTGCTATAGGGTGCGTGTGCTTGCCAGACAGACAGAGAGAGACAGAGAAACAGAAAGTGAGAAATCACCCCCGGGGGGATGGCCACACCACAATCCCTTATCCTCTGTTCTCTCTCAGGATCTTGGGCACGCACACATACGTGCCCGGCGTCAGTTTAAGCCACCGGGTCCGAGACTTGAACTGCGGTCGACTACGTGGGAGTCCAGCAACATAGCTATTACACTAACTGCTGGTCCTCAAAATGACAATTTTTAAATATATTTTTATGTCTCTGGTAAAAAATAGTCTGGTAATTACAGAAAAATGTAAGCACTTCTTTATGAGTTATATATAAACCAATGATACTGACACTCTGTTAAGTTTAGGCTTTCATATGACCTCTTATTCTTTGACTCATGTAAACTCTGTTCATAGAGGCCTTCCCTGGACACCAATTCTATTCATTAATTTAATTCAGAGCACATATTCACTCTCTGAAGTTACAATGTCAGTGTTTAAAAATTATTTTATTGTTTTTTTTCCACAAATATAAGAAGAATATAGAATCTAAAATAGCAAGAACATTATTTGCTTTAAATATTACTATATCTCCTATGGCTAGAACAGAACTAAGCATGTGCATATACTAAATCATTTTATGAATAAGGGGATGAATTTGTACAGTACTATAATGGAAAGAGCATGTGAAAAAGTTGCCTAATTTTTTCTAGTGCTATGAGAAAGAAATTATTTGTCTTTTAGCAAAATGTTATTGTTTTTAGAGTGAAGGTATTACCACAGCAGTCATGCAGTTTAAAGGCATTTAATACATATGTTTCCAATATTGAGTTTTTAAAATTCTTTTTTGTTTCTTTATTTATTCATTAGATTTTTGCTTATAGGGCATGTGCACTGGAGGGACAGAGAGAGGCAGAGACAGAAAGTGAGAAATCACCTCTCCCAGGGAAGACGGTCATGCCACAATCCCCTTCTCCATTCTCCTTTTTTGGGCACATGTGCCTGGCATGAATTTCAAGCTGCTGGGTCTGGGACTCAAACCATAGTTGACGACGTGGGAGTCTAGCTATGTAACCACTACACCATCTTCTGGTCTCCCAGTATTAACTTTTAAGAAGTGTATTTTACCAATGTAGCTTTGTGATCTGGTAGTTAAGGCAGACAGACTGAACATGGCCTATTGAAGAGTTCAAGTCCTGGACAAGCAGTTTGAGAAATATGGCAAGTGCATATGTGTGCATGTCCAAATCTTGAGAGGCGGGAGACATGGAGGAGAAGAGATTGCAGTTTTACCATTTCCCATGGGGAGTGCTTCTTCCTCTCCCTCTCTTTTTGTTTCTCTCACTCTCTGGAAAGTGCACATGCCTTCTAGCAATATTTTTTAATAGTATTTTAGTTAAGAAAGTGGATTGAATAAAATAATATGTAAAAATATAAATAAGATAAAGTGATGATTAAATACTTGGAGAAAATGACTAAAACACTGAAGCATAAGCCATTTAACTAGTGGATATATATCTTTGGTAAAGACTGCTTTCAGTTTTCTCTGAAGATTTTCTGAGTTATTCAGCATAAGCATAAAGACGGACAGCCTGTGAGTAATGTTATGTATACACCTACATCTTATAGGTATTTCTAGTGCTGATAATTCTCAAAGACAATGATTCTCTGAAAGCATCTTCCAACCTACCAATATAATGAGCATTTTAAGATTTAAAATTAAATTTGGACTTGTCTATTATTTCTCTCCTCTTTAATTTCTTACAGAAACACTAATTGTATTATTAGCTTTGTTTATACAAATTCTGTGATAAACATATATCTATCGCTATGTATCTCTATGTCTGTATGTCTATCTATCAATCATTGATCCATCCATATGTCATCTCTCATGCTGATCCCTGGATTTGTATGTAATATAATTTTACTTTAATGTAGGTGTTATCCCCTTTGGCAGTGATTAGCTATAATATTTAATTTTTATTTTGCTCCCCTTTCTTTACATTCTCAATTCTCAATTTCTACTGGTGAACTATCATTTGCATATTTCACTCTATGTACTTTTAGGTGGCGATAACTGTAGAGTAGACACAATTGGTTTATTCTATCCACATAGGTCATCTCCTAGGCTCAAATGACTAGGGGTATGTTCAAATCCCATCAGAAACCATGGGTGCTCAGTGAAGAAACAAAATCATTTCAGAGAGAAAGAATCATAAAATGGGAATGTGTGACAGTTCAGATAATTTCCTTCTAGTACATGTGAAAGAAGCATCAAGTGTATAGGAGAGGGCCTTTGAGGTACTGAAAGATAAATCATCAAGAAACAACAATGGAGTGATGGAAGGAAACTAAGTTGTGAAAAATAATTCTCACTGACAACTGAAAAGAAAGTTGAGGAAATGAATAGTTTATAAGAATACAGAAAATGCAATGAAATTCTCCTGTAGAATAACTTTTTTCCATGTTGTAATGGAGTTCAGTGCAGCATGCAGCTAGCTGCTGCATATTGTATAGCATTTTCATCAGTATTTCCTCTATGTAGCTAGTTATCAGGACAAAAGTATGTTGGGTTATATAGAAGTTTATAAAAGTGCCAGAAATAAAACAGTAAATAAACTCAGTCACAGTATAGCTATCGCAGATTTTATTTTTGTCTAGGATTTCCTCTCTCTTTCAGTAAGAAAAAAAATCTTATTTATATGTGACTTGCAATTCCACCCCAATGCACTGGAATTAGTCACATCTGTTCAGATACAAGTCTGAACAGATGATTTGATAGTCACTACATATTTTCACCCATACTCTTGCTCTTTTTTTTTGGGCATAAAAATTAATACGGGACCAGCAGATGGCATAATGGTTATGTCACTGGACTCCCACATAGTCAACTGTGGTTCAAGTCCCAAATGCAGCAACTTACACCTCATACAAAGTACGTGTGCATGTGTGCCCAAAATCCTGAGGAGAGTGGAGGAGAAGGGATTTCAGTGTGACCATCCCCCGTGGGAGGTGATTTCTTGCTTTCTGTCTCTCTGTTTCTCTCTGTATCTCTGGTGAGTGCATATGCCTTAGAGCAAAAATATCTTTTAAAAAAATTAATACGAAAAGCAGGGGCTCCTAGATTATAGATAAAAAGGCATTTAAAGAAAACCCATAGCTGATCCAGGGTGATCTGGTTGACATGTAATATTTTTTTCAGTAGATGTTCCCAATAATTTAGTGTCATGTGTTACTATAGTTGAGATAACTAAATCTAGAGCTTTTTGGAAATTTTTGAAATAGGCATTTGAATTCTGCCATTGTTAGACAAGACAACAACTGATGTTAAACATATAGATAGCCACGGATGAGTTAAATATACTTATGAATGGAATAAGTATTACACACATTATTTTTTTTAGTTAAGAATGTTTGATCAGTCCTGGATTACCATATATATTTTCTTAAATATCCTGATAGATTTCTTATCTTCATAATTCAGAAAAACTATGTTAAATACAAATCATACTTTATCTCTCTCAATGCTTTCCATATACCTACACTGTTAGACATCATGTTTAAAGTAAAAATAAGACTTCAGATTAATTTTCTACTTCAGAAAAACTGAAAAAAATGGGATAATTAGAAAAAAATTTCACTGCAGTTTGACTTGAAACTTCAGCACAACTTCTTCAAGCAGAGAATGGATAATACTTCAAATGTAGCTGAGAGGAAAACAGAAAATGTGTCTTGGGTTTTCTAGTAAGGAGGACACTGATAAACATTTAGAAGTGAAAGTGGGATGGAAGACATATTGCAATGGACTAGAGTACAAGTGTTAACTCATGGAATAATTCTGATTAGTCAGTTGCCAAGTACTCAGATGTCTTTACATACATTTGAACTTAGGTTTTGATGGGGATTAATTTTTTTCACTGTAGCTATGAGTACCAATTGCTGCTTTTATTCTTTTATTATTTTGAACATCCATCTTTCTCTACATGTATACATTGTCTTATGCTAAGTCATATGACTACCTGTGGTTTTATTCATTATCATGTACTTATTGTTTTATTTCTAAAATAAATGGCATATTTTAAAATTTAATGCAATGAATTATGTTTATGTATTCTATGGAATAGTACTCAGCCATAAAATAAAATGAGGCCCTGGGGCCACAGGTGCCATGGTAGTTAAGGTGTTGTACTCCCACATGGCTGACTGCGGTTCTAAACCCAGGCCTGGTGGCTAGCATTCTCACTTTCCTTCTCTCTCTCTCTCTCTCTCTCTTTCTCTGTCTCTGGTAAATGTATGTGCACTATAGCAAATTTAAAAATAATAATGAGAGTAAATGAAATTAAATATTTAAAAAATGAGACCCTAACGTTTGATATAAAGTGGACAAATATAGAAGATTTAACACTAAGCTAAGCAAGTCAGGCTATAGGTCCCCACTTAATATATGCCAAATGTCTGCACTTGCAGCAGAAACTAAAAGACTGGAAGGTATAATAGCAGGGAAGTTAACTGTAAATACTAGAGACAATATGGAAGAGGGTGAGTAAAGGGGGAGGGAGGAAGGAGATCAGGGAAAAAACAAACAAGTAACAAAACATTTAAGTGACATAGAAGTGAAAAATGATCTGTTGATAATAACATATACAGTAATATCTCTGACTTGACTAATATGCACTGTATTCATGCTGAGAAAACCATGAAAAATGCACAGAGAGTGGCTTGCTTTCTCAATTTCTCTCTCTCTCTCTGCCTCTCTCTGGTCAAGTTAAAACAAATGAATGAATAAATAAAAAGTTACATAAATAATTCTTTAAAAAAACCCCACCAAATAAAGTTAAGTTGAATAATCTCATCATCCCATTTGAATGCAAATAGGTAAGTGTTTCAATAGCTTAAGCCCAAACTTTCAGTTATGTTGAGTATTCTATGATTTGTCCCTATCTGTACCTACTGTGATTTTCAGGTGGCAGAGAGAGTTCAAAGCTAGACTAATAAGAACAAACACAAACGTAGGGTGAGTCAAAGGAGCAGCAGTAATGTACTGCTGAGGCGAACCTTGGTCCCACGTGGTGATCACAGTTGGAATCCTTAGTCAGACTGAAGGATTGGAGGAAGGGGATTTGATGACAGTGAGACTAGACCCTGTGAAGCATGTTCCTCTCTGTCTCTCTTTCTCTCTCTCATGCATGTATTCTTTCATAAATAAAAAAAAAATAAAGTAAAATATATATGTAGTTTTTTAAATCATAATGATTTTTGTCAACATGAAATATAAATATATAAGTATCTCAATGCATGTTCAATTAATAAAAGAGAAATTAAATGTCCATTATTTGTGTTAACTTTTTGTATTAACATTGCCTTAATATTTAAGCACCAATTGTAGAGAAAAGATAATTCTATGCAAAATTTTGTTACTGTCATTTGTTTATCTTAATTTTGGACTTTTAAAAAAAGGACAATTTCCCCAGGATCATTTAAATGAGAAAACACATGTACGTTAAAGCATCTAGTTAATCTCTCATCACAAGTGTTCAACCCAACTCTCTTAGAAGGAATCTCATTAAGAAAATGTAATTCTATCAGTCTAAATAGCTCCGGATGACAGAAAATTAGTGCTGTCCAAGTACATATCTGAAAAGCAAACCAATGAAACTTTTTGCTGGTGAGGCACATTTATTTGACAATATTCAGATAAAGATAGAATAAATGATCATTGACATTTTCAAAATAATAACTCAAGATCCTTCAAGTAAAAGAAGAAACTTTTACAGTTCTTTTTAATGTGAATCATAACTCAGATATTAACAATACATAAAACTATGTATAGTAAAATCTATGTCATTCCTAAAATATATTTTATAGATTGTTTTATTATTTTTTTCACTACATGATCATATAGTGCTAGTAAGAAATATTTTATAGAAAATATATTTCAGAAAATATTATACGTTTCCACTTACTCATGATAGAATTACAGGAAGGTGATTTTGATTATCCATTCTCCAGTCTTCCAAGGAAGTAGAGATGAGATGGGAAGGTTTCACAAATTTTACAGAATATTTTTATTATTTTACTCCTTTTTTTAAAAAAAAAAAATATATATATATATATAATCACTGAACATCTTTACAGCACACAAAATGTTTTTTGCATATTAAATACAATACAAATTAGTAAAGTCATAGATATTACCATATACATTATCATCAACAGATAGCTTTTCATTTTTGTTTCTGTTAAATGTTTTTCTCCTAATCCCTCCCTTTCCTGTCCTTGTCACCCTTCCCCTCCTATACTGTTTCTAGTTTCTTCATTTTCCCTCCCTGCTCTTATACCTTTCCACCTTTTGGTTTCTGTAATAGAGTACAGTATATATTAAGCAGGGACTACAGTGCTTGTTTTTCATAGAAATATGCACACATGAATTATAGGTAATTTTTAATTTTGATAACCATAAAAAGTATATAAACTTTTTTGAGTTATTTAGGTGATTGATTTAAATCAGATACTACAAAGCCATTTTCATTGATTTGTTGCATTTTCTCAGCTACACTGGTTACATTAAGATCCTCTTAGTGTACATAGAAATATATATTGGAAGAAATATAGAAAAATAGATGGGAAAAGAATGGAGGCAACATTTTAAGATAATTTAAGTAAATAAGACAAAAAGATGTCATCTTTTGCTAGAAAAACATTTTGTTTTTACAATGCTTAAAGTAGAGAAAAGTAGTGGGCAAATTTAATTATTACACAATATCAACTAGTATAAATATAGAAAAATTTCAATTAATTGAATTATAGATATCAGTGTTATGTGCTACCCAATATAATCACAGCAGAACAGCCTCAATAATATTAAATTTATGTTACTTTGGGCATTCCTCTTATTATTGTGTGTTAAGAAAATTAATCTTTGTTTTATGTTTCTACATAATCAAGCAATTTTATAATGACAGTAATTAAAAGCAAAACTAGATGAGTAAGATAAGGGAATATTGTCTCTCTGATAAGCACACATGCCCTATAGCAAAAATGTCTCTAAAAATAATTATTTTTTAACTATAGTTTATATATTACTCAATGTAGGTAGTTCAGTGCATATTACCCTCTGATTTGACCTAACCGTTGTTGATGGAATATTTAACTTGAGTGTGTTGATCATTTCACAGATGTATATGTATGTTAAATTATCTTACTGGGCACTTTAAACAATTTTATTTGACAGTTATACTTCAATGTAGCTGAAATATTTAAACCTCAAAAACAAACCAACAAAACAAATAAAATAACAAAGGATAGGAGAGTAGTATGTTTTTTCATCTGGTTCTCATCCTTAGCATTATATGTATTGATTGAAATCAGTTATTAATGGCTATTCTCACCCAGACTAAGACTTAGCATCTTCATGAAAAGATTCTATGCATGTTTGAACTTTGCTGTTTGAAACATAAGTGGAGAAAATAAGTGATCTGAAACAATGAATGAGTAAAAGAATTTTAGGACTTTAATATTTAGCTTTCTTTGAGATAAGGGTTTTTTTTTTTTTTTTTTTTTTTTTTTTTTTTTTCATTTATTTCCTTCTTGAGAGAGAAAGAGAAATGCAGACAGGGTTTTTATGACACACTTCAACCCCGACAGCAAGCCAGGGTCACGGGCATGCATGCACACCTAGCATGCAGACGAAGGCCTTGAAAGCATGCAGAGATGTCTCAGCATCATGGCATCATGGCACATTGCATTATCACTGTGTCACTGCAGTTGGCCTGATACACATTTCTTTATGGCATTGCTCTGCTATTCCATATAATGCTCAAGATGAGATAAAATATATTTGTTTTTACTTTGTTTTGCTTTGATCCAAACTATATCAACTTATTCTAGAAACAGCTTCTATTCCACCACATTATATAATCAACAAGAACTCATTCTAACTCAAATGCATTGAAATTTTTATAGATATTATATCATAATAGACAGAGGAAAATTATATTTCAAGTGATTTCATGAGCAATTCTCACAGAGACTTCTAATTTAAAATTTGACCAGAGCCATCATGTATACTTGAGATTCTTCTAGAAATCTCATTTGAATAGAGAAAAAAAAGGGTAACGTGATAATGTCAAAAAATAATAATGTCAAAAAATAAAATAGGTAAGTATGCCATGATAGATGAGAAAAGTTAAAGACCTTCTGGAAAATAGCATAGAAACAATACTTGATTGAAAGAGAAATTAGGACAAAGGAAATTATAACCACAATTGACTAGGACAAAAGAGACTTGTGCCTCTTCCCAGAAGAACCCCAAAGAAACATTGTTAAAAAGCTGGTGTACAATGTCAATGTTTGAGTCATCATCTAAGAAATAATAGATGAAAGTACTGCCTAAAATAACAGGGTTGGCCTGTGCCTGCCCTTCAAAATCAGATATGTATAGTAATTAACATACAGGCAGAAAAGAGAGGTGTTGAGGAGAGGTAGGAGAAATAATATAGACTTCGAAAGAGAACTATAAACAAGCCTGGGATAAGTTCTGACTCTCAAAATTGAAAAGAGATGTAAAAGAAAAATATATTTGTCTATGTATAAGTAAAATCACAAAGACTGTTCCCTCATGAGCACGAGGCTTTGGAGATGCTCATTTTCTTGCTAGTACTAACACTTCCTAAAGAAAATATGTTAATTAGAATACTCTGCTATCTCCTATGCAAAATATTACATTTAGTTCTCTTATTTTGGGTCATAGAAAGACATTATTACCAGGGTCATGGGAAGACATTAAAGAACTGTTCTTGAATTCCTCCTCCATGCTCATATCCTATACTTTTGCTATTTATATATATCATTCCTCAGATTTTTATTAGATAATAACTTAAAAAAACAATCTGCATAACAAATTAAATCATCAACAAAAAGACTAAAAAGCAGTTTTGCTATGGAAGCTCAAGTGTATTCTATTTTTTTTAATTATTTCATTTAATTTTATTCATCATCATTATTATTGTGCATTTGACCAGAAAGAGAACAAAAAGGGGGAAGTGAGAAAGCAAGCTGCCAAGTCCAGGACTTGAACCATGATCAGTGATGAGGGAGTCCAGCACTCTAGCCACCAAACCACCTGTCAACCCTCTCTATTTCTTTAGAGATAATTTTTTGCTATAGGGCAAAAATATAATGTCTGACACCAGAGAGACAAAAAGAGAGAAATAACTCCCCAGGGGGGATGACCGTGCCACAATTCCTTCCCCTTCATTCTCTCAGAATTTTGGGAACACATGCACACGTACTCAGTCTGAATTTCAAGCCACTGGGCCAGGGACTCGAGCCACAGTCAGTCATGTTGGAGTCTAGCTGTGGAGCCATTATGTTGTCTGATGGTCTATTTTTAAAAAAAGCTTTTAAAAATTTTAGAACACTTTTGGCTTTACAGAATTATTGTACAAAGATTTTTTCCTATTTGCAACACCTAGTTTTTATTAGTAATATATTGCATATATGTTGTACATTTGTCACAATTGATAAGTCAATATAATGATACGTTGGCATTAAGTAAAGTCCATCATTTATTTCAATTTCCTCAGTGTTTTTTTTTTTTTTTAACATTCCTTTTTCTGTTCTCAACTCTGTTCAGATTACTGCATGTGTTTGTTTAGTAGTCATGTTTCTTTAGGTTCTTCTTTTTTTTTTCCTTTTTGAAAATTTTTAAATTTACATTTAATCACTGTACATCTTTATAGTGTGCAACATGGTTTATCCTAGCATGAATATGATGCATATTAGTCAAGGTCAGCATATTACTTCATATGTTATCATCAACAAATAACGTTTCATTTTTGTGTTTCTTAATTATTTTGTTCTTTTTTCCCTGATCCCTTCCTTCCTACCCCTTATTACCTACCCACTGTGATCCACCCCCTTCTATACTGTCTCTAGTATCTACACTTGATCTCCCTCCTATTATACCTTCCAATCTTTCAGTTTCTGCTGCAGAGCACAGACATTAGTTACATACTGAGTGGGGACCTGTAAGGTGTAAAGTTTAAAGTGTTTGCACCCAAAATGGCTTACTATGCAGTTGTATCCTGGAAAAATGTTTTAGGCTCCTTTTCATTGCCAGTTTCCCAGACTTTCCTTGTTGCTGATGACCTCAATAGGTATTTTGTAGATTGTATCTCAATTGGAGTTTGTATGAAGATTTTCTCCTAACTAAGCTAGGCTTATGTGTTTAGAAAAAAAATACATATACATGCACAGTGTCTGTTTCATTACATTCAATTAAGTGTGCATTCTATCAGTATGATTTGATTGTGAGGTTTTTTCTTGATCATTTAGTTTGAGGTAGTTTATACCAGGTTTGTCTACTATAAAAATATTCTTATTTTCTGTTTCCATACTGGACTTTTGGGACAAAATTTATTATATAAAAGCATCCATTCCCCCTTATTGATTTATTTGTCCATTCACTGATTTTCATCAGCATTGACTCATTGCCATTTACTTTGTACATTGGAATATAATCTAAATTTACTTATTTATTTCACTGTTCAAATTTTTCTGAGTTTGGTCATTGGATGTATTTTTAATGGGCTCTGATTTCTTCGACATACCACCATTATTTTGTTTGTTTTTATGAACATTTTCTTATGTTCTGGCACTGTAAGATGGCCCAAGCTTATCTCATATGTTTTCTGCCTCAGCTCTATAAAGGGAGATTTTTTTTTCAAGATTTAAGATTTTTAATTTATCCTTTTAGATATACAAATCTATAAATATTTCTATATGTGACTATCTGTATCTATATTAGACATGTTAATAATGATGTTTCCAACTTGAATCCATTACCACATAGATTAGTCCAACTTCTTCGAGTTTACCTATAACTTCCCACTCCAAAAGTTAGAAACCTGAATACCACTGTCACCAATTTACTTAATTTCCCAATTACATTATATGAGCATAGTGATTTCAGAATTGTTAACTGATACTTTTGTGGGAGGGAAAAATAAAATCACTGGCAAAAGTGCCATACCTATATAGAGTTCCTATTGTCCTTTTTGCTACTCATTACTAAAGATATTTATGTCAGTTAGCACTTTATTTCCTTGCTGTCTTCAATTAGGATGCTTCATATTTTTGGACTATAGTTAGATTCTTTTGCCACAGCACATATTCCATCCTGGGATCTTGAAGTCAACTAAAATATTGTTTAATTTGCATAAGATTTACTCTTCATACCATAAATTTCAATTGACATTAATAAATAAATGGTGTCATGAATCCACAATTCTAGTATCACACAGAATAGTCTCACCAATTAAAAAACAAACAAACAAACAGTTTTTCCTGTCTTCTCTCCTATCTGGAATCTCCTCGTTGCCTGTGATCTGTTGGCTGCTTCTATAGTTCTGCCTTTTCCAGAATGTCATATAATTACTGGATCATACAGTATGTAGCCTTTTCAGATTGGCCACTTTCACTTAGAAATATGAACTTAAGGCCCATTCATCTCTTTTCATGGCTTAATAGCATTTAACTTTAGCATTGAATAATATTCTATCATCCGAGTGTACCAGAGTTTGTTTTTATTTTTTTTAATCTATTTATCTCACCACATTTAGATGCGATTTACCTTTCCCTTTTTCTATTTTTTTGTAATTGTAAAGCTGATATCAAAATTTACATGCAGGTTATATTGTTACTATTGTTCACTTTTATTTCTAGAGGGTTTGTGCATTTGGCAAAGAGAGGAGGACAAAGTACTCCCTGTGGGATGTGGTCACTACACAATCCCTTCTCCATTTCTGCATCCTATCAGGTTTTGAGTAATGCACAGGCATGTTTCAAGCTGCGAAGGCCAGGATTTGAATTGTAGTGGGCCATGTGGGATCTGGCTTCCTTAACCATTAGGGTATGAGGTCTTCCTATGAGCAGGTTTTCTGTGGCCATAAGTTTTCAACTGAATTGTAGAAATATCAAATAGCACAAATGAATTAAATAGAGTACATTTAGTTTTGTAAGATAGTGTAACTGTAGCACTGTCTTCCAAAGCATCTGTACCATTGCGCATTAACAGCAATGAAAGAGAACTGCTGATGATTTCTGCATCCTTGCCAGCAGTGTGTTTGTGTGTGTGTGTGTGTGTGTGTGTGTGTGTGTATCTACTACCACTGACGAAGGGCTAGACTCTCAGCCATTTTTAAATTGGATTGTTGGTGTCTTATTGTTGAATTTTATGGTTTCCTTTTATAGTATTTTTAAAAATTGTTTGTAGTAAAATAACCGAAAATTATAATCTTTTTTTTTTTTGAGAGGTTTTTGCTATAAGGCGCGTGTGCTCACCAGACAGACAGAGAGAGACAGAGAGACAGAAAGCGAGAAATCACCCACCAGGGGGGATGGCCACGCTGTAATCCCTTCTCCTCCATTCTCCTCTCGGATGCTTGAGCACGCACGCACATGCACCCAGCGTGAGTTTTAAGCCACTGGGTCCGGGACGCGAACTGCGGTCAACTACATGGGAGTCCAGCAACATAGCTATTAAGCTAACTTCTGGTCCCCCTAAAATTATAATCTTTTAAAACTTAAAAATATACTATACATTAACATATCTTTAAAAAAAAAGCCTGGAATTTGCATATTCTTCAGGTTTACCTGTTTAACTTTCTTTTAAAATTAAATCTAAATTGTTAGAATTCTGTAAGTAACCGTAGTAAGCAAATGTCACAAATATTAACTTTTTACTTATAAAATAATATTTAAGATCTTACTGTAATGAACTCTGACAGAAACAATATTTTCTCTTAACTCTTCAGGTGTCTATGACAAAAGACCAATGATTTCACAAATAAACCAAAATCACTTTATGAATTCTTGATGCCATCAACTTACTTAAATGTATCAACTAAACTGCTATTATTAATATTATCTTTTTATGTATTATTTATTTTAGAGCTGAAAAGATTAGTTATTTTAAAATCACTGTTCTTAGCATAATTTACTATACAAACTATTGCTTTTCAGAGTAAAAAATGTTAAGGTGTTTCATTTGCTTAATATTTTTGTCTATTTATGCTAACTCTAGGCTTATGTTCATAGAATATAAAAGTTCTCTCCCTTCAGTATCTGTATATTTTCTCCTTTTTAGTACTGATAAAAAGTAGAATTATGTCTATTCCAAATAAATTATGTCTGTGACGTTTATGAAACAATTTGAATAACCTATCAAATATTCATGTGTTTATGTTTATTTACTTATTTATGACACACAGAGAGAAAGAGATTGAGAGAGAGAGAGAGAGAGAGGGAGAGAGAGAGAGAGAGAGAGAGAGAGAGAGAGAGAGAAAAGTACCCTCTATGGGAGGAGTTCTGTCATAGGACAATCCCCTTCCTCCAGTTTTCTAGCCCTTCCATTTGGGGCACTAGTTCATGAACCCAGTGGAAGTATATATATATTTTTAATGACTGGTATTCTCGCTATGTTCTACATGCACATCTATCCACCATTCTGGCCCTGGGAGATTATTTGAGCTGCATGAACAAGTTCCGACTTGTTCCTACTGGCTTCTGCTTGTTTGTTATTCTGTCAACAGAAATAACTAACTCTGCAAAAACAATAATTAGTATGGTTTACTTCTAAACACAAATATGTGTGACCAGGTCAAGAGAAGAGGCAAACATTCAAGAAATCCCCCCCTGGGGGGATAGACATGCTGCAACCCCTTCTCCTCCATTCTCCTCTTGGGATCTTGGCCACGCACACACACATACCCGGCGTGAGTTTAAGCCACCAGGTCTGGGACTCGAACCATGGTCAACTAAATGAGAGTCCAGCGACATAGCCGTTACACTAACTGCTGCTCCCCTTTTCATTTGATTTTGAGAGTGAGAGACAAGGTTTGGAATTTAGTGAAAAGATTTCTTTCATTGGTCTGGCCCACAAAGGTGGGACATCTGGAAGCTGGACCTTGTTGCGATAGGTAGGTTTTACAATCTTTAGGTTGGTGATTGGAAAGAGAGGTCTGTGTTTTGGGAAGGGATCAGTAAAGAGTAGACTTTAATAGAGATAAAAGGGTTTGTATATGTGACAAGATACTGTCCCAAAGACAGGATGTTGGAAGAGTCCTGTTTTCAATGATTCAAAATGGTCTGTTAATGATTGTGGACCTGATTCACTCTAGGCCCTATGAACAGGATTTCTAAAATCAAAAAAGCATTCAGACTTCTGTCCTCACTCAATGGAAATCATGAACATGATGTCAGAGGAAAAGGTGAGAAATTGATTATGTATTACTCTGCATCCCTCAGAGCAGGCTCAGATGACTGTGTATCTCACTGCCAGAAGTCACTGTTCCTATCAGAGAGTACTCTTCCCATCTTGAGACCTCTCTGCCTCTCTCTTAAAATTAGCACTTCAATACAATTATTTAGTAAAACTCTACAAACACAGATCTATAGAAAAACTGAAGGGTTTTAAAACTCAGAGAAACCAAAATCCCTAATGAGAATAGCAATCTAACTTTTGACACAAACACAGCTTCTATTAAAGTGATCAAACCTTGCCCCTCCTGTCATTGTTATTTTTGATCTCTCTTAATTATGTTCTGTCAAAAATTGGTTGCTGACTAATGTCTTCCTTCACTTCTTATTTCTTTGCCATAATAATAGTCTGAAATCAATTCTTTACATTATCTAATCCTTCAGACTTAATTAAATTCTGAAGTACCATTACCTGACTGTACTGTGTTATAACAGGGCTATCCCAGGAGTTGCATTGCTGTTGGCTATTTTTCTAAAAGTTATTGTTATGGATATATTAAGCCCACTTTCATTGTCAAAAATTGGTTATAACTCACTTAGCAGAAGTTTGACAAGTTTGAATACTTAGTTTTCTTTTTAAAATGGATCTAGTGAAGTAATATTTTATTTAATTTTCAAAAAAAATCATATTTCTTATTCAAGAAGTGCTTTGGGATTTTTCTTCACTAATAATGCAACAAAGTGAAAAATTGGAGACACCCTTCACATCCACAGCAAAATTTTCCATGGGGGTATAACAAGTGGAATATCAAAGAGGTAGAAATGCAAAGTGTGAATCGGGAAATTGTTTCATCCTCAGCTAAATAACTGGCATACAGAATTAAAATTTATTGTTTTAATTATATTGTTTACACTAGAGATTTTTATATTTTGCATGATCTGTACTTCGAATCAAGGACATTTTATGCTCTTCTCTTTCTTCCAAAGCTGTTTTATTTCCAGTTTAAAAACTGCTATAAATCTATTTTGGCAAGAGTAAATTGTCTAATTCTTTCCTGTTCGCAGTTATGTTGAAGCAATTTAGAATTATATTTTATACTCTTTCTTGAGTATTTCTTTGAAATATACGTACATATGTATATTAGTTTTTTCTTTTAATCGTTTTTAAATGTACTATCCAGATTATATTTCCTTAAAGTTACCTCATCTTATGTTGTATTGGTTTATAACATGATAATGCTGGCTTATGTAATAAACATAAAAAATACACTGAAATATTTTCAAGTCACTTGCCATACAAGAAAGTTAAAATAAAGAAGCTACACAAAAGTATAAGAAGTAGAATATATGTGCATAAACTGTCATGAAAGTGATCGAAATAGCAAGGACCAGCAGTTGATGTAATGGCTATGTCACTGGACTACCATGTAGTTGACCGCGGTTCGAGTTAAACTCACATCAAGTGCATGTGTATGAGTGCCCAAGATCCCAAGAAGAGAATGGAGGGAGAAGGGATTGAGGTATGCCCATCCCTCTTGGGGGGGGGGGGTGATTTCTCACTTTCTGTCTTTCTGTCTCTCTCTGTCTTTCTGGTGAGTGCATGTGCCCTATAGCAAAAACCTCTAAAACAATATAGGATACAAAACGTATAAATTAGAAATATTAAAATATGTTCTACTAAATCTGATTATTGATATGCCCCTTTTAAATTATAAATTAGTCTGATTAAAAATATTTGACTTCATTTTTCTTTTTTTAAATTAAAAAAATTTTGTACATTCAATCACATTATTTAGCTTACAGAGTGAACATTTCAATATGTGCACATTTCTCCCCAGTCCTTGACTTCATTTTCAAAAGGATATAGAGCAGTAATATTTTTTATTAACTTTCACAATGCATTGTATTTCTTATTCTCAGGTGCTCTGGGATGCTTTATATGTAATGACATCTTTTTTTTTTTTTTTAATATTGGGTCTTTGGGAAAGTCATGATGCATTTTGCATAGAAAAACACATCATGGGGGCCAGTAGGTGACACAGTGGTTAAGGTGCTGGACTCCTACATGGCTGACCATGATTTGAGTCCAGACTTGGCAGCTTGAAATTCATGCCAGGCATGCGTGCATGTGTGCTCAAAATCATGAAATGAGAATGGAGGAGAGGAGAACCAGCAGTTAGTGTAATGGCTATGTCGCTGGACTCCCACATAGTCGACTGCAGTTCGCGCGTCCAGGATCTGGTGGCTTAAAACTCACGCCGGGCGTGTGTGCATGCGTGCCCAAGATCCCAAGAGGAGAATGGAGGAGAAGGGATTGTGGCATGACCATCCCCCCTGGGGGGTGATTTCTCTCTTTCTGTCTCTATGTCTCTCTCTGTCTGGTGAGTGCACGCGCCCTATAGCGAAAACCTCTCAAAAAAAAAAAAAAAAAAAGGAGGAGAAGAGATTGTGGCCTGGCCATTTCCCATGGGGCTATTTCTCTATATCTCTCAGTCTCTCTGTCAAGCACATGTGTTCCATAGAAAAACTGTCTCTCCAAGAAAAATATTGATTTTTCTCATGACACAATATATATGCTCTAATTCAGCAGTATCAGCACAATACTATTAAAAATCTTAATCCACATATATTGTAAACAATAGAAACTTAGAGCTGGAAGCAACTTTAGAGATTTTGTAGCCCAACTCCCTTATTTTATAGCCTGAGAGACTGGAAGACAGCATGAGTATTTGACTTTAATCCAAGATCACAAGAACAAATTAATGATGAAGCTTGAACTTGAACTCAAGTTTCCTAAGGACCTGATACCAAAAATGAATGTTCCTTCCATTATATTTGTTATAATCTTATATGCATACTAATACTACTTATATTACAACTAAAATAATTCTACAGATTCTTCTTACAATCTTGAGATTTGGTATGTTTTTAATTAAGTATCTTATAAACATCATTTTGATTTAGATTTGTAACCTAAATTTAACTTGAAAAAGCTTGAAAGATGTATATTTCTGCTAGGCCACCGGTTTGCACAAGGACCATAGCTGCATAGCTGCTAGATTAAGGTTGACAGAAAGCTTGAAAGAAGTATATTGATAATAGAATAAATTAGAATGCCTTTAAACTGATCCTCTTCATTTCATGTAATTTCCATTAAAACATTCTGTTATGACATTATGAGAAAGAAAACTTGACTTAAAAATAGATATTAGTAAACACAATGTATATACACTAAACACAGTATGTTAAAGGTAATGATGGATTTTATGAATTTACCTTTATTGACCATCTGATGCGACCATGTTTTGAAACTCTTAATTTCATTAACTTTGGCAGTAATGTGACCTCCCTTGCCAGCTGATACTGTTTTATTCTTAGACAATAATAAAATAAGAATTTACTCATTTTTTAAAAAAGAAAAATAACTTTGGAGATCTTGGATTAAAACTTTTTACTAAGTATATTTTATTTTCTAAGATTATTTTTAATCTTTGGGTCTCCTCCCTGATATACATAGTCTTATCCATAAGTAATAGGTTTCTTGTTAGAAGCAGCTGAAATTAGGTTTCTGAAGTTAAATCTCTTAGATCATCTTTTCAGTATTATTAAAATTCTATCACTTTCAATAGCCTTTGGGAAAGGGTACCATTTTTAAGAAGAGTGGGATCTGACAGAAATTTCTATGCTGCATCATTTCTACTTCTTACATAATAACTATTAAAGTCAGTTGTGCTGTGCTGAATAATGACTGCAGACTAAAACCCACGGGTTTAAATACTATGCAATCTGTACTTCAGGTGACTGACTAATTGCAGTAATTTCTTCCACTGACCAGTGAAATTTCACTTTATGTGGGCGTTTCTAATCCTGAGAACAGATCATTCTGCCCTCTCTAAGTATTCACAGCCACCCACACCCTAATCTCCAAAGACATTGCTTTCTGTTTAGCAATATCTCAAAACAACATTGGTACCTGTTAGTGCACCAGACAAGAGTAGATGCAATGCTGTATATGTTCATTTCCACATACCCTCTAAAGCTTTGTTTGTGAGGGTCCAAATAGTACTTTTTACCAAAGATCCAAACATGAATGAAATCTATACTGTGTGATATTTAGCAAAATAAAATTCAAAGAAGTTTTATTTTAAAATACTACTTAATTGAAGGTATACAAATAGTCATCTCATATGTTCATTAATGCTTCTCAATCAATTGCCAATTTAAAAAAGAAAAATACACTGATTAGAAAAATACAGAAAGTACAATATAAAATTACAGCCACTTTTGATCCCACAACTTAGTGGCTGCTAGTAAATGTTTATATTCCTTTACAGCTCTTAACACAGAGCACTTCATACTTGAGTTACTAGATACATAGAGACATGAGGAAAATATAAAGTATATTTATATACCTAACATAAAACTCTATAATTTACACCTTTCTTTATTCTCTCTACATATGAGAATCTTTTTGCTACTATACTTTTCTTCTCTTTTAAAGATTTATTTTTTATTATTATTGCTATTGTAATTGGCCATAGGGCCGGTGTCCTCACTAGAGAGAGACAGAGAGACGGAAAACAAGAAAGCCAGCTGCCAGGTCCAGGACTTGAACTGTGGTAGGCCACATGGTAGTCCAGTGCCCTAACCACTGTGCAACCTGCTGGCCCTGCCACTATATTTTTTACATTTACAATGCCTACATATTATTCCAGAATGTACATAGAATGTACATTTACCTAATTTATATCATCATTTCCTTTTTCCTGTGCTTTTGAATTATTGCTAGTTCATGTGACGTATAAGGAAGGATTGAATAGCTTTGGATGTACATTATGGGCAGCACTTTGCAATTCTTAGAATTCTCAGAAGTAGAGGTTTGAATCGAAGTATTAGTTAACTTAATAATGATGTTGTTAGTGGGTGATGATTATCCTATACTCACTGTCACTTCATTGACCCTTGAAATCTGTTCTATACTGAATTGTCATTTTTTAAATAAAAGATAGTCTTCAATAATTTTTTTTTCATTTCTTGGGTATTCATAAAACTGACTGACAGCTTATAAACTTCTTATGGTTATTTACATTTTCTTTTTTAATTTTGCCAGAAAGCACATGTGCTTGATTGAGAGAGAGAGAGAGCGTGAGAGGAAAAGGGAGAAAGCAATCCCCATGAGCCGTAGTCCCACTACAATCTCATCTCCATTTCTCTCTCCTTGTGGGATGTTGGGCCTACCCACACATGAGCCTGGAATATTTCTTTAACTGCTAGTCTAAACTCAAACCATATGTCAAGCCATGTGGGATCCAGCTGCCTTAACCACAAGCCACTGGCTGGTCCTAAATACATTTTTAAAAAGATATTAACTCCTCTTAAACACCAAATTAAGTTTTGCATGTAAGATGTTTCTTCTTCTCTTTTCATGTTTTTGGTAACTTAAAATTTTATATTCATATATTTTATGATCTTTATAACGTCTACATGTTATAATGCTAATCCCCTTTTAATTCTTGATATTAAATATTCATGCCTTTTCTTCTAATTTTTAATGAATTTCTCCAGAGATACATAAATATTATTGGTCATTTAAATAACATAAGTGTCTGCAATATACTTGTCTGATATAATACAATTATGTCACACAAAACAGTAAACACTTTTCTGCAGAATAAGAGAACCTACAAAGAACATAACATTGGATTTTGCTCAGGGACTAGGATCTTACAGGGTAACAATGTAATACCTGTAGAGGTAATCTCTGCTAATTATAATAATAAAAACAATAAAATCAGCCATTGATTATTGAACAGTAAGTGATTATCAGGAAATTTATATACTACTTGTCTTCTTACAATTACCTCAAATTTTATTTTACAGTTGTAGATTCTGAGAAAATTTTTCTCTCAAAATAACTTGACTAAAGTTACATAATTAGTGTGTATCAGGGAAATGAAAGGTAAATTAAACTATGACAGTACAGCATCCACACACAATAAAGATAAGTGTATGTGTGTATATGGAGGTGGCACAGGATAAAAGAGAAAATAAGTTAATTATATTTTATGGATAGATAAATGATATAGCAAGATAGTAAATATGGGTTAACACCATAGTTCTCATGTCTATAATTGACCATCTAGATGTTTCAGATACTTGTCATATCTTTCATCTCCTACATATTCTCTTTGTTTACCACACTATAAGACTGAAATTTTCATCCAATAAAGTGGCCCAAAGGTTCATTCTTAGTATGTGTAAGCCTGTGTTTTTATTACCCTAATAGATTTAAAGAAGCCTCTGATGTTTTTTTTCATTGAGCGTGTTAATGTACAGTGAAACAAAGATCCCTCAGTTTTCAACTACATCTTTTCTTCACCAGCTTCCCAGGCATAACTCTGATAATCAGTATCAATAGCTTTATTAAAAAAGTATAACTGGGACTAGCAGATGGTGTAATGGTTGCATCACTGGACTCCCACTTAGTCGACTGTGATTCGAGTCTCAGAACTGGCAACTTAAAAATTCACACCACACGCATGTTCCTGCATGCCCAAAATTCCAAGAGGAGAATGGAGAATGATAGTGGCATGGCCATCTCCTCTAGGATGATTTCTCACTTTCTGGCTGTCTGCCTCTCTCTGTCTCTTAGGTGAGTGCACATGCCCTATAGTAAAAATCTCCTTGAAAAACAAAAAGAGCATAACTAACTTACTTTGTGGCATAAGAACTTCAAGTAATCAAGTGATAGCCTTGTTATCTACCCAATATAACATATCATGATTTTTATCCCTATCATATAACAGTAAGCAAGAAAGGGGCAACTGTATTTGGACATAAAGTATTGGAGATCTACACTTTATGTAGTTCAATAGTTCATAATATAATTTCTCAGGACAGCATTCTAAATTCACAAGTTGTTGTTTTCCATCCAACATGGTTTTAAAACACTGGGCCATCCAGTTTTAGAAAGCCTCTGCTTCTGAGTGATAAGATACATCATAATAAATGAATTCCTAACATTAGTCTATTGATTTACCTCCTTCACTACAGATGGGATTCAAATTCCAGTGTTATGCTGAGTACAAGATGTGAAATAACATGAGATAGTCAACAAATACATGAATGGCAGTACTTGCAAAGGCAAGATATCTGACATAAGTAAATCCAGATTCCTGCTGACTGCCAAGTTGTTAGCTAGATATCTTCACATATAATGACATTCATAGACTTAAAGAAATGAATAATGGCATCTGAAGAAAATTATTAAGGAACATTTTCAAAAAGGCCACTGAAAAATATTTCCATATTGATGTGCTTGTTTTCACTTATAACACCTAGGGAGTTACACTGAATTACAATGTAGCAACACTCAGAGTCAAGCCACAAGTTCATTTATCAGGAATTTTTGAGACTGTGTCTATATAAAATAAAAGATATTAACAGAGCCATAGAAGTTCAGAGTTAGAGCTTATCTTTTAAGTTAACAATATGAACACTTAAACTGATTATTCTCTTGATTAATATCCATCTGTATAATTCCACCAATCACCTATCATACTACATAGCAGAATCTACCTGACTACACAGGGCATAGATTTCATTAAACTTTTGGATGCAAATGACCTCAGTTAATATTTTTTTCTGTGAAAGAATATTAGAGAATGTTATGATTCCATTCAAGAATATTAATTATATTGCTGTTATTGGCTATTCTGCTTGCTCCATGTAACATATTCTAATATCCCATATTTCCTGGTGGTTCTATGTATTTGTCACATGTGATAAGACAGCCCGAAGTCACATTGCAGACCTTCTGATATACCATAAAGAACACTCTTCAAAATTAACCCGCTGGAGGATGAGTAGGCTAAGTCATTTATCCATTGACTCATATCCTGGTTTGGTTGAAGAAAATGCTTCTGCATGAATCTGCATGCAGCTTTAGAGGTTCCCTGTATCTTGGAAAAGTCAGTAGTCCATGAAACTATTAAATTCACTGTAAGAATTAATAGTTGCTGTATAAGAAAGTATTGCAAAACCTAGTGGTTGAAAGAAACACTCATTTATTACTTTATCGTTTCTGTGGGATAGGAATTTGGACTCAGCTACCTGAGTTTTCTGACTCAGAATCTCTCAAAAATCTATGATCAAGATGTCATCTAGGGCCTCAGTCAACTTAAGGCTTCAATGCTGAAGGATTTTCTTCCAAACAGACTTACACTGTTGCTGGTAGAATTTGGTCTAATTGAACTAAAGGCCTTGGTTCATATCTGAATGATAGCTACATGCTTTCCTTGTTTTCTTGCCATTAAAACCTCTCCAATGTTACATTTGACTTCCTCAAAACATCTAAGCCAAGAAGAAAATGAAGAAAGAGAGAGTCTATAAACAAGATGAAAGTCAATATATCCTTTAACCTTATTGCATATGTGAACAACTTAACACTTTTGTGGTGTTCTATTCTTTAAAAGTGGGTCACTACATCCAACTCTTGCTCATGGAAGGAGTCATGCAAAGCTGGAAATACTACAAAGTGGTGTTATTGTGGCTTTTCTTAGATGTCTGT
This sequence comes from Tupaia tana, assembly GCA_026018925.1. Lineage (NCBI taxonomy): Eukaryota > Metazoa > Chordata > Mammalia > Scandentia > Tupaiidae > Tupaia > Tupaia tana. Next base: position 58,834,336 of record JAKSZU010000001.1, read on the forward strand.
CTACCACACATAGTGTGCTTCAATTAGGTGAGATAATGAAATGTCCACTGCATCAGAATTAGCTGCTGCAATTAACTGTAAAATCTTTTAACTGCTTTAATATAGTATATACATATGAATTTATATCATTCTGCATAAACATTAATTTTAAAAATAGATCACATAATCCATATAAAAGATGCCTTTAGCGACCAACAGTTAGCATAATGGCTATGTCGCTGAACTCCCATGTAGTCAACCACTGTTCAAGTCCCAGACCTGGTGGTTTATGGGCACATGTGTGTGCGTACCCAAGATCCTGAGAGGAGAATGGAGGAGAAGAGATTGAGGTGTGGCCATCCCCTCTGGGGGGTGATTTCTTGCTTTTCTGTCTCTCTGTCTCTCTCTGTCTTTCTGACGTGCCCTATAGCAAAATCCTCTCCAAAAAAAAGGTGCCTTTACACCTATTCGTATTTGCTTTCCTCAAAATAAAACAAGCAAACAAACAAAAACAATAAGGAAGTAGTTAATATCTATTTACTTTTGTCAAGAGACAGTGAAATTCAGGACTCCTGTGGTTTAAAGTGAGGTATCATAGAACACAGACAGGCACATGGAAACTGCCAAACTAAAAACAAAATAATAATAAAGCAATTTTTCAGTATCATTACTTGAGTAGAACCAAATTAATCATGACTAGCATAAACACTAATCAAACCATGTAAAGCAAATTATATGCTACAGAGATTTATAAATGAATTGAGCTTAGCTTAGCTTTTTTGTATTCAAATACTCATTAAGAGGTCTTTATTACAGTGAATTTAACTAAAAGGCAAGCAGGACAATAAGTACTTCCTTTCTTCTTAGAAAAAGTAGGAGACTAATAGAGGAAAAGGGGGACAATTTATGAATTTTAACAGCATAGGCAAATTAAATTCCTGAGTTTTGCTTTCAGCTTATTTAAACAAAATGATCACAACATACAGCATATCAAACAAATTTTTCTAGAATGTGTCATAACAAACTATAATTCATAGTCCTTATGCATTTTCCTATAACCTTATCAATGTTTTAGTCCAACAAAAAGAGATTTATAAAGCCTACCTATGTAATTTTGTCTTTGAGAATAACTATCTGGGAAATAAGAGATTAGTAAATGCAAGTTGTTTCAAACATCAACCTCATTCCAGTCAACTTATTTATTGTGTTCATAAACTCAAGAAATGCTTTTTTTGGTGATATAAAGTAATTGTTTCTAATACATTTAATTAAAACATATATCTGTTTATTTTTTTCTTTATTCACAGTAGAGCAACGTGTGTGGACATGTGAGAAAAAGAGAGAGAGACAGGCACTTTTCATAGGCCCTGGTTATGTCATTTTCCTCTTCTTCCAGTTCTATAGCTTTTAGGGTTTTGGACCCTTGTATTCAGGCCTCAAGTACTTCAGGCCATTGAGTAGGGGATTGTCCTGTGGGATCCAGCTATTCCTGAGCAGCATACCACTACTTCTTGAGAGCCAGTCTTCTGATAAAAATTTTGAAGATCACTCCTTTCAAATAGCTTTACCTAAGGATTTTGATGTCCCATATTTCTGTTTAATTTAGAAATTATGTATTCTGATATATCTAATATCTTCTGCAATATCCTATTTTTACATGACAGACATTATGACTTCTTATCCTTATGATTAAGGTTTCAAAATGTTTTACACCAAAATATATTGTAGTTTAATTATATTTTTGTACTTAAAACTGAATATTTTAAATGAAATATCAGGTTGCAAATATCCTTTCTTTCTAGACTACTTTCTGCTTTTTCATGCCCAGCTAGATTTCTTCCTTCCTTCCTTCCTTCCTTCCTTCCTTCCTTCCTTCCTTCCTTCCTTCTTTCTTTCTCTTTCTTTTCATAGAGCTTTTGTAATAGAGCACACACACTCGCTGGAGAGAGAGAGAGACAGAGATAGTAAAAGGGAACTTGAGAAATCCACCCCACACACAGGGGGTGGTCATGTTGCAATCTCTTCTTCTCCATCCTCCTGGGATCTTGGGCACGCACACACATACGTGCAGCATGATTTTCAAGTCATCAGGTCCATGATGCAAACCACTGTCAGCCACGTGGGAGTTTAGAAAAGTAATGACTACACCATCTGCTGGCCCCCCAAGCTAAATTTCTTAATGTTAACATACACATAATATTAGAGATGCATTTCAGAACTAGTGTGAGGACAAACTGAATCAACTTAATGCATTATCTTGGTTGATCAAAAACATACACATGACTTTAAAAAACAAGCCCTAGCAGGACCAGCATATGGTGTGATGGTTACATCACTGGACTCCCACATAGTTGACCATGGTTCAAGTTCTGGGCCCAACAGCTTAAACTCATGCCAGGTGCACCTGCATGCATGCCCAAAATTCTGGGAGGAAAATGGAGGAGAAGGGATTGAGGCATGGTCATTTCCTATTGGGGGTGATTTCTTCTTGCTTTTTGTCTCTCTGTTTCTCTGGTGAGCACACATGTCCTATAGCAAATATCTCTTTAAATAAATAAATAAGTAAATAAATAAGCCTAAGCAAAGCAAGCCAGATTATGAAAGAGAGGCACTGTATGTCCCTATTTAATATAGAATGAATGTCTGCATGCTACTGCAGAAACTGAGAGATGGGAAGGTATAGTAGCAGAGAGGGCAATTGTAGATACTAGTGATAGTATAGGATGGGGTGAATACATGGGAATGGGAAAAATGATCAGGAAAATAAAGCATTTAACAGACATGAAAATGAAGTTATTGGTTGAGGATAATGCATATTGTTGTATCTTTGGCTTGACTAATATGCACTATATTCATGCTGGGAAAAATTATTTTGTATTTTGTAAAGATGTACAGTGATTAAATATAATAAAAATTTCCTCTCTCTCTCCCTCACAAATGCACATACCTTATGGCAGAAACCTAAAAAAAAAATTAAATAAATAAATAAAAATTAAAAGACAAAAAAAGAAGTCTAATTCTCTCTGACTTAATAAAGGAATTGGATGACTGAAAATATTTTTAGAAGGTAGTAATCTTCACTGGCTCTCTTCTATAAAATCAGTTACAGGTCTAACATTACAAAAGCAAGTTGCTAAAGGTTGCTGCTCTGCAGAGCCCATCATCAGAGACCATTCTTCCTGATACTAGCTGATACTGGCTACAGATAGGAAAAAATAGATGACATGATAAGAAATTCAGAATGCAGAAAACATCAAGAAATTCATGTTAGAAGATTCATGTTCTTTTTGCTACACCTTGTTCAAGTTCAAAAGAATAATGAGTTAGTTCAAGAACCAATCATTCAGTTCTCTAAAATATAAATTAATTAGTAGAAATATCTAGAGGATAGTAACTTAATTGAAGTATTTGTTTTTAACTTTCCCTTATTTATTTTATTGCATATATTTAAGACATACAACATAATTTTTTTTTTTTTTGAGAGGTTTTTGCTATAGGGTGTGTGCCCTCTCCAGAAAGATAGACAGGTTGTGTGGTGATTGAGGTGCTGGGTTCCCACATGTCCTGCTGCAATTTGAGTCCTGGACCCAGTGGCTTGCTTTCTCACTTTCCGACTTTTATTTTTTGAGAGACATTTTTTTTTATAGGGCATGTATGCTTGCTGGAGAGGCAGAGAGATATAAAATGAGGAATCATCCCTCAGGAAAAATTACCACACCATGGTCCCTTTTCCTCCATTCTCCTCTCAGGATTTTGGGCACCCACGCACACACGCTTAGTATGAGTTTCAAGCTGCTAAGTCCAGGATTTGAACCACAATTAACCTCATGGCAATCCAGTGCCTTAACCAATATACCACCTGTTGGTCCCTCACACACTCTCACTTTTTCTCTCTCTTTCTGTCTGTCTCACTCTGGTGACTGCACATCCCCATAGCAAGTTAACGCTAAAAACAATAATAAACAAAATTAAATGAACAATAAAAAAATTATGCATAGATTTGAAATATTTTTGAACCAAATTAAACTTTCACTTTAATTCCATTTCTTCCATGGATTTTTTAAAGTCTCCTCATATACACACACCATAATTTCTTTATCTATTCTTTAACTGGTGGTCATTTCGGTTGTTTCCACATCTTTGTTATTGTCAAGAATGATGCAAAGAATATGGTAACACAGCTATCTCTATTTGGTACTAATTTCATTTCCTTTGAATTTATACATTACATAGAGATTGCTGGTTCATATGGTAGTTCCATTTTTAAATTCTTTAGGAGCCTCCATTCTGTTCTTTATAGTGGCTTACATTCTCACTAACAGTGAGTAATGGTTCCCTTATCTTCATATCTTTTCCAAAAAATTTGTCTTTCTTTTTGATAATAGTCATCCTAGAGCTGTCAGATGCTATCTCATTGTGGTTTTGATTTTCATTTCCCAGAAAAAGTGATACTATGCACCTTTTTATTTACCTGGTGGTCATTTTTATATCTTCTCTTTAGAAATGTCTATCAAGGTCTTTTGCCAATTTTCAATCAGATTATATAAATATCAGGCAAATATTTTTAAAAAGATTTATCTTGTCCCAAAATAAGAACAGTCTATATGTACAAAATCATTAAATCATTTATGTTTCATAACAAACTACATAGAGCCTTAAATTTGGGATTTAAAGTAGATAGCATACAAAATTTTATTTGCTGCTTTTCCTCTTTTTTTTTTTTTTTTTTTTTTTGAGAGGTTTTGCTATAGGGCGCATGCGCTCACCAGGAAGACAGAGAGAGAGACAGAGACAGAAAGAGAGAAATCACCCCCAGAGGGGATGGCTACACCACAGTTCCTTCTCCTCCATTCTCCTCTTGGGCTCTTGGGCATGCATGTACATGCACCCTGCGTGAGTTTAAGTCACTGGGTCTGGGACTTGAACCGCAGTCAACTACATGGGAATCCAGTGACATAGACATTATGCCAACTGCTGGTCCCAATGCTGCTTCTCCTTTCAAAATGAACTAAAACTTAAAAATAAAATTGCATGTATATTTTTTACTTGTGTTGATTGTAATTTTGACTCAGTTCTCAGTTACTTTTTAATTATATGGCATTAAATTTGAAAAAGTATCGGATAACACATAAAGCTGAAAACCTATTTCCCTACATTGCGTATGAAATAAATATCACCTAATCTGTTACTGTCATAAAATGGAACTCACTCCTTAATGCTATAGTCACTCTAATGTTTTTCTTTTATTTAAAGATCTTAAATTAATGAAATGTCTTTTGATATTTATCTAAGCAATCACATTTTCCCTTCATTCATTACAATATGTAGAATTACATTAATAGGGTTTATTCTATAGAATAAAACAAATACTACTTTATTGATCTCAGGGTATAATTAAAATAAAATATCAATATGATAATCTCATCCCTTAATGAATAATTAAGCAGTTTTGCCTTAAAATATTCCTCAGTTTGGGGCCAGCAGGTGATATGGTGACTAAGGGCGCTGGATTCCCAAATGGCTGACCATGATTTGAGTCCTGGACCTGGCAGCTTGTTCACTCAATTTCTTTTTTTTTCTCTCTCTCTCCTTCTCTGATCAAATTGAAATAAATAAATACATGAATAAATAAAGTTAAATAATTTATTTCTTAAAAAAGAATGTCTTAGTTTATTCTACCACTTTGCCTCTCATCTGATTTCAGGCTATCTTTTGCCAGAGCTTATTTTCAGTATTTTTATCTGTTATTGTCACTGTAGGAAACAGATGGCACCCTCAATGTACAGTAACACAAGGAAGCATTAATAAATTATGTATAAAGGTGTAGGGAGGGCTGTGTAACCACATTTTGCTACCATTTTGAGAGCTGAAAACATTAGAGGATACCAGAACAGAGTTCACCACTTTAAATGTGTTAAACCACAAAGACTATCAGAGATGAATCCAGGAAATTCATTTTTTTTTTTAGAATTATTTTATTTTTATTTATTTATTTAGACCAGAGAGAGACAGGGCAAGAGAATGAGAGAGATAAAGAGAGAGAAAGAAGTGAGAAAGTAAGGCACCAGGTCCAGGACTCAAACCACGGTGGCCCATGTGGGAGTCCAACATCCCAAACACTACGCTACCTGCTGGCCCTAGAATTAAATATTTTCATCATACTCTGTTAATTTCCTTCAATCTTATTCTAGTGCTCTACGTTAGCAGAACTCAAATATAAGCCATAAGACAAAGAGCCAGGTGATGGAGTCCATACAGTTCAGTCCCCCAGGCAGAAAGGATGGAACAGAAGATATCTGGCTGAGTATTATATTAACCTTAGAAAAATAACTAGAAAAGTTTGCTGCCTGCTATCTATTGGTTCTGACATTTGGCATATATTGAGTGGGGACATACAGTACCTATCTTTCATAGTTTGACTTGCTTCACTTAACATTAAATCTTCCATGGGACCAGCAGTTAGCGTAATGGCTATGTCGCTGGACTTCCACATAGTCGACTGTGGTTTGTGTCCCGGACCCGGTGGCTTAAACTCACGCCCGGCGCGTGTGCGTACATGCCCAAGATCCCGAGAGGAGAATGGAGGAGAAGGGATTGTGGCGTGGCCATCCGCCCTGGGGGGTGATTTCTCTTCTATCTCTCTGTCTCTTTCTGTCTCTCTGGCGAGCGCACGCGCCCTATAGCAAAAACCTCTCAAAAAAAAACAAAAACAAAAAACATTAAATCTTCCATATTCCTCTATTTCCTATCAAATGCCAGGATCTCATTTTTTTTATGGCTGAGTGGTATTCCACAGTGTATTCATTACTTTCTGCATTCAAGAGGCATCATATTCAGCTAGGTAAGAGTAACTTAGTGGAGACCTTGCTAATCTTTCTGAGTAGGCTCAGCTTTATGCACAACCTTCCAGATCACCAGGAATAGGTCGAATTTTACCAAGGCCTTTTGGTTCTCTTTCCCTGGGTCTCCATGTAGTTTTTTTAGCTGGTCTGCCCTTGTGTTGCTTTCTCCAATCAATACTCTAGATTCAAGCTGTCATATGTTAACCTTGACCAATTAGTTGCTATTAAGATCTCAATTGCTTTTGATTGTGCTGACATGGATTTTTCCACACTCTACTTGAATAGCCCATCTGGAAGTGCAGCAAGGCCTCTTGGTAGTTAAGAGCACCCCTAGATGTTAGGAAGATGAGATCAATACCTGGCTGCAATGTTATGAGTGATCAGTCTTAACAAAAATTAGTCAGTTTTTATGAATAAATGCTTCTGAATTTGTTAAGCCTCTAGTTTATACACACACACACATACAAATTTGTTAAGTCATATTACTGTTTTTAAGGGATGGAGGTAAGATTAACAAAGCTTCTCACTCAGCCACTCTGGAAGACTTCCCACTCCACCTTCTATGCTCTTTGATTCAGATTTCTCTTGTCCTAAGATACATTAGATGTTCTCTATCCCTGCAGTTAGCAAGGCCTTTCCTCACAGGGCTTAAATAAAGTCTATTTTATTTTTTTCATTTTCCTCTTACTTATTTCCAATTAATCATAAAGTGTCACTAATCTTATCACTAAATAATCTTTTATTAGGATGTGTACTTTATACAGGCTTTTTTCAGAAATGTATAACCTTGCCTAAATTATCTTTATGCTTGACGCCCTTAAAGCAATGTTCACTTTGCTGCTGTTGTAGAATATGACTGAAATACGAATCTAACCATGACATATATTGTTTAAACCTTTTATAAGAACTCAAATATCTCTCTGGATTGCAATCTTCTGCCATATCTAGACTCATCTTATCTTTCTGGTTCATCTTTTACTGACTCCTTATCTTGCAATTTATCTTTCAGTAAGATGGAGCTTAATGTATCAATAGTTTCTTGCTACACACTATACTCTTTTCATATTTTTGCAACTTAGAATGTTTAGATTACAGTTCATCAATTACCTTCACCTAATGTGTGTCTCATTATCAATTATTTTTTGGTAAAGTTTTTAAATTTAATTCACCTTCATGAACATGTAGTCTAAGTGGAGATAGTAGCTTCAAGTAAATAATACAAAAAATATACCTACTAAAGAAAATGTAAAATATATAGTAATAGTGAATCTATTTAAGATTTAAGATTTTAATGGATAAAAAATAAGATGAAAAAAGTATAAACATGAGGGGAAAATAATAGCTAAAGCTGTCATCATTTGTATATACAGTAAAATGGTTTGTCTACAAAGAAAATCAATAGAATTTTCAAACAATCAATAAACTCTTCTAACTCAGAGGTGTTCAGCAAATGGGCCTGTTACAAGTTCCACATACTAAAAGCAATGTCCTTCTAGCCATTAGCAATCTCAAAGGTCAATATGCATGTGCATGTGTCCAATGTACTTTTCAAGCTGCCGGATCCGGGACTCACACTGCACAGTTGTTCATGTGGGATCCAGCCACCTTAAGCACTGTGCCAGCAGCTGGCCCATTATTGGTCTCTCTTAACAGCAACTTAGAAGTCTCAGTGTATAAAGTTTTTTATTATTCTTTTCCTTTATAACAGCATGCTTTTTTGTGTAGTAGGTTTTCAATATATGTTTATCAAATAGATGAATTAAACAATCAAAATGCATTCACTTTTCATCTCTCAGATCAGCAGGTTAGATAACTTAATGAATTATTGTTTCCTCTGTACTCAAAAATTTTTTCCAAAAATTGTATTAAATTCTAGAATAAAGATACACCAGATTTAACTAAATTTATTTAAGCAATTACTTAAAATCCCAAGGGTCTCTCTAGAGATATATACATATACATAAGGTCTTAGAATTATGAATATTTTTCATATGTATCTTTTTTTTTTTTTTTGGAGAGGTTTTTGCTATAGGGCACGTGCGCTCACCAGACAGACAGAGAGAGACAGAGAGACAGAAAGCGAGAAATCACCCCCCAGGGGGGATGGCCACGCCGCAATCCCTTCTCCTCCATTCTCCTCTCAGGATCTTGGGTACGCATGCACACGCGCCCGGCGTGAGTTTAAGCCACCACGTCCGGGACTCGAACCGCGGTCGACTATGCGGGAGTCCAGCGACATAGCCATTACGCTAACTGCTGGTCCCTTTCATATGTATCTTTATCAAACAATGCATGTATTTATTTAGCAATAGATTAAAAGCTTATACTTACTGACTGGAACTCTACTTGTGATTGTACCATACTCTAAAAATAAATAAAATAAATAGCCTTTCCTTATTTCTATATTCATAGAATACAGTGTGCTAGTTAAATCACCAGCATGAAAACTAGCTACACACTTAACCTTCCTTGTAATTTTTCTTTGTAAAGCATGACCAGCAACTAATATAATGTGTGTTAAACTAGTCTAAGTATGTGACACCTCCATGTGTGTGTTATTCATGATTTCTACTATCTATACTAATTCTAAAGTATGAATGTATGTACATGTTAAGGACATACTTGTATGACAGGAGATCATACATGAAAAACAGCATGTTTAAGTGTGTGTTTAATTCATGACTGCCACTATCTATACAGATACTAAAGTACAAATGTGTGTAATATAGAAATGATATATATATTTTTTTTTGAGAGGTTTTCACTATAGGGCGCGTGCGCTCCCCAGACAGAGATATAGAGACAGAAAGCGAGAAATCACCCCCCAGGGGGGATGGTCATGCCACAATCCCTTCTCCTCCATTCTCCTCTCGGGATCTTGGGCACGCACGCACACGCGCCCGGCGTGAGTTTTAAGCCACCCGGTTCGGGACGCGAACCGTGGTCGACTACGTGGGAGTCCAGCAACATAGTCATTACGCTAACTGCTGGTTCCCCAGAAATGATATATTTTTGAACAGGATGAAACAATTATATCATTGAGTGATGGGAGAATAAATAATTACGGTGTGTTAGGTCATCAAATTTAAACACTTTAAAAGAATAAACCTAACACAACCATACTTGTAAAAAGGAAACCAACATTTTCCTATTCTTAGTGTGCTTCAATGTACATTTGAAAAATGATGGGGGACCAGCAGTTAGCGTAATGGCTATGTTGAACTCCCATGTAGTCGATCACGCTTTGAGTCCCAGATCTGGTGGCTTAAATTCACGCCGGGCGCATGTGCATGCTTGCCCAAGATCCCCAAGAAGGGATTGTGGTGTGGCCATCCCCGCCTAGGGGATGATTTCTCACTTTCTGTCTCTCTGTCTCTCTCTGCCTTTCTGGCAAGAGCACGCGCCCTATAGCAAAAATCTCTTAAAAAAAAGAAAAAAAGAAAAGAAAATAGATGGTTCATTATGAAAAGTTTTTAAACTGTAGATTGACCTGACACAGGTTGTTTTTATATTATGATTTCTTTTTTTAACCAGCATGTCTTATTCCACCACCCTCATTTTAACCAATCTTTCTTTAAGAAAATCTTAGGAATGTACACATGCCTAATAAGAATAGCACTTGCACCTTTTCATTTGATCATTAGCTTTTAATCCTATGATCTCTTCTCAGTGATGTCAGTCTGTTAAAGCAGGCCAGGATTACTCCTCTCTCCCCACACATAGAGACAATGCAGTGTTTGAACAGCTTTTTAATATTATTCATTATCTTCTCTTTTCTTGCTTTATTACACTTCAAAGAGTGTGGGTTGAAATGAAAAAATAATATTATAGCAACACAAGATACAAAAAAAAAAGCCTTGTTGGGCATATTTCTCTTATGATCCACCCACTCCCTTTTTTTTTTTGCTACCTTTTTTAGATTCTTATGATATTGTTAATTTAAAGAACTAGTAATTTTAGATATGACATTAGGAAGAATATTTCTGTCTATGCAAGACTATAAGAGCTTGACATATGCATTTTTTTGAACTTGAAAGCTCTGTACTTGGTCAAGACTAAAAATGAAAAATAATTCTGACCATGGATTTCATGTTTTAGAATTATTCAAGCATAGTAACAATAAATAGTACAGGGTCTAATTTATGACATCAGGTTCACTAACTCATCAAGATAGACATAATATAAAACAAAATGAATCCTTTTTCTCTTAATCCACCAGATTTTTAGTGGTTAATATGTGCCTGCCATAATGTTAGGAGCTGTGCAGACGACATTGCTTGTCCTCTGGCATTTTTTCTTTCTTTTTCTCTTCTTCTCTTTTTATGGGAAGGGACTAAAGAAGTAAAAACTGAAATGTGAATATTTTTAATTGGTATAGTAGTTCATCACAGTTAACTATCATCAAGTATAAGAGGCCACATCTAAACTAAATAGAGTGGTTTGAGAAAGCACCCCTGAATATTGTGTGAGAGAAAACCATGCATGAAAAGACAATGTTGGGAACCAGCAGTTAGCGTAATGGCTATGTCACTGGACTCCCATGTAGTCAACCACGGTTCGCATCCCGGACCCGGTGGCTTAAAACTCACGCCGGGTGCGTGTGTGTGCGTGCCCAAGATCCTGAGAGGAGTATGGACGAGAAGGGATTGCAGCGTGACCATTACCCCTGGGGAGTGATTTCTCGCTTTCTGTCTCTGTGTCTCTCTCTGTCTGTCTGGCGAGTGCATGCGCCCTATAGTGAAAACTCTCAAAAAAAATAAATAAAAAGGCAATGTTATGTGTTATTGGGGAAATCAACAACTCTAGAGGTGTTTTCATGGTCTCAAATAATCTTTCACAAATTTTATAGTTGGCCACGGCATTTGTTGATACACTCTGTTCCTGGTCATATTATGCCTCCTTTATTATGGAATACATATTGAATTGATATTTGAATAATGGTAGGAATTATGAGAATGGATAGATATTTTTTTCCATTTTCTCTTTGTGCTAAAAATGCCTTTTGAGTGTTCAAAATGATTTTAACAGAAAAACATAACATTATCAGTCTGTTATGATAATTTTCTCTTTTTTGCATCATATTACATATATATATATATATATATATATATATATACATATATATATATTTACCCACCCTTAAACATGTGTACGCCATGGTGTGACTCAGGATTCAATATGTGGGCCCTGTAGGGATGTAATACTGAAACAAAGAATGTAAATTAAAACTTCAGAAAAAAAAGATGTATTTCATTTTATGGTTAAAGAACATAAGGAATGAAATAAAAGGTAGATAACTTCAGAGAAAAGAGATATTCCCACTTTGTTTATGTATTATATATTTTTCTTTATTTGTATAAAAAACTTAGAACATTACAGTGAAGGCCAGATCTGAGAAAGAGAAGCACACATAAAAACGTCAGGGACGAATAGCATACTCAGAAAAAATCTAGAACATCTGGGACAATAAAGAGACATTTTGATGGAGAATTTTCAGTACACAATGTCAGTAATGGGAGAAAAAAATAATTCAATAAATGGGAAAGTTAGAGCTGTGTTAGGCATTTGTAAGTTATGTATGCAACATACACATTTTAAATTAGATATATTTGTTTTCAGAGTATGTTCACTTAAATAAATAAATTTGTAGTATTTTCTACAAGTGTAAGAAATGGTGTGGGTATTTCCAAATACATGAATTCTAGCTGGCAGTAGAGTAAGAAGGAATTCAACGTAAGATGAAAATTTGATGAAGCTATTTTTTGTTTAGAATCTTGTTTTTCATATAATGGATTTCAATTGATCAACTTGACCATCCTAAATGCTAGTTTCTAGGCAATTGTTTTAAAATTTTTAATTGACATACTAGTTGTACATATTTCTAGGATACAGTGATTTCTTTAGTACATGAATGCAATGTGTAATGATCACATCAGGGTAATTACCATAGCCATTATCTCAAACATTTATCATTATTTTGTGTTGGGAATACTGAAAATCCTTTAACTATTCTGAAATATACAGTAAGGTATTGCTAACTTTCATGATCCTACTATACAGTATAACAGTGGAACTTACTCCTTCTACCTAATTGCCGTTTTATATATGTTAACCAACATCTCTCCATTCCTCCCTCTCTGAAACACTTCCCAGGCTCTGATGATCACTATTCAACTCTCAACTTCTAAGTGGTCAGGTTTTTTAGGTTCTAGTTGTGAGATCATGCTTTTGTTTTTTCGTTTAGTTTGGCATATTTCAACTTAATATAATCTCCTCCAGGCTCATCCATGATTCTTTAAATGACAGATTTCATTATGTTTAATTGCTGAATAGTGTTCTGACCAATACAAGGAACTCACTATGATATTAAGATGTTTTCACTTTTTTCTCTAAGAAGGAGATAGCAAAGTGTTGAGTCAGCATATGACATGTTATCTTATCAAGCAAGATTTCAGCCTGAGAGAACATGTAAGAGGAAGTGAAAGCTAAAACACTATCAGAATTAATATGGAAGCCCAACAAGGTGGCATGCTGTGAAATCACTATACAAATCAATAGCTCTCCAATTAATCGGAAATAGGAAGACTGATTGCCAAATAAATTAATACTTTGTTCATAGATAGCAAAAGAAAATTATATCACATTTAGAAATAAAGTTTCCAAAATGTGTGCAAAAACTCTATGAAGAAAGTGATGACAGTTTATTGGAGAAAAAAATAAGCTCTAAAAATATTCCTTAAAATGCCATGTTAATGAACAGAAATACTCAATACATTAAAGATTTCAGCTCCTAAATCTGATGATGGAGCTCTGTGTCCCCAGAATAATATTAATGGCAGGGTATAAAGAACAACAGCATTTTAAATACACACACACACACATACACACACACACATATATATATACACATATATAATTTAATAACAATGGGGCTATTTCAAATCAGTAAAGAATAGACATTAATGGTATTATGAAGAAAAAATATCGGTAAAAGTATATACTCTTTGTATGTCTACATCTACCTATCTAATAAAGAAATCTGAAAGGGAAATATTAAAACATTTTAATGTAGATTTTCAAATTTCCATACCTAAGATTACAACATAAAAAGCAAAGCAAAGGGGGAAAATACGGTTATATAAATGTATACACATATTTATGATAGGGAGCAGTCAGACATGAGCAGGGTGAGATAAGTCAGCCCCATTCCCCAGATGAGGGTCCCACCCACTTAGGTCTGCCCTGTAGTCAGCAAACATGATTAACCCAATTAAAAGATGGGAAAATGAGCTGAACAAAAATCTCTCTAAGGAAGACAAACGAACAGCCAAAAAGCATATGAAGAAATGCTCAACACCCCTCATCATAAGGGAGATGCAGATAAAAACCACAATGAGATACCACCTAACCCCTGTCAGAATGGCAAAGATGAAGAATATAAAAAGTGATAAGTGTTGGCGGGGATGTGGTGAAAAGGGAACCCTCCTACACTGTTGGTGGGAATGTAAACTAGTTCAACCACTGTGGAGAACAATATGGAGGCTCCTCAAAGATCTACAAATAGAACTACCATTTGATCCAGCAATCCCACTTCTGGGTATTTACCCGAAAGACAGGAGAATGCTCAGTCAGAAAAGTGCTTGCACATCAATGTTTATTGCAGCATTATTCACAATTGCCAAGACATGGAACCAACCTAAATGTCCACAAACTGATGAATGGATTGGAAAAGTGTGGTATATATACTCTATGGAATACTACTCAGACATAAAAAATAACAAGACCCTGGCATTTGATAGAGAGTGGTCAGATATGGAGGATCTATTGCTGAGTGAAGTAAGCCAGTCTATGAAAGAAAGATATTGTATGTATCCACTTAATATATACCGACTATCCGCACTCTATGGTAGAGAGCAAAAAATTGGAGGACATAAAAGCAGTGAAGTTACTTAACGAGAATAGGACAGTGTGGAGTGGGGAGGGGTGAAGAGAAGAAGATAGAGAAAAATAGCAAGAGAACAATAGAGAGGCAGGATGTTAGTGAGAAACAGATATGGCTTATTACCTGTTGATGATGACATGTATAGTATTCTCAACTGGATTGGTCTGAGAAGTATTTCATGACGGGTAAAGTCTTTTTACAAGCAAAATGAGAAATAGTGATTGACTGTTTGAAAAAATAATTAGAATAATAATAATGATGATTGGGAAAAACATAGAAAAGATATTGAATGATGAAGCGGGAGATTTTTTTTTGGGGGGGGAGGTCTTTGCTATAGGGCGCGTGCGCTCGCCAGACAGACAGAGAGAGACATAATTTTCACTCCACAATCCCTTCTCCTCTATTCTCCTCTCGGGATCTTGGGGACGCATGCACACGCACCCGGTATGAGTTTTAGGCCACTGGGTCCAGGACGCGAACCGTGGTCAACTATGTGGGAGTCCAGCGACATAGCCATTACGCTAACTGCTGGTTCCCGAAGCAGGGAGATTAATGTCTCTGTATTGACTGACATGCATGGCATTCCCTTTTGAAAAAGCAATGTAATACACTGTAAAGTTATATGTAATTCAATGTAATATAAAGAAGATTATGATGATAATAAAAATAAAAATAAAAAATAAAAAAATAAAAAATAAATGCTATCAGTCATCCTCTGGGAATGTCCCTGCCTTGCTTTAAGGCTGAACCACTGCTCGCCTTGCTTCAAAGTCAAAATCCCATCCCTTACTTGTCTCAAGGCCAAATATGTGATAGTCTGGTGTCATATCCTCACACTATCTGTATTCTCTTAGCATGGATTAGCATGAGGTTTTGACCTCTGTCTGCTCCGTGGACTTTCATGATGCATTTTGGGAAATTGCATGTGCAGAAGTGTTTAAACTACATCAGCCCCCTGGCTGGAAATGAAAGATGACCCCATGATAAAGGGGAGAGATCACCCAGGGGAGGGACCAGGAGAGGGAATGAGAGCCATCATAAAAGAAATACATTCAGATGACCTGGTGTTGGCTGGTCTGACTTCAGCCAGCCTGCTCACTTCTTGAGAGTGGACCCTGGGTTGCTTAGCCAAAGTTTCTAAATAATTTGTTATCTTCTGGAATTTGTCTTCAATATCTTGTCAGTATATGTTAAGAAACGAGGATCCTGTACACCTGTTACCACTTTATTTTGTCATTACTTGGATGGTCAAGCCTTCCTAGCTGTCCTTCCTGGCACTGAGAAGAGGACCTCCCTTTCTCCCCTCTGCTTGCTCTTCTGCGCAGTGCACAAGATCAGCTTTTTTCCCTTGTGCACAACCATCTGCCGAGACTGCTCTGCCTTTTCTTACTTACTTTTGGTCCCCCATCATAATTGTTTCTGCTCCTTGACTAGGGGTGACTCTACCTAGAACAGGCAGTTCTTTCCCACCTCCTCTACAATCTATCCTTCACAGCTTCCCATATGGTCAAAACTCCCTTTCTTCCCAAATCCCTTTTTATGTTTCTCCCAAGGTGTTTTCTATCTCATGTCCCAGACATTGGACTGGGAAGACTTCTTCCCTGTGATCTCACTGTGTTACCTGTCTCAACTCACCACCTTAGTTGGCTGCATATTCTGTGGTAGGCAGTTAGTTAGCCATGAGCGGGCAGCCCTAAGGGAAAAGGAAAAGGCTCACCTAGCCCCGGGCACCAGGAAGGTGAGGCAATTTGCCATCTTCCTTCCTTGGGGCCTGAGGGAAGCAAACAGGGATGATTCTTAGATTTTTCTCTTATCAAAAAAACCCAAGCAAGTATTTTGGTCAACACCCTAATCCCCAAGTAAGCATTTTGGTCAACGCCCTAATTCCCCACTAGGTCAATGCCCTAATTCCCACTAGGACGATGAATTAATTAGGCAGTCTAATTAATCAACCTGACTCACACTGGGCATGAGCAATAAGGTAATCAAATTCTTCATTCCTTACCTGTGAGAGAAGTGCACAAGCACAGGAGAAAGCGTGTGAATTCTAATTCAAACAAAGGACATAGGTAGTAGGACAGACCTCCCACCAATAAATATTCATGATCACCTCTAGTAATAAAAGTAACAATTAGCCAGTATCAAGTGCAGTTGTCAACTGGCAATCTGCTCGCCCAAGAGCCTTTTTGGGTGTACTTTCCTTTCTTTTCTATTAAATCTTTTTTTCCTGCCTACTTCATTCGTAGTTGCGGTTTCATTTTGCGCCTAGAGACGGATCTCTAATTTTAGTGATCTGGACCCAAAGAACCAAGGACATCGCAACGCAGCTCGACATTCTCCCATCCGTTAACAATTCCTCTGGTGTTGGTGCCAAGTTGCCAAAAGCCTCCTCTCTAGAGTTTCTTTTTTTTTTTTTCTTTTTTTTTTTTCCTCTCTTTTTTTTTTTTTTTTTTTTTTTCCCCCTAGAGTTTCTTGACCCATGTTGAATCTTAACTGGTTTTTGTGTACAGGGTCCTCGAACTTCTTCCCACCTCCTTGCTTTTGGCCTGTTGTCCTTTCAGACAGTCTTTCTTTTAATTCACTATCCATCCCACCGTCTCCTTTCTTGTCTGAGCACCAAAAGTTAATAAGAGGTCAACATTTCAGCATAAATTAAATGGAATCAGGCAGATACACGAAGAACTAAGAACATTTTTTAGTTTGCCCAGGCAGGGGGTCAGCATGGATTAATTATGGGACCATGGTCATTGGTCACTGACTGGTCTGCCAATGTTTATCTATCTCTGGTTTTCTTTTATTCCTTCTTTTGTTTTAGGAAAAAAGGTGGAAAGGGAAAGAACAGGTAGAGAGTTGTCTGGACAGAGTATTGAAAACACATAAAGAAAAGCAAAGGGAAAAGAAGACTCACAACATTCTTGTCCTCCCCTTCCATTTTCTCTGTGATACTGTTGCATGATGCTCAGGAAAAACAAAACAAAACAAAACAAAAAAAAAACAAAATAACAACAACAAAAACTACCATAACCCCACTACTTGTAAATTGTGCAGGGAAAATGTCAGGGCCCTATCAGAATTGCAGGAGTTCTCCCAAACCCTCTTTTCCCTCCAAACAGCAGCAACTTTCTGCATCTTGAACCTTCTCCAACCTTATGACCTCATGAGACAGAGATGGACCATACTCATCAAATCAGACAAGGCTGGTTAGTTAGATCTCTTCCCTTCTGAAAAGAAAAAATACTCTGCAAAAGGAGTCAAACCCTTTTGATAACAGATCATAGAAAGAGGGACTTCCCCCAGGCCCTGGCTTCAACATAACTTTTTTTCCTTTTTTTTAAAGAAAGATTTTTGCTATGGGGCACATGCACTCGATAGCGAGACAGAGAGATTGAGAGACCGAAAGCGAGAAATCACCCCCCGAGGGGATGGCTATGCTGCAGTCCCTTCATTCTCCTCTTGGGATTTTGGGCATACACGCATGCATGTCCGGTGTGAGTTTTACACCAACTGATCTGGGATTTGGGACCAGCAGTTGGCATAATGGCTATGTCATTGGACTCTCATGTAGTAGATCACGGTTCAAGTCCTGGACTGGGTGGCTTAAACTCATGCTGGGCACATGTGCATGTGTGCCCAAGATCCCAAGAGGAGAATGGAGGAGAAGGGATTACGGTGTGGCCATCCCCCATGGGGGGTGATTTCTTGCTTTCTGTTTCTCTGTCTCTCTGGTGAGCACATGCACCCTATAGCAAAAACCTCTAAAAAAAAACATGTCAATGGGTCTGAGACTCAAACCACAGTAGACTACATGGGAGTCCAGTGACATAATCATTATGTTATCTGCTGGTCCTACAACATAAACTCTTTATTCTCTTCATTCTGTCTTGAATTCTACTTCCCTTTACTTATGGCCCAAATACACCTTAAATTGAAGCCTAGTAGAAATGACTAAGAATTGGCTCTATGGGAATCAAAACACTTTTTTCTTTAATGGAACTGAAATAAGTAAAAGTAGACTCATTGGAATTCACAAGTGGCACTGATAAGTACATAGAGGAATTTTAACACCTGGTGGTAGCATTAAATTTACCCTAAACAGATATGATAGTAATATTGGGACAAATGCTATCTGACACTGAAAAGAAAAGGATGCTGAAAGAAGCCCATTAATTGGGGACATCCTATACATATCCAACCGCAGATACTCAGTGGGAAATATGAGTTATGACAATGTAAAGGAGAGGCAAGAGTGTGATTATTTCCTATTTCCATACTAAATAAGGACTAAAGGCTAGTAGGGTTAAGTCCATTAGTTATTCAAAGGTCTCTGTGATCACCTAGGAGCCCAATGAGAACCCAATAGCATTCCTGAAAAAATGAAAGGAGCCATGACCAAACATACCCCTTTGGACCTGAAGTTCACTCAGAGTAAGTTCACCTAAGGGTAACAACTTCATTACTCACTTTCCCTAGACATGTGATGGAGGCTCTAAAAATAACCTAAGAAACCTGGGGTCACCTTGGATGAAATATTGACTACTGCCACCTTGGCTTTTTAAGGGCATAAGGAGGAAATGAGCTCCAAAACAAATAATGCAAGGAGAAAAATCAAACTCAACTATTGGCTGTCTTGCAAGTCTTGACTCTGCTCTGGAGTGCACATTCTCAGAGTTCCTGACAGACGTGGCATCAGTGGGCAGCCTGGCCACTAGACACCCTGTCCACCATGCAAATAAAAGGATCACTGTAGGGTACACTCTGCAAGATCAAAGCACCAGGGTCCAAAGCCTAGGTGGAAATGGCCCTGACTGAATAATGAGGCCCTCAGTGCCACATGGTACCTGTGCAAACTATGACTATCAACAGACTGTAGCCAAGGTTACCCTACATATGACAGGTAAGACCATAATATTTCTCATGGACACAGAGGTCACCTCCTTTGTCATGACTTATTTCCCTAAGAAGGTCAGTGTGGAAATGAAAATCAGACTGCCTAAAGCTTCATACATTATTAAGAGTAGAGTGACAGCATAATTTTTTATCTGAAACAGGTATCAAAAGTGAAAAGTAATGACACAAAAATACAAAAACAAAATAATGTGAAATATGTACATACTGATAAATTGGTTTGATTTCAAAAACACATATACTTGTAAAATTGCATGCATTTTGCAGCATATAAACTTGTAAATTGCATATACTTTGCAATAAAATGTATATATCATTAAGTAAGTATCAGTAATTGGAAAATTTTCATTGGAGAAATGGCATGATTGGTTTTTTTTTTTTTTTTTTTTTTTTTTTTTTTTTTTTTTTTTTTTCTTAGATTTTCTGTAATAGGGTATCCATGCATGATTTTCAAGCTACCAGGCTTAGGACTTGAATTGCAGTTGGCCATGCCACTATGCCACTTGCTGTTGGCCTTTGATCTGATTAATTTTGACAGGATCATTTGGTTAGTGTTTGAGAATAGACTGTAGGATAAAGAGTAGAAACTAGGAGATCAGATAGTATGCCATAGTCTTCTAGGAAAGAGAAAGGACTAGTATCAAAATTTAACATCATTGGGACCAGCAGTTAGCGTAATGGCTATGTCGCTGAACTCCCACATAGCCAACCACAGTTCGAGTCCCAGACCCAGTGGCTTAAACTCACGCCGGGCGCGTGTGCGTGTGTGCGCAAGATCCCGAGAGGAGAATGGAGGAGAAGGGATTGTGGCATGGCCATCCCCCTTGGGGGGGGGTGATTTCTTGCTTTTTGTCTCTCTGTCTCTCTCTGTCTGGTGAGCGCATGCGCCCTATAGCAAAAACCTCTCAAAAAAAAATTTAACATAATTATATTTTGCTAAAACTTTTCCTTTTTTTTTTTTTTTAAATAAAGGAATAAAAAGATATGACACCAAATCAAATGTAGGAAGTCATATATATACCAACGTAGGTAGTAAATTCTTAGATGAGAGTCTGGAAGTAGATATTTAAAACTATTAATATAATTTACCTCTGGAAAAAAGAACAAAATACCATTTAATTCTTAGAATTTAAGGATCTTCATTTGTATTTTATCTTTATTTTTATGAAAAGAAAGCAAATATATGTAATCAAGATAGATATCATGTTCTATTACATTTTATTCCAATGGTTTGCTTTCTCATACATCGTTATGCTCCTTGCAGGAGGAATATACTTCCCTACCCAATTAGTTTTTGGTTTTGACTATTTGACTAGTGGAATTTACTGGACATCACATGTACTTCATTCAGTCTCTAGCTTTACGTGCTTTGACTCTTTTCCCTTATTGTCAGTGTTGCTTGTAGCATGAAAACAGCATATCCTAGAACAGAGGGGCTCCTTCTTCAGTCTGAGTTGTGGAATGAAAACACAGGTGACCTTGAACAACACAGGTTTGAATTGGATATGTTCACTTACATGTGAATTTTATTTTCTAACATGAAATATATATATATTTTTTTTGGAGAGGTTTTTCGCTATAGGGCACGTGTGCTCGCCAGACAGACAGAGAGAGACATAGAGACAGAAAGCGAGAAATCATCCCCCAGGGGGGATGGTCATGCCGCAATCCCCCCTCCTCCATTCTCCTCTCGAGACCTTGGGCGCACACGCGCCCGGCGTGAGTTGTAAGCCACCAGGTCCGAGACGCGAACCGCGGTCGACTACGTGGGAGTCCAGCGACATAGCCATTACGCCAACTGCTGGTTCCCCTAACATGAAATATATTTTTAAAAAGAGATTTTCTCCAAAAATGAAGAAATAAGAAACCTCTAGTGTTCAGACATTCTCATACTCCAGTCTGATTCTAGGATCTCTCATTCTTTCTCAGGCTTATTTGGCTTCCCTGAGAATCCAGTGGTGGTAAAGGGGTTGAAAGTTCCAAATGCCTTGGTGCTTCAGTGATGTTCAGGTTCTTGGTGTTTCAGCTAAAGAATTGAGCAAAACATGCCAATAGCAAAGCAAAGGGTAATTTATTAAGTACAAGTGAAAGTAAACTCCCAAGAGGTAAGATCAGGCAGGCCAGAGGGAGAAAGAATAGCTCAAGGGCTCCAGTACTTACTTTCATGGTGTTTATAATTCCTAAATCAGGGTTGTATTGAGTGATCATGGCTGGGCCCACTGATTACTTTCATCCTATTGGCTATATCAAATGTGGCTTAATCAGCTAGACATTCTGCACTGAAAATCTGCCACTTACATTACCTCAAGAGGGAATTTTCTGCCGTGACCAGTTTTTCTATCTAGCCACATGGACAGATATTCCAGCCCCCTTACCTGCTTTCATTTTCTAGCTTTCTTCTTGTCTTGCTACATTCCTTACTGTTCTTCTCCTGCATCTTAGGAATGGGTCCAGCAGGCTCTATTTTTCCAAGGTTCCCTGCCTTGATTCTGCTCTGCATCTGTGATCCCTGGGGCAGCATCCCTCTGCTCTTATTGGCTCCCACAGACTACTCTCCTTGTTGCTGCTGCCCCAGGTGATGATCATCCATCCTCTGGAACTCTTTCTTTGTGAGTGTGGTCCTCTTCTCTTGTTGCCAAGGTGGCATGGCCAGATGAGCTTGAAAACTGGATTGATATCCTGGTCTTTATCTCTCTCTGGGTATGACTGGTCACTGCATAGCATGGGAGAAAGCAAGGATAATGTGCATGTGAATCTGATCAACATGTAGCTCCAGTGTGAGGTTGGACGTCTTGGTTCAAAGCTGGGTCTGAAGTTGCTGGGCAGGCAATGCAGTGGAGAAAATGTGAAGTCCTTTGGGCTATGGTGTGTTCTCTCTTTGCTCTGCTCTGGCTGCAGCTGAGTAGGTTATTTATAAGTAGTTAAGTTTTTGAAAGTCGAAGTTATAGGAGCATTTTCTATTGTGCCAAGGGTGTTAGCACCCTAACTCCCAACCTCCACATTATTCAAGCATCAAGTGCATGTGGTGAGGAAACCAAGAGCATTATTCACAACCTAGAGCAAAGTTCCAGCCTGGAATAAAATTTGTTGAGTTTTTACTGTTGTTCTCGAGCTGCTTGGCAAAGAGTTAGTATCATGTCTTAGATATTATTACGTTGGGCAAAAAAGTGAAGTAAGGAATGTAGAGATGATTTATGATTCTATATAAGAAAGTGTTAGAATTGTCTACCTTCTTATGCAGATAATCTTGTACTTCACTTGACAACATAAAATTTATTCTGGGTATATATCTAGAAAATCCAGGGACATGGAAATATTTCTCTCAAATTTATAAAAAAAGTAAAGATGTTCTGCTGTAGGGTATTTTATAGATCTATCACTCAAAGACAGGAGACTAGAAAATAAACAGAAATTTGTTAGCTCTTAGATTTCAAACTGTACAAATTTTACTAAATTTAATTTTTTTTTTTTTTTTTTTTTTTAAGAGAGGTTTTTGCTATAGGGCATTTGCACTCTTTGGAGAAACAGATAGACATAAAGGTTGAGAAATCACCCCCCAGGAAGTATGGCCATGCTGCAATCCCTTCTCCTCCATTCTCCTCTTGTATTTTGGGCACAGATGCACATGTGCCTGGTATGTTTCAACCTGCTCGGTCCAGGAATTGATCCACCATCAACCTTGTGGGAGTCCAGTGACGACCATTATGCTATCTTCTGATCCGCCAAATTTAATTCATTTTTAAAAGGTTATCAATCCCAATTCTAAAGTAGATTTTCTTTTTGAGTTTTTGTCTATCTATATAATAAAAAAGTACCCAGTTATTCATTGTAGTATGTCAGTGCTATTAGAGGGAAGAAGAAAGACAGATTAATTTTCACTACCTGAGAAAGCCAAAAAAGACAGTATTTATCCTTGCAGAAAAAATATCAAACAAACAAACAAAAATAAAACATGAATGAGGCCAGCCAGGTGGCATGGTAGTTAAGGCAGCTGGATTCTTCATAGTTGACAATGTAATGTGAGTCCCCAACCTGGTGGCTTGAGAAACACATTGGACACATACACATCACTGCCAAAATCCCAACAGGAAAATAGAGAAAGGACTGTGACTTGGTTATCCCCCTTGGTAAATGCTTTCTCAATTTTGGTTTCTCTCTCTTTCATGAGTGTACATACCCTACAGACAAGGAAAAAAAAAAAAAAAAAAAAAAAAAAAAAAAAAAAAAAAAAAAAACAGGATGTATAAACAATCTGATTGGTTGGTTTACTGACTTCCTGAAGTCACTATTTTCAAAGAAATGTATTTAGTTGAGTTCACTATTGGAAGTCTGAAAGAAGCTTCTCCAGAACTTAAATACCAGAAAAGCAAAAATCAATAAAAGAAGTAAATTCACTAAAAAAAATAAGGCATGGATGTAAGATAGAAGCTCTAAAGCAAAGTAAATTATCCAGAGCTGCCCATCAGCCAGCCACTGCAGGTTTGAAGGTCATTGTTGCTGGCTATTTGGCTAAATTTCAACTCAATTTCAGACCTGATCAGTGATTCGAAACTGACCTACACAGATGGGCAACCATGTGGTGCCTGACTGCATATTAATTGGAAGATTCCCCTACTCCATAAAGGAATAGATCAGACATTTAAAAAGAAACTGCGTGAGAACAAAATGCAGAAGTCTTGAAAGATGTGCCAAACAATGCTGAGACACTTTGCATATTGATGCTACCCTCTTTGATGCCTTCTTGTCTGCAGGGGAGCCAAGCCTATGTAAGTCATGTAGCCCATGCATGAAAGGAAGTCATCATGAATGAACATCCAGTTCAAATGACATATAGTCACTTTAACTTTATAGAATACAAGACATCTTAGCTTTTCTTTTTTTGAGTATTGATTCTCCATAATAAAATATAGTTTTTAGTTATTCATTTGTTTTATACTTGGCCTTTAGTTACTGGTGCCCTAAACCTATGGGACCTGGACTTGTGAAATGTGTGTGAAGTGATCACATCACGAATGTACATGATTATGCAAACTCTATCTCAGTTTAATCCAAAATTAAATAATATCTATGGTGGTTCAAATAACTTATGCTTCTTCAATTATCTAATTACAAATATGTGAAAATAGTTTCTATTTCCTCAACATACTTTGATAAAAATAATTCCATGTAAGCCAAATAAATGATAGATACAACCAAAAATACACAATATACAGTAAATATATACAATACAGAAAATCTACAATAAATTAATACACAATATGTAATAAATAAATACAATGCAGTAAATATATAAGCATACAATATAATGTACGGTAAAAGTTATTTGCATATTTTCTGTCCTCATACATTATTTTATTTCCTCACTAGATGCTTCAAAAGAAAAGCAAGAACTGAAATAATTTTATGACCCATCAAAAATCACCAAATAATGCAAAAATATTTGTCATTCATGTGTTTACAATATGAATATAAATGATGTATATGTATATACATACATAGCTTTATATATATATATATACACACATACATATATGTATACATATACTATTTATATGTGTGTCTGTGTATATATATGTATATATATATATATGTATATATATATACACAGACACACATATGTATATATATAGTTTTGCTTGCAAGAGAAAGAGAGAGAAAGAAAAAGTGAAAAACCATCCCCTATTGGGAATGGCCACACTACAATCCCTTCTCCTTTATTCTCCTCTTGGGATTCTAGATAGTCATTCACATGTGCCCGGCATGTTTTTTAAGCTGCCAGAGTCCAGGACTCAGACTGTGAAGTTGGCCATGTAGGATCCATGTCTTAACCACCATGTCACCTGCTAGCCCAATATAACTATAAAATTTCAATGAAGAGCCAGCCTGTGGCCCAGTGGTTAGGGTGGCTGAATCCCACATGGCTAGTCACACATTTTGGGTCCCAAACATGGTGGCACACTCTGGGTGCCGTGTGTGAGTGCCTAAAACTCTGAAAGAGGGGAGAGATGGAGGAGAATGAATTGTAACATGACTATTCCTAAAGGGGTTTCTTTCTTACACCCACTCCTATGTCTCTCTCGCACACACACTTTGGCAAAGATAGTTAACTCTATCAATATGAATTACCTGATTCCTAAATTTTGACATTCCCTTGCAATTAGACAAAGCTTTCTTTAGAAATGGCCTCTTTAGGGACCAGATGATGGCACAGGATGTTCTGTGAGGCACTGATTTGGGGTTAGAGTTCAGAGACCTAGCTGAACGATGAGGTGGATTGTGGCCCCAAGATCCTGTTGAGGATGTGTTTGCTTGCACACACTCATTTTGTCTCTCATGCATGGAATAAATAAATAAATAAAATCAGCCTGTTTTGATTATTTAAGTGAAAACAGAAAGAAACTTCACTCTTTATTATACATTATATAACCAGATCAAACTTACCAAACCTGTGCCATTTTTTTTCTTTTTTCTTTTTTATGTTTTTTTTTTTTTTTTTTTTTTTTTTTTTTTCCATAGAGTGCATGTGATTGCTGGAGAGAAACAGAGAGAGGGAAAGTGAGAAATCACCCCTCCACCTCCATAGGAGATAGCCATATCACAATACCCTCTCCTCACTATCCCTCTGGGACTCAGGACACACACACACACACACACACACACACACACATACACACACACACACTTGTACTGGTGTGACTTTTAAGCCACTGGGCCCAGGACCTGAACTATGGTTGGCCATATGGGAGTCCAACTACCATGCCACCTGCTGGTTCCCCTATGCATCTTTTTTAATCACTGCTTTATAACAAAGAGCCAACAGTACTCTTAATGCAAATATTCAACCTCTTTAATATATTATTGAATTTCTTACTTAGTGTGCTGTTCTTGATCTATGTTTTGTCTATAATACCAATTTGTACCTATTGATATTTTGTGGCTATTTTTAATTTCCATACCATGCAATGACTATTATTATTATTATTATTTTGGCTATAGGGCATGGGTGCTCTCCAAAGAGAGAAAGAGAGAGAAAGTAAAAAATCAGCTCTATGAGGTATGGCCACACTGTAATCCCTCCTCCTTCATTCTCTCCTCAAGATTCTGAGAAAAGGCTCATGGCCTGGAGTGTTTTTCCAAGCCACGGGGCCTGGGACTAGAACTGAGGAGTTGACCATGTGGGATCCAGCACCTTAACTGTCATGCTACCTGCTGGTCCCATGACTATGATACTGATCACTCCTGAAAAAAATCATAATTTTCTATCTCCCCAGTTTTCTCTTTCTCATTTTATGTTGTGGAATTTATCTTACTATGTTCTCAAACCAAATATGAATAATTAGAACTTTTCTTTTAAATATTTCTGCTTGTGGATAAATTGAATTGGTAACTTGTGGTTGCATACAATTTGGAAGCACTCAAACATTTTCAGACTCAACGTAGCATAATTTATCCCCAAAGAACAACAAATAACAATAGACATTGGCGAGTATAGTACTGTAAACTTTACTTATGCTATCTTTCATATGAATACTCACGATTTTGTTGTATACAATTACGACACCTTCTATTTCTCTTTTCTCATATTCATTATATTTGAAAGCATATGTTCGATTTCAGTTTTCCTCCTTAATTTAAAAGCTCCATGTTAAAGACTCTCTTGACATACATCTATATAGTCTATCTAGTTCATGGGAAAACCTACTGTAATGTAACTGTCAACTAACATTTGGTCAATAAATACTTGTTAAACAAGTGAATGAGCAGAAGTGAAAGATATTACAAATGCAGTATCTGAGATTAGCCTGGTTTAAGTAATATGTCCACCTTCACCTATCTAACAGCAGAACTGGGAGTATAAGACCCATATTTATCTCTATGCAGCCTACAACAGTCTCACTCAAAAGACCTTGCTCCTTGGGACCAGCAGTTGGCATAATGGCTATGTCGCTGGACTCCCATGTAGTCGACTGTGATTTGAGTCCTGGACCTGGTGGTTTAAACTCATGCCAGGTGCATGTGCGTGCGTGCCCAAGATCCCAAGAAAAGAATGAAGGAGAAGGGATGGCAACAATGGCCATCCCCGCCAGGGGCTGATTTCTCACCTTCTGTCTCCCTGTTTCTGTCTTTCTGACTAGTGCATGCACCCTACAGCAAAACCTCTCCCCACCCCCCAAAAAAGACTTTGCTCCTATCACATTAGCGTGTGTAGATGCAGACCATCTCCCTTAATTAATGAGTTGTCTTTTTCATGACTAGCTCATAAGTTACCAAGTTTCGTTCTTGTTTTCGTTTGCTTTAACAAGTTATTTTCATCTTAATTTCTTTTTTTTATATCCATATATCTGTTGTAATACTTACTTTACCACAAGTGAAGTAGCTGTTTTTTTCATCATCCCCCCCCAACAAAACCATAGCCATACAAAAGCACTAGTTTTAATCTCCAAAAATATTTCTATTTTTGTTTTATAATAATGTTTTTGGCATTTTGTACCATCACACAAAGTTTCAGAATTCTCCTCTTTCAAGTGCTAAGCCTGATGGTTTTCCTGAAGAATGGGGAAGAAAGGGTCAAAGGAAGTCCAACTATAATACTTTTATCCCCCAATTTAAGCAGAGTGGATCTTTTATCAGTGTTATTCTACATGTTTATTTTCTACTGTTTTAATTTGAAGAAGAGGTTCTGACATTGTCAGTAGTAATACTAACAGTGGTGACAGAAATAATAGTAGTAATAGAAATATTTATTACTTAAGGGCTAGCAGGTGGTGTGATCGTAAGGGAGGCTGGAATCTCGCATGGCTGATGGCGGTTTGAATCCCAGACATGACAGCTTGAGAATCACACCAGGCATGTGTGTATGCATGCCCAAAATCTTAGGAGGAGAATGGAAGAAAAAGGATTGTGGTGTGACCATCTCCTTTTGGGGTGGTGGGGTGGTGAGTGATTTCTCACTTTTCCTCTCACTGTCTCTTTCCAGTGAGCACATGTATGCTAAGGCAAATATCTTTTTTTTTTTTTTTTAAAAAGAAACAAACAAAAATAAAATATTTATTACTTAGTTATCCCAATACTTTATATTCCAAGCTTGGAGCCAAAAACTACAAATTAACTCTCTCAATCCCATTTACTACCTATTTTAAACACACTGTGTTCCTGGATTACATTTCCTCTTGTGTGTTAGGTAGGCCAATTTTTGTCCTTTTTCAATGTTTACTAAGAAATGGATGATTATTGCAAGGATATTAGGAGCTGAGATGTTGAACACTTAAATTATATATAATCCCAGGACTCTATGATCACTCAATTTGAGAAGATCTCATAGAACTATCACTTAGCATAGCTCATAAACAAGAATCCCAAATGATCTACCTTCTCTTGGCTCACCTAATCTGTATTCTTCCTGAACTGAGGATTGGAATTGTGTGTTTTGGCAAAGTATGATACTCAGATGAATTCCCTAAGTCCTTGATGATCCCCTATCCCCATGTGTAAAGCTCTGGAAGGGCGAATAGCTCCTTTGATTATCCTCCAGCCTCCTCTTCTTCATCTGCCCCATGAGAAATTAATCTTTGTACTTTCTTTAGGTGATTACAGTAGTTTATGCTCTCTATCAATAATTAAAGGGCTCCTTTGATTTGTACTCATTTCTTTTAGGGTGCATTAATTATTTAACCTGTCATTAGAGAGGTTTTTTTTTTTTTATTTTAATGTTCAATATCTCATTTAAGTGAAGAAATAAATTCCCATTTATCTTCTTCTTTCACTAAGATAAGCATGCCTGAATGTTTCCATTTTATTACCAAATTATTGTGTGTGTGTGTGTGTGTGTGTGTAAGTGTGTGTGTTTATGAGAAAACAATTAACTGAAATTTTGAACAATCAATTGAAGTAATACAGGGAGATATTGTACCATCCTGAATTCTGTGCAGTTTAAGATGAAACATATAAGATCAGAAGCTTTCCACCTTTGGTCAGACAAAAGTATACAAAATCATCATCATTAAGTTTAGTCATCAGCCTTAAGACTTATTCTCAAAAATAAATCAAGGATTTGATTTCCAAAAACATTAAAATTCTACCTTTCTCACTTCTTCAGAAGCCTCCTTTATTAAGATAAAAAAGAAAGGGACCAGTAGATGGTGTAATGGTTATGGTTGACCATGGTTTGAGTACTGGACCCGTCAGCTTTAAATGCACACAGAGCATGTGTGCCCAAAATCTCTAGAGGAGAAGGGAGATTGGATTGCAACATCGCCATTGCCCCGGTGGGGGGGGGGGGGATTTCTTACTTTCTGTCTCTTTGTCTTTCTCTGTCTTTGTAGTGAGTGCACACACCCTATAGCAAAAATCTCTAAAATAAATAATTAATTAAAAATTAAATAAAATTTAAAGAGAACAAAACAAAGCAAAACAAAATTTTATAAGGCCCCTTTCTACAGGAGAGCACACATAGACTTATTTTGTGTTTATTTGACTAATTCGTCTCTATCTTCTTTGTTATTGAATCCTTAGTCTGGCTCCTAATATGCATCCTAAAGAAAACAGAATCATTGCCCTTGGAACTCTGTGATTATCAGTGATCTCAGGGAAATCATCATAACATTGAGTCCCATCTTCTGGTTATTGAGTTGGGTTTAAACTAGTTATCAATTTAGGTCTTAGTCAGAGCTGCACAGGAGTGGCACAAACACTACCTCAGGAATCTGGAGAGGGATTCTATAAACAGATTAGGTATGTGAGATATTGCCCAAGGTTACTTTTAATAAGAATTATAATGTCTTAAGGAAGCCAAGTCATCACTTGAAGCAGATGATGAAAAATGGTGCCATTTTTGGCCAACCTATACTAGGCTAGGTGAATAATTCCACTACGCACAAGATGCAAGTTAAAAGTCATAATTAGCATGTTTAAATTTGAGGGTGATTTTGATGGAAATACATGGTAAATTTTATACACACATACACACATATGACTTTAAAGTGATGTGTAATATCTGACTACACAAACACATATATGGTAGATAATACGAGTTTCAATTTACATCTTTAATGAAAGTAAAACAAGTACTCAATAACAATTATCCTATTTTTTGGTGTGTATTGGAGTAAATAAGATAAATATATATAATTATATATATATATATATATATATATATATACACACACACACACACATACATATCTTCTTATTGTTTTTAAAACATATTTTAACTACTACAATCTGTGTATTCTTCCAGAGTTAATTTTGGCATCATTATTTTTTGCTTTTTGTTTTTCTTTTTTTATATTTTTAAAATTTACATTTTTAAACACTGCACATCTTTATAGCTTACAACATAATTTTGCCCAACATGAAAACAGTGCATATTAGTCAAGTCAAAGTTATTTCCAAATACATTATCATCAACAAATATATCTTATCTCTTATAAGATAGATGTATATACATCTTATCTATCATCTTATCTATTTATCTATACATACACAGTGTTGAGAAAAAAGAACTAGGAAGAGGCCAGTAGGTGGCATGGTGGTTAAGATACTGGACTCCCACATTACTGACTGCAGTTTGAGTCCCAGACCTAGTGGTTTGCTTTCCCTACTGCCCCCATCACCTTCTATCTCTCCCTGGTCAAATTAAAAAAAAAAAAAAAAAAAAAAAAGTATAGTAATAATTATGTAACAAATAACACTTTAAAAAAAGATAAGGAAACAACTTTATTGCACTGATAGACTAGAATGGGTTTCAGGGTTATATTAATTTTTTTGTCAAAGTGATAAAAGTAAAAAAATGTATTAGAAGACTTGTTCTTGTTCTTAGCTAAAAGCCACTTCACTCAAACTCTATTTATTATTTAGAGTACATACTAAAGTAGCAACAATGACAAAATAACCTATTTTTGATATGCAAGGCTGACTAACCACAGGAAGCCTACAAAGAAAAAGTTCAGAACAGGTCTATTGGAACATACTGTCACTTGTATTATTTATTTATTTATTTATTTTTTTGGAGAGGTTTTCCCTATAGGGCACGTGCGCTCGCCAGACAGACAGAGAGAGACATAGAGACAGAAAGCGAGAAATCACCTCCCGGGGGTATGGTCACGCCGCAATCCCTTCTCCTCCATTCTCCTCTCGGGATCTTGGGCACGCACGCACACGCGTCCGGCATGAGTTTTAAGCCACGGGGTCCGGGACGCGAACTGTGGTCGACTATGTGGGAGTCCAGCGACATAGCCATTACACTAACTGCTGGTTCCCCTGTCACTTGTTTTTTAAACTTAATATCAAGTAATTAGAAATTTTTCTTTTAACTTTTTTATTTTGAAATAATTTAGATTTAGAAGAAGTTGTCAGTAATGCTACAGGAAGGTCTCATCCATCCTTCTCCATTCACTCCCCAAATGTTTACATCTTGTCTAACTGTAGTATAGTATGGAAAATAGGAAATTGACATTACTATAAATCCCAGAGGTTATTCGGAATTGACAATTTTTTTTTTGGGGGGGGAGGTTTTTTCGCTATAGGGCGCGTGCGCTCGCCAGACAGACAGAGAGAGAGACATAGAGACAGAAAGCGAGAAATCACCCCCCACGGGGTATGGTCACGCCGCAATCCCTTCTCCTCCATTCTCCTCTCGGGATCTTGGGCACACACGCACATGCTCCCGGCATGAGTTTTAAGCCATGGGGTCCGGGACGCGAACTGCGGTCGACTACGTGGGAGTCCAGCAACATAGCCATTCCCTAACTGCTGGTTCCCCGGAGTTGACAATTTTTTAACTGCTCATTTCTATGTATGTTTCCCTAAGTGTTATAGCTTTGT
Source organism: Tupaia tana (assembly GCA_026018925.1). Taxonomy (NCBI): domain Eukaryota; kingdom Metazoa; phylum Chordata; class Mammalia; order Scandentia; family Tupaiidae; genus Tupaia; species Tupaia tana. The sequence continues at coordinate 58,866,826 of JAKSZU010000001.1, forward strand.
GTAATTTTACTGTTTCATCACATATGTAGTTTTATGTAGCCACAATCAAAATCAAGATTCTTAACTGCACTATCATCAAAATATTTCTTGCATTATCACATCATAGTTGATAACCTCCATTTCATGCTTAACCCCTAGAATCATTAATCTGTGCTCCATCTTATATAATTTTATTTTTACTTCATAAGTGTTAAATAAGTGAAATTATTTGTTTAAGATTTGTTTTATTACTTACTTAGAATAAATTCCTTAAGATTCACTGAAGTTGTACACATAAATGGCTTATTTCTGTTTTATTAGTTTAGGAGCATTTCAAGGCATCATAGTTTATTTAGCTATTACCAATTGGGAGATATTTATTGAGTCTTCAGTTCTAGTTTATTAAAAATAAAGCTGCCACAAACATTCATGCACAGTTTTTGTGTGAGATAGATCTTTATTTCACTGGGTACTTACAAAGAGTGCAGTTGCTAGGTCATGTGGTAAGTCTATTTTTCATTTAAATATAAACTGTCAAACTATTTTCCAGAAAGGCTTTACTCATATAAATCTAAAAAGAATAAGGGGAAATTATGAGATCTATGACTAGGCAAGACTTGATACTAAAAGAATGATCAAATAATAGAAGGAAAATGATAAATTATACCCCATCATAAGAATTCTTTTCCATGAAAGACTCTAATAAAAAGGTGAAAAAAAATAAACTGCAGTTAGAAGAAAATCTTTGAAAATCACATATCTGACAAATGTATGTATATAAAGAGTTCTCAAATTCATCATTAAAAACAGACAAACTAAAATCCAGTTAGGAAATGGGTGAAAGACAGAAGCAAACATTTCCCTAAAGAGTATATATAGAATGCAAATAACAAGAAGAAAAGATGTTTCTATGGTTCAAATGTGTCCCTCAAATTTCATGTGTTAAAATCTGGTGAGTCGTTGTAATATTATCGAGTGGATGTCAGAGATTTAATCTGATTATGGTGCTGAATGGTGGGTCTTTTGGGTAGTGATTAGGAATTGGTCGGGACCCCCATGATTGAATCCTGGTGGGTTTATAGAGAGAGAAAATGAGACAGAGACATTCTCTGATCTGTACATACTCCTGCTTTGCTCTGCCTTGCTATGTGATCCATTAGTAAGAAGACCCTCACCTGATGTGACCCCTCCCCTAGACCTTGGACTTACAAGTGGTGAGCCAAATAAATCGTTATTTAAATTCCTTTTTACAGTTATTTGTTTTCTTAATAAGTGTGTAAGACACACACACACAGAGGGAAAGACTAAGAACTCTCAAGAGGATCTCATGCTCCTATGCCCTCCAGCCAGAATCAAAGGTAACAAACCTGCTCTGTACAGGTCCACTCCATACAGGTAACTGAGCCTCAGTCTTCCATGTGGATCTAATGTCACTGGAGTGGTGCATTACTACTACACTACTGAGACAGCCATCTTCTAGTTTTTATTCTTTTAAGTCTATTTTGTTCTTCTATGAGCAAGACCAGAGAAAGAGAGAGGGAGAGAGAGAGAGAGAAAAGAAAAGAGACACACCCAAACAGGGTTTTTACTCTGTAATTCACCCTTAGCCTTCAGACAGCTCCAGACAATGGGCAGACTCTGAGACCCTGAACTTGAACCAGGGACCTTCTTGTATGAGATTGCCTCACAGATTATTGCATGTCACTGCAATGCAGCTGTCTGGCCTTTCTATCCTTTATTTTTACAAATTACCCTAACTCAAGTATTTCTGTTATTAGAAACAGACTGGACTAGAACAGATGCTCAATGTCATCAGTCATTAAATAAAACCAAATGCAAATTAAAATGAGATGCCATCCTATATATCTCCGAGAATGTAAAAAACTTTAAAAAGAGAGAGAGAAAGAAAAATAAAAAGAGTGATAGCACCAAATATTTGTTAACATGAGGAAAAATTTGACCAGTCTTGCATTACTGATGGGGCTTTTGAACCTATTTTCTATTGTGGACTGAATTGTGTCCATCCAGAGTTACATAGTGAAGCCCTAACTCCCTATGTAACTGTATTTAGAGCTAGGGCCCTTCAGGAAATAATTAATATTAAGTAGAGTCATAAGCATGGGGTCTTAATCTGAGAGGACTGATATCCTTGGAAGAAAAGGAATGAAGACCAGGGCTCTCTCCATCTTCACACAGGCAGTAGAAAGGCCATGTAAGGTCATAGAGAGAAGACAGACATCGCAAGCTAGAAAGAGACCTTGCCAAAACCCAACTGTGTAGCACTTTGATCTTTGACTTTCAGCTTTTATAACTGTCAGAAAATAAATGTCTGGTGTTAAATAAAGCCAACCAGTCCATGGTAACTTATTATGGCAGACAGAGCCCACTTATATATCATTTGAAATGGAAAGAAATGCCAATTCTTCTAACTGTACCAGATATTTGGGACAAGTTATAGAAGGAAGAATGAAAAATAAATCCAAAAATGAAAACTAGCAAAAAAAAAAAAAAAAAAAAAGTTGAGGAGAGCAGGTAGCATAATGGTAAAGACTGAATTCCCACTGGCCAGTGATGATTACAGTCCTAGACCTAGTGGCTTGAAAATCATACCAGGCATGCGTGCATGTGTGCCCAAATTTTCAAGAGGAGAATAGAGGAGAAGGGATTGCAGCATGGCCATCCTCTATGAGAGATGATTTCTCACTCCTTTTCTCTGTCTCTCTTGGCAAGTGCACCTGCAACTATGGAAAAAAAAAAAAAAAGCATTTAAAAAAAGGAAAAAAAAAAAGTCAGTAGATATTTAAGTCAAGGAAATATCTTGCAATAAATATTTTGCCTTCTAATTTCCACATCCTTATTCTAGTTCCCACAGCCTTGAAACACAAAAGAAATTTAATTTTAAGAGCCATGACTGAAGAAGCCAAGAAGTTTCTAAGAGAATACAGAATGTAAAAGGCACATAGTACAACAGAATGGACTAACCCTTGTGTATACGTAAACAAACTTACCTATTAGGTTGGCACAAAAGCAATTGCAGTTTTGGACTACGAATTTTAAATAATTATAATGAGACTCAACACATCTATATTAATCAAAAAAGGAATAATTACAATCAAGATGATTTTGACAATTAGAAAACATGTTTATTTATTCCTATAGCATTAAGATATGTGCTTCAGGATTCGAAAACCTTCTGGAAAACATCTTCCGCATCCTGATGATTGTGGAATCATTTTCCCTGCAAAAATAGCAGGATTCTTGAAGCAGTAGTAGTCGGTTGGCGAGAGGTCAGGTATTCAATATGGCAGATGAAGTCAAACTCCATAACATAATTCATGAAACGTTTGAAACATTGGTTGTGTGACATGTGATTAGCCTTTGCCATGGGAAGAACTGGACCCTTTTTGTTGACCAATGCTGGCTGTAGTCGTAGCAGTTTCATTCATTTGCTCAGTATACTTCTCAGATGTAATGGTTTCACCAGTATTTGGAAAGCTATAGTGGATTGGACCCCACCAAACAGTGACTATGACCTTTTTTGGGTACAAGTTTGACTTTGGGAAGTGCTTTGTAGCCTCTCAGTCCAACCACTAATCTCATCATCACCAGTTGTCATATAAAATCCACTTTTCATCGCATGTCACAATCTGATAGAAAAATGGTTCATTGCTGTATAGAACAAGAGAGGATGACACTTCAGAATGATAATTTCTTTGAAATTTGCAGTCAGCTCATAACAAGCCCACTTAACAAGCTTTTTCAAGTTGCTTCAAATGCCACACGACCACAGAATGGTCAGCATTGAGTCCTTCAGCAACTTTTCGTGCACTTGAAAGAGGAACAGCTTCAATGATTGCTCTCAATTGGTCATTGTTAATCTTTAACGGCTGGCCACTATGCTCCTCATCTTCAAGGATCTCATCTTCTCTGCAAAACCTCTTGAACCACTTCTGCACTGTACGTTTATTAGAAGTTTCTGAGCCAATGCGTTGATGTTGTGAGTTGTGTTCACTGCTTTACAACCCAGTTTGAACTCGAATAAGAAAATTGTTCTGGGGGCCTGCAGATGGCGTGGTGGTTGGGGCACTGAACTCCTACATGGCCAACCCATGGTTTAGGTCCCAGAACAAGCAGCTTGAAACTCATGCTGGGCACATGTGTGTGTGTGTGTGTGTATGCCCCAAATCCCAGGAGGAGTGTAAAGGAGAAGGGATTGCAGCAAGACTATCTTTCTTGACAGGAAGACCATCTTTCTTGGGAGGTTATTTCTCACTTCTTTTCCTCTCTGTCTCTCTCTACCCTGTGAATTCATGCATCCTCTGGCAAATCTAAAAGAAAAAAAAAAGAAAGAAAGAAAAAGAAAGGAAAGAAAGAAAATAGCACTGATATAGCTCATATTTGCTTTATATTTAACATCCTTTACATAGTCTATAATACATAAAAATAAACAGCAAATAATAAGTCATTAGCAAAAAACATAAAGTGAGTAGTTTTCATTAAAATGATGTATAACATAACCACATCTATTTAAGAATGTATCCAATATTAAATGATAAGTTTCAATGATGTAAAAACCACAACTACCAGTTGGAAACACATTTATTTCATTGCTTTCTGAAGAAAAGAGGCAAATATATCAAGATATCTAAATTTAATAAAAGTCAAATTGAATTAAAGTTATTAAAGAGCCCAACTCATGTGCCATGTACCCTCATGCTTCTGACTAATTCTAGTTTACAGAAACTTATTCTTTTCTTTTTGGAAAAGCCACCTACTTATCACAAAATAGTTCTTGGGCTGCTTAGGACACTGGAATATCTAAGAAGGAATATTAAGTAGAGGATTGAAAAAGAGAATCTGGTTTTAGAAACATTTACTGGATTAGAGATTTTTTAAAAAATGAGGTGATAGACCTCTGTATAAAAAGATTGTCTTAAAGGAAGATTAGATCAAGATAACAGAAACATTTTTTTTTTTTAATTTAGAGATATTTTAATAAAGGTCAAGAGAAACAAAAGTCAGTCCTAAAGACAGAGAAAGATTATATAAACAAGCTTTAGATAATACATGTATTTCTTTAATTATGTATCTGTGTGTGCTGCTAATGAATGATATTATCAAGTAATTTCTGTGAATCTTAGTTTGAGTCTTCTTAACAATAAGTTATAATCAAAGTTCTCTGGCAGATGGTGAGAAAGAGAGAGGTCTGGCAGAAGGGGGCATGTTTCCCATCATGAAAAGCATTGTGTGTGTAGTTAGCCAAATAATTTGCTTCCATATAGGGCCTGCATTGCAAGGAAATAAGTCATTTTTAAACCATTAAGTCAAATTATCCTATAAGAATAAAATTACTAACACAAATCACTTAACAGAATGGAACAGCATGAACTAAGGCTCTTTATAAAACTTTTAAATGCTGTGTTTTATTCCTTTGTGTATATATTACCACAAATTGGTCTTTTCAAAATGATTTACTTTATTTTTAAAATATTTTTTCTTGCCAATTTTGCACTGGTTTTTATTCGAGTATATTATTGTGTAGCTAAGTTTTCTACATGCCTTTTACTGATTCCTTGGTTTCTAAAAGATGCCATAAAATCATGAAATTTCTCCATGTTTAACTAAGTATTTAAATATTCCTCAATCATAATTTTATTTTTAGTTTTTATCTGTGATTTTTGGAGAAGAAGAAAGCATATCACACAGTGGTACAGATATCAGTTTTCTCCCACTCAGTGACTTTTTGTGTGTTCATCTATAATTTATTTAAAGAATTTCATTCTGGCACAGAATTGATTCATCTGTTCTCTTAGCAGTGGCTTAAGATACTCAATAAAATCAACAAATTGAAATTATTCCCCCAAATATGAACTTTACAACGTTATGCAGAAAACTAATGCAGATAAAAGGCTGTTCATTTCATGCTAATTTAGCTAATTCTCCTTAAATTTGCTTATTCAGTTACTTTACATTTGATATTGACTCATTCTGAATGACTACATCTTTCCAAAACATTCTAAAGCCAGCACTGTTCTTAAAAAGGTAAGTCAATGCATATGTCTAGTAGGTTTAAAATAAGTATTTACATTTAAAAATATAATTTTAATATTCATCAGACGCTTCCTTATCCCTGAATGTATAATGAAAAAAAGTCAATTGCCTTTGGTTATAGATAGTCAAAATGGGTGCAACATAAGTATTTTGAATTGCAAGGAAGCTGACATATTTAGTCACGGGCTTAAGACAAAATGACTGATTTCCTTAAATTCAATATTCTTGTCTTGTTACCTTCCTAAGTATACATAGCTACTTCTTTTTAAAGCAATTTGTCAAAAGCTCACAGAATTTAACTGCTCCTGTGTTTGACAGTGCAATTTGACTTCTTCAAATGCATCCTACAGATAGAGTCATACATATTCAAAATCATGCAAATAGTTTTATATACATATGTGAGTATATACATATTTATATAAATATTAATATAAAAGCTTACACTAAAAAATTCTTCAAAGAAATTATGGGAATAATTTTCTTGAATTTATGTTAACTAATGGTTTTCTGGATATGACCCCAAATGTACAAGCAACAAAAGGAAATAAAAATAATACTTTGAAGAAACTTTGGACATACGGCAAACAAGTCTTATATATATGCCAGATCAAAAAAAGAAAAACTCTTTCAGGACTCTTGGGAAGGCATCCTAGTGACCTTACCTGGGAAAATCAGCAGGTAGATACCACCACAAGTAGAGACATTGCATATATACAGTGAGTACCATATCCATCAACAGCACTGAGTTCCCCCCTCAAGTGACTTTATAGGCAACCAACATAATGAAATAGACTATGAAATGAACATTATTGAAGTAGGAAAGAAAAGAAGAATAACTCGTTACAAATGCAAAAATACTAAGCAAGGGGGCTTTCAACAAAATTTAAGGTCATATGTAAGTTGATGAAAGCAAGAGGCAGAAAAACAAACAAACAAACAAACAAAACTCCAGGTTGAAACTACTAATGTGACACCATTTGCACATTGACTGGTAACTCCTACAAAAATATGAGTGTATAAGTTTACTATTTAGCTATTACTGTGTAACAAGCCACATCAATAATATGTGGAAAGCAAATGTTTTTAGTTGACAATTTTGTCAGTACTGCAGTTTTTCTAACTCTGCCAAAATACATGTCCTCTGCTAGGTGCTCTCATCAGTTTGTGTGGAGTTTTCATGTTGGTTAGTGTGGGGATGCCTTTAGATGCCTTCACTCACACGTTCAGTGGTTGGCTGAATGCCTATCACAGCAGGCACCTTAGCTCTCTCTCATGTGACCTTCCTTCACCCAAAAGGCTAGCTCTGAATGTTGACCTAGTAATTTCCAGTTTCCAATAGTAACACAAAGCCACGATTTATTGCACAAGCATGATAAAGCTTCTTGCATCACATTTGGTAATGTATCATTAAAGTGTTTTAAAAAGGTGAATTTTGTATTCCAGCTGTGGTGATGCATGCTGATTAAATACTAGTTTGCGGGCTGGGGCCTCATGGGAGGCCTGGGTTTGATTTACTATATAACCTAAAGACAAGACCTATTGGCAAGTAACTATAACGCAGTGACTCAAGAGGCTGAGTCTTTAAAACTGGTTTGGGCAACATAGAAAGACTGATTCTATCTGGAAGTGCCCACATGGTGCAGGCCTCTGTGGTCCCAGCTATATGAGATCCAGAGGCAGAATGATAGGGATAGTGAGACATTGTTTTAAAAGTAAAATTTTTTTAGTAATGTCATTTTGCTTAAAATTTATTTCAATGTTTTGCTATTCAAACCACAGTCTTCATAAAATAGCAAAGACACTGCCCGTGTGAATGTTATAAACATAGAATCTAAACTTTTATCTAGATATAATAAATCAGAATTTGTATTTTAACAAAATTCTATGTGATCTATTTGAACATAAGAGTTTGAGAAGAATTATTTAAAATAACTTTGCTAGTACTTTTCCTTTAAAGATTTTTTTTCTAAAATTTATGATTAATATAAAGAGACCAGCAGTTGGCGTAATGGCGATGTTGCTGGACTCCCATGTAGTAGACTGCAGTTTGCGTCCCGGACCTGGTGGCTTAAGCACACACTGGGTGCATGTGCATGCATGCCCAAGATCCCAAGAGGAGAATGGAGGAGAAGGGATTGTGGTGTGGCCATCCCCCTGGGGGATGATTAATTGCTTTCTGTTTCTCTGTCTGTCTCTGTCTTTCTGGCAAGTGCACATGCTCTATAGCAAAAACCTCTCCAAAAATCAACAAACAAACAAACAAAACAACAACAACAAAAATTAAGTGTTATAATCATCTTTTATAGGGAGAGTCATAAGTGTAAAGCATTGGAAATAAAAACTTAATACCATAACATTGCACAATATAATAAATTACTATAAATTTAAAACTTTAATATATAATATTAAATTTTAAAATTAAAATTATGTTTAGTATCTAACATATTAGTAATGAGCTGACTAACATTCAAAGTAGAAAGAAAAGCACTCTACAAAGCTCTTTCATTATAAATTTTAAAAGCACTGATTGATTTTCCATCAAGTTAAATATATTTTATTACTGATGTATTTCTCTAATTTATTACTTTTTCTATCCTATTGGATCTTTCTAAAGCAGTTTTGCATTACTACCCACATAAACCATTGTAATTAAGTCTCTCCCATTTCTGAACTCAATTTCTACTGCTCGTCTTTGTCACTAGTTTCAGGATGACTCCATTGTTTGAACATTCTTCTAAGCATCAGCCCCTCTAAAATTTTAATCCCTGTCCATATTTCTTTATTAGGTGTCAAAATCATACCCTTCTGCACTTTGGCTTTTTATCTCAAAATCAAATGATAGTTTATTATCACATTTATTTACCCCCATTTATTTTCTCTGGCAATTGCTCTCAATATCTCCCTCTTTCTTAGTGGAATAGATGTAATCCTTCAATGCACATATAAACACAAATATCTTTTGTCATTTTCTCCCTCTCTCTACTTTTGTACGATGAGGAAGAGCAGTTTGAGTATTCATCAGAAGAAACTAGTTTTTAGTATGTAATGAATATTAGTGGTGATAGCATTACCTTTTTTATTTTCTCTTTGGAATCTAATACTATAGTTTAGTTAAAATGAATAGAGCATACATGCATTTTTACCATGCAGTATTTTAAATCTTCTTGATTTTGAAGTGCCTCCTGAAAAAAATGTAAACTGAGTTTGATTTTCAGGCTTTCATTGACTTGACTAAAACTGCTTTTATCGGGGCCAGCAGGTGGCATGGAGGCAAGGCTGCTGAATCTTACATGGCCAACTTCATGGTTCAATTCCCAGACCTGGAGGCTTGAATAGCACCCCAGGTGCATATGTGTGCATGCCCGAAATTCAGAAAGAAGAATGGAAGAGAAGGGACCGAAGTGTGCCCATTTCTCTGGGGCATGATTTCTTACTTTTCTTCTCTCTGTCTGTCTTTATTTCTCTGTCTCTGGTGAACACATGCAATCTATATCAAACAAACAAAACTGCTTTTTTTCACTTCACCATTTCTATTTCTTTTCACTCATTGTCATAGTTGTTTTCTTTGTATCTTTCTTTCTTTTTGTTCTTTATGTCAGTCCACTCTATTCCTTTGCGAGACATTGTCATTTCATGTTCTATTCATTTTACATTTTTTCAGTTTTTATTCATGTTTAATCTTGTTTCTTTTTAGAATTTTGTATTTAATTTTATTTGTTACTATTTTTTTAAATTTGCTATAATCACCAGAGAGAGACAGAGCAAGAAAAAAAAAGGGAAAGTGAGAAAGCAAGTCAGTAGTTATGGGACTCAACCTCAGTCAGTCATGTCAGAGTCCAGCACCTTAACCACAAAACCACAGTGCCACCTGCTTGCCCTGTATTCATGTTTAATCTTTTTTTGGGGGGTGGGGTGAGATTTTTGCTATAGGGCATGTGCACTCACTGAAGAGACAGAGAGACAAAAAGTGAGAAATCACCCCTTAGGAGGATGGCCTCACCACAATCCCTTTTTCTTTATTCTCCTGTCAGGATTTTGGGCACCATACACATGCACCCAGCATGAGCTTTAAGCGGCTGGGTCTGGGACTTGAACTGTGATCAACTACGTGGGAGTCCAGTGATGTAACCATTATGCCATCAGCTGATCCCTCATGTTTAATCCTTTTTTTGAGAATTATTTATTTCATTTATTATTATTATTATCATTATTATTATCATTATTATTATTATTAATTTTTAATTTGACAAGAGAGAGACAGAAAGAGAGAAAGAAAGGGAAAGTGAGAAAGCAAGACAACCAGGTCCAGGTGAATCATGATCTTCCATGTGGGAGTTTAACACCTTAATCACTGCGCCACCTGCTGGCCCCCACCTCATGTTTAATCTTAATAGGAACTTTGATATTTATCTTTGTTTTTTTTTTTTTTTTTTTTTTTTTTTTTAGAGGTTTTTGCCTTAGGGCATGTGTACCTGCCAGAGAGACAGGAACAGAGACAGTGAGAGGAAAAGTGAGAACCCCCAGGGGGTATGGCCATGTAGCAATCCCTTGTGGCCGTCCTGTGACCTTATCATTATGCCCTCTGCAGGTCCCGATATTCATCTTTTAACCAACATATGTACATATATGCTATATCCATCAGTGAACAACAGTTGAAGTGTCATGATCAAAGCCTTCTTTTCTCTATACAGAAACAATTTCACATTATTCTTTCCGTTGCTTTTTTCAGGAAGACCGTTTTTCTTTTCATTAGGCTAATATTACCAACCAGATTTTGCAAGTTCCTTATATTTTAGCAAGTCTAGAGATTTTCAACTGTTTGTCCAAATCAAAGTTTCTATCTAGTATCATACATTTTCTTTGATCTGCATTATAGCACAGATATGCTGGCAATACATTTTCTCAGTTTTCATTTGGCAGAAATGTCTTTTTTCTCCTTCATTTTGCAAGTCATTTTTGCACAGTACAATTTTAGATTGAGATTTTTTTTCTTTCTAGTGTTTTTAAAATGTCACTTCATTGGCCAGTAGCAGTAGCACAGCAACAACACGATGCCAGGACCATATCAGAGGGTCCTTGGTTCACATCTCCTTGTCGCACCAGGTGCATGGCTGTGATCCTGGTTGGCTGGGAGTAAGGGTGGCTGGTAGTGTAAAGACCCCATTTGGGGTGCCGGTCTCCCTCCATTCTCCTTTTTCCCACATGCTCTCAGAAGAAGTAAATAAATACATAAGAGTTTTAAGCTCATTTTATTGTCTTCTGGCTTATACAATTTCGGAATATAAGCCTGCTGTGTTTGTTATCTATGCTTTAAGGCATGTGATTTGTCATTTTTGTCTGGTTTGCCACCAATACTTTTCCATATCTCTGACTTTTTAGCAATTTAATGTGAAATGTTTAGGTGGTGGTATAGAGAGAATGAAATGAGTGTGTGTGTGTGTGTATTTATCTGGCTTAGGGTTCATTCTCATTCCTGGATCTAAAGTTTCATGCTTTATTAGTTTTGGAAAATCCTCAGCCATTACATTTTTAAATATTTCTTTTCTCCCATTTTCTCTCCATTCTGGGATTCCAATCATACATGAAAAATATTTTTTTAATAAATTGTTCCACAGCTTTTGAGTCATCTTCTATTGATTTTCTTCACTTTTTCTCTATGTGTTAAAGTAATGGATAATTTTTTTAATTTTTTACTTATGTAATTTAATTAATTATTATGATTCAATTTTACCAGAGAAAGAGAGAAAGAGAGAGAGAAGAAAAGAGGGAGAGTAAGAAAGCAAGTCTCCAGGTCTGGGACTTGAACTGTGGTTAGCCATGTGGGAGTTCTCGCCACCTGCCAGCCCCTGTAAAGGATAATTTCTAATGACCTATTTTCAATTTCCCCAATTATTTTCCCAGCTGTAATGGACACGCCTATTAGCCTTTCAAAATAATTATTTTGGCTGGCCCCATAGCCTAGTAGTTAGGGGAGCTAGATCCCATATGGGTGACCCTAGTTCAAATCCCACCACCAGTGAATTGAAAAGCATACTGGATGCACGAGCGTACTGAGCATGTGAGCATGCATGCCCCAATCTTTCTTTCTTTCTTTCTTTTTTTTTTTTTTTAGGAGAAGTTTTTGCTATAGGGCACTTGCGTTCTCCAGAAAGACAGAGAGAGACAGAGAGATAGAAAGCGAGAAATCACCCCCAGGGGAATGGCCACGTCACAATCCCTTCTCCTCCATTCTTCTCTTGGGATCTTGGGCATGCATGCACATGTGCCCGGCATGAGTTTAGGCCACCGGGTCCTGGACTCAAACCACAGTTGGCTACATGGGAGTTCAGCGACATAGCCATTACACTAACTGCTGGTCCCACATGCCTCAATCTTGGGAGGATACAGAAATGGAGAATGGATTGCAGCATGATCATGCCCCACTGGAGGGGATGCTTTCATCCTCTCTCTCTCTTTCTCATCTCTCCATCTCTATGGATAGTACACATGCCCTAAGCAATTAAAAAAATAATAAGAGCCACAGGTAGTGTGGTGGTTAAGGGTGCTGGACTCCCACACAGCTGATCATGGTTCAATTCCTGGACCTGGTGGCTTGCTTTCTCACTTTCTCACTTTCTCTCTCTCTCTCTCTCTCTGTCCCTCTCTGGTCAAATTAAAATAAATAAAGTTAAATAAAATAATTCTGTAAAGAATCATAATAATAATTCCTCTTTGTAACTATAGTTTTGATTTCTAACATTTCTATTTGACCTTCATAATTCCCATTTCTGAAATTTCCTGCCAAATTATGAATATTCTGCATGTTTTCCACCTAAGATTTCAACATGGTAATAGTTATTATTTTAATTTGCCAGAGAGAGAGAGAGAGGAAATGATAAAGCACCTTCATGGGACATGAGGCATGGTTATGTCACAATCCTTTCTCTTCTATCTGTCCCTCCTTTCAGACCTTGGGTGCACACATGCCTAGCATGCTTTTCTAATTATCAAGTGCAGGACTTGAACCACAGTTGGCCACATAGGATCCAACTGCTTTTACCACCATACCAGTGACTGGCCTCATGGTAATACTTGTTTAAAATCCCCTACATTATAGTACCAATATCTAGATCCATTTATGAGTCTTGCTTTCTGTCTTGAAAGTATCTTGAAATTTTTGCATTTGTGTGTTTCTTATATTTTCACATTAAATGCTGAATATTGAATTGTGGACATAGAACAGCAGGGACTTTTTTAGGTAAGTAACATTCATGCCTCAAAAAGTGGAATATTGTTTGTTTTGATTAACCGATATTGTGGGGATTTAGTCAGTCTTATCCAGGGTTGAGCTGGGTTGGAGATTTTACTGTGATGTTTATTTTGAATGCACTGGTATCATTTTGTTTATACTTGAACCTTGTGTGCCTAGGGATTTTTAAATAATTTTTTAAGTTAATGTTTCTGCTCCACACTCAATATTCAGTCTTCCATTTGCACCTTTATCTCTGCTTGAACCTTCCCCTGAGGTAGAAGGTTATTCCTTGTGATTGTATTATTGATGATCTAGTGGTGAGATGTAACTGGAATTTTCTGTAATTAATTTACATATGTATATATATGTAAATTACACATATAAATTCATATACATACATATATACACATATATATGTGTGTGTGTGTGTGTGTGTGTGTGTATATATATATATATATATATATATATTTGCTACAGGGTGCATTTGCTCACTGGAGAGAGAGACAAAGAGACAGAGGAAAAGTGAAAAAGAACTCTCTATGAGGGATGGCCACACCACAGTCTCTTTTCCTATGTTTTTCTCCCTGGAATTTTGTCCATGCAACACACATGCCCAATATGTTTTCCTAGCTGCTATGTCCTGGACTTGAACCACAGATTAGTCATGTGGGATCGAGCCATCTAAACCACCACGTCACTGGCTGGCTCCCATTATGCATTCTTATCCTTCTTTTTCAGTAGGCCTTATCTAAAATATGAAATTCTCCCTCATGAAGATCTTTTTTCTCTCCTTTAATTGATATCTATTCACTTTCTTTTGAATATCATAAGATTACATTTATCTTCTTATTGACGAGTTTCATGTTTTATTTTGTAATAAATATGTTTAAGTTTTATCTGTTCTGTAAAGTGCTGAGACTTTAAGACTTTATGTTTGTTGTCTTACATATTTTAATATTCCTAAAGTAGGTGAACAGAGGGCGTTGTTAATAAACACCCAAAGAATGAAGCCACCTTTTAATATAACCCTGTGTGTTATGCAAATTTGAAGGATTTGTACATAGAGCTAAATATCAACAGTTTATAGTGTAAAATAATTATTCTAAAATGGATATGCTCATGTATAAGAATGAAAATATTAGATGGAAAGGGTCTGAAAATTGAATCACAAATTTCCTTCATAATTATTAGCCTCATGCTTCAGGCTAATTATTTCATTAAATTAAAACTTCTGGGTCACTCAAGTTAAGATACTGATCTAATTTCTTAAAAAGTATAGTCTCATAACATTTTGCTGACTCTGCCTTGCTAATTCATTGTATTTCTTTACAGGTCATTCTTTTCAATGAAAAAGAAAGATGATATAGTGTAGAAATTGAATTGATATTGGAGGGAGAACTAGAACCCCATAATAAGAAGAGTTGAGCACTTTCATTATGGACTAATGCCAGATTGCACACATAATATATTACAAGCTATTTCTGCTTTCTTTGTTCCTTTCCATTAGCATTGACATGATATTTCATTGTTTATGATAGAGAAAACTTCATTTTTAATTGTTAGTGAGGGTATTTTTGAAATATGCAAATTTTTTTTTACTTCTTTCATAATCAACTTTACAAACCTACATTATAATACTGGGTACATGTTCTATGCTTTAAAACACGGTTTGGAAAAATACTAAACATACTATCTACATGTAAAAGTAGACATTAAGAAGTGTCATGTTTTGAATATTTTTGACAGGAAAACATAAAAGCCATAATAAAATAATAAAAGACCTAAAATATTTAAAGCTGTCAGTTTATGGAACACTTCAAACTACTTTTCTGTTTATTTAGTAAACAGAGTAAATGTATTTCTGAGAAATAAAATGAATGAATTCAAAGATTGGAATATACACTATCTGAAATAAAAGTTAAATAATTTCTGTGTACTATGAAAACACATGAAGAAAAACATTTTTTTTATTTTTTTATTTTTACATTTAATCATTGCACCTCTCTACCGTGTACAACATGGTTTTTCCCAGCATGAATACAGTGCACATTAGTCAAAACAATGATATTACCTTATACATTATCCTCAACAGACAACTTTTCATTTTTGTGTCTATTAAGTGTGTTGTTTGTTCCCTGAATCCCTCCCTTCTGCCCTCAATTACTCATTCCCATTACCTCTCCCATACTGTCTCTAGTGTCTGCAGTTGCCTTCCCTGCCATTATACCTTCCAGTTCTTTCAGTTTTTTTTTTTTTTTTTTTCAATTATCAGCTCATAAAGTTTTTAACAATAGGGAGCATAGATTCTATTCAGGGTTGGATCAAGGGTGGGAAGAAAAACAATTTTTGAGTGGATTTATCAAGGCAATCATAAGAAGCATAGAAAAATGAACCATAAACTGTAATTAATTATATTAATTTAAATAACTTACTATATAATTGAACTAAATGGACTAATTTACTTCCAATAATGTTACTATGAGAACCCAAATACACTGGCTTCCAGAATAAATAAACAAGCAATGGATGCACATGTACATATTTTCTCTTTCATGTATCACTTTTAAAATATGTACTATAAAATTCTTGGAGTTATTCCATGAGGAAAATGATTAAAATTGTATAACACCTATAACTATCACTGTAAAGTTATTTTATATGTCTAAGATTTAATATTCATCTAAATGTTTTTGTCACAAATCATGCCTGACTGTTTCTTTTGGTTAAGACTAATAAATAAATATTTCAGTATCTTTGGTAATCTATAATGTCTCCATCATGCCTTTCTTTTAGGTCTCGACTTCAGGTAGATGAGAAGGCACCATTATCAATAACATAGCATGGATGTGAGTTTCCTATAGACATAGGAGCAGTTGGTGAAATATATAATCTGCTTTTTTGTAGTTATTATTCCTTGGCATTTCTGTCCTGATGAAATGGTCCAACTAATTTATGAATAGGCAGTTTGCCACTCAGACAGATGGCTCTGACTGTAGCCCAGAGACCACGTATAGGCCAAAAATGCCGGTGTTGACAGGATTTTCAGAAATAAAAGAAGTTAAATGTCTGTCAGTTTCTTCTTAAGATGTGTCATCACTAATCCACTATTTATTGAACTTCTAATATAACTTTTTGTTCCCATAAGAAGTGATTTTAAAAAGAAGTATTTAAATGAAAAATTAAGAGTTAGGCTTCCTGTTCCCAACAAAGAGGTAACATTTTCTTTTCAAAGGGTAATAAATTTTAACATAAAATGTAACTCTATTATACAATTTTTATGCTACTCGCCTAAAGCTGACCATGCCACCAAAATGATTAGATTTATCACCTTAAAGAAAATATTGTATCATAGCCTCAATAACTATTGATTCTCATATTAACTATACTTCATGACTATAAATCACTAAATTAGATTGACTTTTAGTAATATTACTTTAGGTATATGATAAATATTAATTATAATATACACTGAAATCACTTTATTTTCTTTGATTACTTGAAATATGGACTGTAGTGAATACAGAAAAGAAACATCAATAAAATTATTAACTTTACTTCTAATAACAACTTTCATGATGCTTAAGCAAATTTATCACACATTAATACTATTATCAACTAACATTTCTAGTAAATCATATTGCTTTAAATGTCTGTGTTACTGGTATACAGAGACATTGGCTTTATGTATCATTTTGTTTCAATAAAAAAGGAGACCAATATTTGAAGAGAGGAGGAGGCAGGGTGATTGACTGGAAGCTTTCACTATGGCATCTCTCCGGAAAGATAGACTTAAAAAGTTTATTAAACACTTATACATTTAGTGGAGGAGAGAGGTGATACTGACGAAATGCAAGAGAAAGAGCTTAGGAGCTTCTGAAATACAAAATTTCTGCCTGAAAAAAAATGAACAGAGAATTGTTTGAATTCTGTGAGACTCAAGAGCCATCCTTTGACATGGAGTTCGGGGAGGTGGGAAGCTCTCCCTCTAGAACTCCAAATTTCACACTCCCACCTTGAAATCCAAAACTCCCTACCTACAGAAGAAAAATAAAATGGATAAGGAGCTAACACTATTGTAGGGAAGTATTCCAAAATTCCACTTCAGAGAAAACTTTGGAATTCACATTCGAACCCCACCCACCCGGCATCATCTTAGGAGCCAACCAGTGGGTGGAGCCTGGCTTTTGATTTGGACTGGGCCATCTGGTGTCTCCTCAGCCTGGCAGAAGCAGAGAATACAACAGAGAGAAGTCCTGTGGTTGGGAAAAATGAGGTGAACATTGCAATGACTGAAATCTATCAGTTCTCCCTCAAACTGGAGATATGTGCATTTTGCCTCTCCCACTACAACATGGAGTACAAGAAAATCACTCCACTCCCCAGCAGTGACTGATGAATCTGGGCACTTCCCCTTGATTGGCAGGTTGGGCAAGTCTGCATGCTCCCTACTCTCAGACACAAGTCACAAGGAGTGGCTACCTCCCTCAACTGAGACCACCACAGCACAGTTTCTCTGGACCCCCTGAACTGTAAGTCTGAGCAAAGGAAAGGGTGGCAACACCTGACAAAGAGGAGGGGACCAGATATTGCCACTCTAGGCCAAAGGGGTCAAGATCAGGAAACTGTCACAGCCCACCTTCGATCCTGGAGTGCACAATCCAGCCAACTAAATCCTAGTAGGAATCTACTCAAATTGGATTAGCCTCCTTAAACCCTAGGACTTTATATGTCAGAGTCTGATGAAGGTCAGACAGAGGCTTACCCCAGCCCCTTTGAGCAACCTTCCTGGACTATATTTAGGACTCAAGGGCTGCTCTCACAACAGGTGTTCCATGCAGGCCACAAAGGACTTACTTTTTGGATCTCACAGATGGGCTTGCTACAGCCCTCTTGGATGAACTTGCTAGGGCTAAACTGTGGCTCAATGGCTGCCTCATTTCCAGAAACTATAGCAGGTACACAAGCCCTGTTTGTATCTGAAAGGCATGGCTGGCAAAATGTCCCCTCCTGGACCATATACAGGGCCATATACAGGTTCTTAGGGGCGGCCATCCTGCACCCAGAGTAGACAGACAAATGCAACAGATTTCTTGGGCCACATGGACTGGGCACACTTCTCTCCTCTCATAGTGCCTCTGTCCAGCCTCAAGGGTTGCTTTGTCCTCAAGCATTTCTGGATTTCACAGACAGGCTTGCCTCTGGGCCCTACTGGACAAACTTTCCATCACTACAGTTGGTTTTGACAAGCTGGCTCATCCAAGAAAATGACAGGCAGGCACATAAGACTTGCTTAAATCTGCAAAGCATGGCTTGCCTCTGGCCCCTCCAAGAGCACATTGCTAAGCCTGCATTTGGAGCTATGGGACCGACCTTTATCCAGAAATTACAGTCAGGTCCACAATTCCTGCTTGGGTCAGAAAGATATGGCTGGCATCTATCCCCTCCAGGGGCACCTTAAAAGGACCTGTGCTAATTCTTGGTGACTAAACAGCCCTCAGAAAGGACAGAAAGGTCCAACAGACTCCATGGACCAGAGACTGGGCCTGTCTCCTATATCCAGATCACCTTCATAGAGCCACATTCAGTCCTTGAGGGTCGCCTTGTCTGAGGCATTCCATACTCTACATAGGTCCTGATCCTTGGCTCTCACAGGTAGGATTGCCTCCAGCACCTCCTGGATTAATTTACCAGGGTCACATTAAGATTCAGAAAACTAACCTGCTCCCAGAAATTATAAGCAGATACACAGGCATGGTTTAGATTTGAAATGGATGTTGTTTGTTAGCCCTCCCACACTACTCTTTCCAGGGCCATATCTGGATCCTGAAGGTTGATCCACACCTCAGGCATTAGAGAATATACTCTATTAATCAGGAACAAACAAGTACTCCATCAGATACCACCAAATTGCTACAGAGATATAAGAAATATGAAAAACACAACAAAATTTTTTTCTTTCAAAGGAAAACAATAATTTCTTACCAACGATAAATAGCACACAGGAAATCACTGATATGTCAGAAAAGAAATTCAGAGTATTCATCAAACAAAACTCAACAAGAAATATGAGAAAACAGTCAGTTTCAGGAGTTGAAAAAATAATTCAATGACAAAGATAGGCTCTATAAAGAAATAGATGTCTTTAAAAAAGAATCAAACAGAACTTCTTGAAATGAAAGATACAATAACAGAAAATATTAGGTCCTTGGAAATGTCATGACATATTTTTCTATGATATTCAATGCAAAAATGCATCATGATATTTTCTGATGACCTAATAAAAATTTCTCTTGAAACTATAAAAGCAGATTAGACTATTCAGAAGAAAGAATTTACAAGCTTGAAGACAAAACCTCTGATGTAGCTCAAGTTTCCAAAAAGAATGAAATTTTTTTTATTATTTTTTTTTTTTTTTTTTTGGAGAGGTTTTCACTATAGGGCGCGTGTGCTCGCCAGACAGACAGAGAGAGACATAGAGACAGAAAGCGAGAAATCACTCCCCAGGGCAGATGGTCACACCGCAATCCCTTCTCCTCCATTGTCCTCTCGGGATCTTGGGCACGCACGCACATGCGCCCGGCATGAGTTTTAAGCCACCGGGTCCGGGACGCGAACCGCGGTCGGCTACGTGGGAGTCCAGCGACATAGCCATTACACTAACTGCTGGTTCCCAAGAATAAAAATTAATCATTAAAAACTAGGACAACATGTGGAAAATTTTAGACACCATTAAGTAGCTGAATAATCACATAATGGGTTTTCCGGAAGTCCAGGATATGTGTAGAAGCATAATAAATTTCTTTCATGAAATACTGTCTGATAATTTGCCAAATCTAGAGAGAGGTACAAACAGATACAAGAACTACAAAAGACACCAAATAGAAACAACATAAGATCTTCTCCATGACACAACATTACCAAAATGGCAAATGTCAAAGACGGTAATAATATTCTAAAAATAGCAAAGCAGAATCATCAAGTTATTTTAAAAGGACAATGACCTGACTGACCTAGACCTCAAAGAATAAACTATGCAGGCAAGGAAGAAATGGAAAGACATACCTAAAACTCTGAAAGAAAAAAGGTTTTAGCCAATAATTCTATACCTTGTAATATTATCCTTCAAACTGAATGGAGAAATAAAATCTTTCCGAGATAAATAAAGACTGCAAAAATTTGCCAGTGCTAGAGAAGCTCTTCAAGCAATACTTAAAGGAGTACTATATCAAGAAAATAAAAGGGAGATGAATATAAATAAAGTAACACAAAACATCTGTTTAGATAACAAACAAAATGGTAGCACCAGGCCCAATTATATCAATAAAAATATTAAATAGTTGTGAATTAAATTCCCCAATTAAAAGACATATAGACTGAAAGGATGCATTAAAAAAAAAAAACAGCATCCTTTTACATGTTGCTTACAAAAAGCACATCTCACCAACAAATACATACATAGATTGAAAGTAAATGGGCCAATAAGTCATTTCATGCAAACAGAAACAAAGACACAAAAAAAGGAGAAGAAGGGGAAGAAAAAAGAAAGAAGAAAGGAAGGAAGGAAGGTAGGTAGGAAGAAAGAAAGAAAGAAAGAAAGAAAGAAAGAAAGAAAGAAAGAAAGAAAGAAAGAAAGAGAGAGAGAAAAGGAAAAAGAGAAAAAGAAAACCTGAATGTTGATACTGATATCAGAATAAATAGACTTCAAGCTAAAAAAATGTAAAAAGCGAGGGAAAAGATCACTATGTATTAAAGGGATTCATTCACCAAGAAGATATGTAAACAATTTAAAATATTTATGGACCCAGTATTAAAGCACCCAAATACATAAAACAAAGCCTGTGAAAACTAAGATAGGGTAAAACACACTAATTGAAGGGGATTTCTACACCTCACTCTCACCACTAAATAGGTCATTTAGACAATCAATCAATCAATATACAAATAAATAAATAAAGAGACATGGGAGTTAAATCACACTATAAGCTCAATGGATTTGACAGACATTTTTAAAACATTGTAAAGAACAGCTATAAAACACACATTTTTCTCAGGCTCACATAAAATGTTTTTGAAGATTGACCACTGAAAAGGGCACAAAACAAGTCTTTACAAATTTAAAAGTATAGAAATCAAATCCAGCTATTTTTTTTTTAGACCACAGTGGAATAGAATACAAAATATAAAAATAAAATGGAAGGAAATGAGCAACAAAAAGAGCCTTCAAACACAAATACATGGAAGTTAAGTAATTTACTCCTGAATGATTTTGAAACTACTGATGAAATTAAAAATGAAATTGAAAAATTTCCTGAGACAAATGACAATTAAAACAGAACTCTCAAGAACCTCTGAGACACGATGAAAGCAGTCCTCAGAGTAAAATTTACAGTAATTAGTACTCACAAGAAAAAAATTTGGAAAGATGGCAAATAATCTAAAAACACCCCTCAAGAATGGAACTGAAAAAATCAAGAACAAAAATAACTAGGTAACAGAAAAAAAGAAGTAACAAATATTAGAGCAGAAATAAATAAGAGAATAAAAGAATAATGCAAAAAATCAGCAATGCAAAAGCTGTTATTTTGAGAAGATACGCAAAATCACCAAATCATTACTGAGACTAAGAAAAATAGACTGTACCCAGGTAAAGAAAATTAGAAGTGAAATAGATAATGTTGCAACAAATAACACAAAATAAAACAGATTATTAGGGAACATTATGAGTGACTATATGCCAGCAAATCATAAAACTTTGAATAAAGGAACAGATTCCTAGACACATATGATATACCTAGATTGGACTAGGGAGAAACAGAAAGCCAAAATAGTCTACCAACAAAAACAAAAACAAAGAAGTCCAGGTCCCTATGGCTTCACTTCTCAAAACTACAAAACTTTTAAAGAAGAATTAACACCAATCAGTTTCAAACTATTTCTGAAGATCTAAGTAGGAGGAATACTCTCAAACTCATTTTATAACACCTCCATCATTTTGATACCAAAAGCAGGCAAGTACACACACACACATACATATACACACACGCACACACAAGAAAATTAGACTAATAGACCTGATGAATGCAGATGCAAAAATCCTCAATAAGATACTAGCAAATCAATTCCAACAGTACATTAAAGAGATTAAAAATCATTACCAAGTAGGATTTATCTCAGGTATGCAAATATTGTTTCACATTCTCAAAGTTTAATTAAAATTTGTGAGACAAGGCACATATCAAAATTAAGATTTGTAAAGAAGTAAACCCTAATAGTATTTGGATGTTTGCCTATAGTTCCCTTAGATCCATCTAGAAACACAATAAATGGAGGTTGAGGGGCAGAGAGATGAGATAAAAGAAAAAGAAAAGGAGACAGAGAGAGAGAGAAAAAACAACAAAGAGACAGAGGAGAAAAGAAGAAAAAAATACTAAAAAATTTCTTTTTTTTTTTTATAAAAGCATAAAATAAGTGAACTATAGCCAAACATCCAAATACTATTAGGGTTAACATACTCCTCAATATCTACTGAATCTGCTGCACAAAGGGATCACAATGGAATGGCAAAGAGATTCCAGATCACCTCTTTCTGCACACTCCTGAACGTCAGATTGAACTTAAAGAATTAGGAAGAAACACACCATCCATCAGATGACTAGCAATCACCACAGGATTACAAGAAATATGGAAAAGCAAGAAAATACCTCTCCTCCCAGGGAAAAGAATAACTTCTTTTCATCCACAGACAGTTCAATGGAAATCATGGAAATGTCTGATAAAGAATTTAGCATATTCATAATGGTGAAACTAACAGAGATGAAAGATAAAAGAGACAATGAGCTGCAGAAGAGAAAGGAGAAAGAAGCTGATGAGTTCCAGGAAGTTATGAAATTCTTGTAAGACCTAAAAGAGGAATTATACACTTTAAAAAAGAATCAAATGAACCTGTTAGAGATGAAGGCTATAATACAGGAAGTCAAAATCTCCCTTGAAAGTATTAAAAGCAGATTAGATCATACAGAAAATAGAATCTCAGATGAAGAAAAAAAGATTGCTGGCCTAGAAAAATCCACCACAAAAACTGAGAAGATGGCCCCCCAAAATGAGAATAATATACAAGAAGTACTAGATACCATCAAACATCCAAACATCCATATGATTGGTATCCCAAAAGGTGAAGAGACTTGGTAATCTATTCCATGAAATTCTGCAAGATAACTTTCTAAACCTAGAGAAGCATTCAAAGACCCAGTCCCAAGAAATACAAAGGACCCCAAATAGAATCAACCTAAGAAGATCTTCTCCAAGACACATTATAGCCAGATTGACCAAAACCACAGCCAAAGACAAGATACTAAGATTGGCAAGAAAAAAATTACAAGTTACTTACAAAGGATATCCCATCAGGGTAACAGCAGACCTCTCATTAGAAACAATGCGAGCAAGCAAAGAATGGGAAAATATATTCAAAGTGTTAAGGGAAAAGCAATTTTAACCAAGAATACTGTACCTGGCAAGATTATACTTCATATGGGAAGAAAAGACAAAAACATTCTCAGATAAACAAAACCTGGAAGAATTTACCAGCACCAGACCAGGTCTCCAAGAAGTTCTCAAGGGAGTGCTCTATTAGGAAAATTAAATACAGAACACATAAATTAGAGTTGAAAAACTAAGAAAATGACCAATTCAATCATAGGGACAAGTCTGGAGCTGAATATTATATTACAGAATTTAATCGAGAAGATCGAACCACAACAGAAGATAGATTAAGTAAATGAGACTAAACTAGTGAAATGGCAATTTATGACTTTTGACTATAACATTGCTGATTTTCTTCTAGGCTTTGTTGTATGATTTTAAGGATTTGTGTCCTGTCTTGAGCTGTCATTAGGTTCATGTACATACTATTTGAACAGAATCCTAACCTGTTTCCTGGCTTTAAGTTTTAAGCAAATTTCCTTAGGATTTCTTTGATTTAAGTTAAAACTGCTTTTCTTGAAATTACCAGCTGAACTTGCTACTGAAAGAAGTTAGATTATTTAAGAAATTGTGCCATCAAGGAATGGAAGACAACTGTAGACCCTAGAGATAGTGTGAGAAGAGGGTGGGACAGGACAGAGGGTCAGAAATAGAGGTAAAAAATATAATATATATATAGGTATATGTGTGTGTGTGTGTGTGTGTGTGTGTGTATATATATATATATATATACGTATATGTATACGTATATATATATATATATATATATATATATATATGAAACTAGAAATGGAAAATTATTGATGATAACATGCATAATTAAGCCACTATGCAGTATATTCTGGATGGGAAATCATATTTTGTATGCTGTGATAATGCTTAAGGAATAAATGTAAATTAATTAAGTTAAAAAAAAAAGTTCCAGGAAAAAAAAAAAAAACAAAACAAAACAGAACTGTTTTTCTTGAAATTAAAAAATAATGCATTAAAAATACCTGTTTGGGGACCAGCAGTTAGCGTAGTGGCTATGTCGCTGGATTCCCACGTAGTCGACCGCGGTTCAAGTCCCAGACCCGGTGGCTTAAACTCATGCCGGGGTGCGTGTGCGTGCGTGCCCAAGATCCCGAGAGGAGAATGGAGGAGAAGGGATTGCGGCGTGGCCATCCCCCCTGGGGGATGATTTCTTGCTTTCTGTCTCTCTGTCTCTCTCTGTCTGTCTGGCGAGCACACGCGCCCTATAGCAAAAACCTCTCAAAAAAAAAAAAAAAAAAAACCTGTTTGATGACTGCAGTAAGCTCTATAGCCTCAGCTAGGTGCTACTTTATAGTATGTTCATTCTATTCACTGAGATTTATGCCTAAAATCACACTTGTGTTGGGACCAGCAGTTAGCGTAATGGCTATGTCGCTGGACTCCCATGTAGTCGACTATGGTTCGAGCCCCGGACCCAGCGGCTTAAACTCACGCCGGGCGCATGTGCGTGAGTGCCCAAGATCCCGAGAGGAGAACAGAGGAGAAGGGATTGCGGTGTGGCCATCCCCCCCAGCGGGTGATTTCTCGCTTTCTATCTCTCTGTCTGTCTGGCGAGCGCATGTGCCCTATAGCCAAAATATCTCAAAAAAAAAAAAAAAAAATCACACTTGTGTTCATGGATATGTATATTAACAGCTGCGTTTGCTATTGAAAATATTTAGATTAATTAAGATCTTTACTGAATCAATAAAATGTGTGTGGGGGGAAGGTATAGAAAGCAACCATAGATATCAGAGAGCGTGTGGGAGGAGTGTGGGAGATGGCAGAAGGTGAGAGATAAGGAATCAAGGATGAGAAAAAAGCAAAATATACAGGAAACAAAAAATGGAAAATTATTTGTTGATGATAACACGTATGTTGATGTGCCTGACTGATCCAATATGCAGTGTATTCTGGATGGAAAATCTCATTTTGTATGCTGTAATGATGTACAGTGAATGAATGTAAGTAAATAAATTGAAATAAAAATTTTAAAAAAGGACAGTAAAAGAAAAAGAAGTAAACAAGCGAGTGAGAGAGATATGAGAAGATTTGATAAGGGTCATATAAAAACAATGTATAAGATAGATTAGTACTCAGTAATGTAAGAAAAGTTAATTCAAATACCTGGCAAAAGAAGAATATTAGAACTTAAATTTTCAGTATTGACAGTTTTTAATAACAGAATGTGAGTCAAATTAATAAAATTCTTACTTGAAAAACCAAAAATTCTTAAAATAGTTTTACATTTCCTCTTTATTTTTCACAATACCATGTTACTATAAGTTTCCTTTTTAATTCAATTTGTCTTTTAGAAAGATTTTTACTATAGGGTTTATGCACTCACTGGAGAGACAGAGAGAGAGAGACAGAAAGTGAGAAATCAACTGCCCCCTGGGGGGGGATGGTCATGCCACAATCTTTCTCCTCCTCCTCTGGGGATTTTGGACACACACACATATGTGCCCAGCATAAGTTTCAAGTAATCAGATTTGGGACTTGAACTGCCATGTGGGAGTCTAACCAGGTAACCTTTATGCCATTCGTTGGTCCTTCCTTTTTAATTATTAAAAATGTTAATCATACAACCCACTAAAATTATGTAGTTTAGTTGTATTAATTACCTTAATTTGTTTATAAGAATTATCAAGTTTCTGATAACTTAGAGAATTATGACATTCAGATTCTATGGCATGGAATTTACTATGGCCGTACTAAACACAAACAAAACACATTTCATAATATATTGAACCTGCTATTTCCCTGTTACTACTGAGTAAAAACTTAAAAACTAAATTTTAGTAATGCTTCTAGGGAATATAGAGTGGTGCTGTGGTAATAATGATGTTCTATGAGGCAATCCCATGAAGGAAGTTTCCTGGTTCAAGTCCAGTATCTTCCTCAAGTACGCCAGGCATGCACATGCCAATGATCAAGGCGGCTGAAAGTTAATCATGGCATCATAACTGAGTTAGGGAAGTGATCTCTCTCTTGAGCTCTTTCTTGCTCATTGGAGGAATAAAAAAACTGTAAAAAAAAAGTATAATTCAAAAAAGAAAAAGGAAAACATATTCTTAGCATTCTTGATAATAGCATAAACACAATCTTCAAACTATGAAAAACTATCATCTTTATAACTGCCCCAGGCTAAAATACTGATAAACTATCTATCATGATCTTCATTGAAATCATCACAGTTTAGGTATAAATTAGCTAGATAAACCAAGAAGAAAAGATACTCAAATAAATAAAGTCTAAAATGAAAGAGAAAATAAATTCAACTGACAGCTTAGAAATATGAAAGACCATAAAAGAATGTTATGAACAAACATATACCCAAAAATTAGGTGATCGAGAGTAAATAAATAAATTCCTAGACAAACACAACCTATCAAGACTGAATCATCAATAGACAGAAAGTTTGAATAGACTAAAAACAAGTAAAGAAATTGAATAAGTAATCAATTTTCCCACCAAAGAGAAATCCAGCTTCTGAATTTATTCTATCAAATATTTAAAGAAAAATTAACCCTGATTCTTCCCTAATTTTTGTGAAAAATTGAAGAGGAGCATATTTTGAATGAAACTTGGAATTTTTCTTCCAACTAAGATGGAACCTAGTCTTTCAAATAGCCACCAGAGGCCCAGTCGGAAGAGTGCCAGGTGCAGATCTACCTGCCCAAATCTCACTGCCGGGGCCAGGTTGCAGGTACAAATGCAATGATACAACCACAATGTGTGAGTTTAAAGGGATTTTTTTGTACTTACAGACCCTAAGGTCTAAGACTGGAGACTGCACACATGAAGGTACAAGAACACAGGCAGGGATAGCCGAGAGTGTGGCCATTAGCATACGTTGCAGAATAGGTTGTGGGTCACTTTGAGTTTGTGGGAAAAAGTCTGAATTTTTTTTTAAAGGAAGTGGATGGAAATTGGGGAGTCCACCTGTTAGGCAAGAGAGATGCCTCTAAATTTTTATCTCTGGGTGGTGACTGAAACAATTCAGATGGGGTATACTATTTAAAGCTATGTCAAGGGGTTGCTAAGCCCTGTTTCTTATATGAGAAAATTAAACTTGTATTTTAAAATAGATGCTGAGTCCACATAAAAGTATAAGCACTCCCTAGAGAGAGAATATTTTCAAACTTATTTTAGGAGATTTACATTACCCTAACACAAAAAAATAGACAAAAACATCACAAGGAAAGAAAAATACTGGACAATATTCTTGATGGACATTGTTGAAAAAATTATTAACAAAATAGCAGAAAAACTGAATTAAACAACATATTAAAAGAATTATTCACCATGTTGAAGTGAGATTTATTCCTGGAATACAAGGATAGTTTGACATTTGTAGATCAAGAAATATAATACAATACATGAATAGAATGAAGAATAATACATTATATGATCATGTCAATGTACACAAAATAAACATTTGACCTGAAAATGTTTTCATGAAAAAAAAAATACCCTCAATAAATTAGACATGGGAGGAATGTTGCTCAATGTTGTAAAGGGCATACATAATGAGCCCAGAACTAGTATGGTACTCAGTGATTAAAAATAGACTCTTTGCTCTAAGATATGACAAGGATGCCTGTTGTCACCATTTTTATTTAACATAGTATCTGAAGTCCTTTTCAGAGTGATGAGGCAAGCAAAATAGATTAAAATGATTCAAATAGGAAAGACAAAGGTGAAACCATGACCATGTTGTCATGGTCTTATGTATAAAAAACTTAACAATTTTACCATAAAAGAACTGATAAATAATTCCATACAGTTGAAGAAAATGAAATCAACATACAAAAATCTATAGTATTTCTAAGCATGTACAATGAAATTACTGAAAAAATCCTCTCCTCCACTTTGGATTGCCATAACTTTTCCCTCAGTGCCTGTTACCTTTGTGACTGTATTGATTCAGCCTCTCTGTGGAAGCTGGAAAGTCTTTAGGTCTTATGGTTAGACATCTCAGCTCTCCTGCCTCTTCTCCAATGATAGACGAGCTCTACTTACCTGGGCCAGGTCATTTTCCTGTGCCTCCCACAAAGATAGAAGTTCTTTTTGCTGCTTTATTTTGTCTTCTCATCAATCCATTGAGCTTTCTTCTATTATCTGAGAGGGTAACTGTTGCCATTTCCCCAATAGCTTAAGGACTTTTTCCCAAAAAAAATTGAGTAAGAAGAGAGAAACAGGCAAGTCTTATGATTTTCCCACAGTGGAGTCCGCTGCCTTTTATCCTAACTCTGACATCTGATGTGAGGGTCTGGTAATATCTGTGGTAGAATATCTGTAAGTGGGTGCCAAATGGCCTCACACAAATACATTCTACAAGTTGGCAAGAAAAAATACAGCACAATAGGAAAATGGGGGGAAGAACATAAAGTTTTTCAGGAATATCTCAGAGAAACAACATATGTCTATAGAAGCATGTGAATAATTCTCAATATCACCAGTCAGAATAAAAGTACAAGTTTATATCACAACAGAAATAGTACTACGCACCATTCAGAATGAGAAAATGAGATGAGTGTACTCTTTGAAGAAGCTGTATGAAAACACTCATGGCAGCTTTATATCTCATATTCAAAAATTAGAAACTGAGGCAGACAGTAGTGCAACGGTAATGCAACTAACTGGAGCCATATGGAAAGTTTACAACCTGGAGTGCCCACAGCAGTCTGGGCTGGCTGGAGCTGGAGCTAGTGTGACCTTAAAACCCTGCTGGGGGTGGTGTCTCTCTCTCTTTCTCTCAGTCTCTCTCTCTCTCTCATGGAAGAAATATATAAATTTAAGAAAAAGAACCAATAGAATGATAGTCAATATAAAAATGCCTTAATACAGTATGATCATATAATCTACTATTGAAGAGAAATATTTAACAAAATTAATTCACAGAATTTGAAGATAGAATGGTGATTAATTTTTCTTAATGATGGGTAAAGGCATAAAAGAGACATTTATGGTGCTGGTAATATATGTCTAAAAAAGTCATATATTCTTATACATATGCATATATATCTCTTTTAAAAAGGCATTAAAATAATGTTACACAGAAATAGGTAAGTAAAGGTCCTAAAATAAACTCTAAATGCATAATTTACTTTCTGGAAAAACTTAACAATTTAAAAACACATAAATTATGAGATATTTTCTGAAATGAAGGATTTAAATTTTTACAAATATATAAACACACATATATATGTGTGTATGTGTATATGTGTGTATACACACACACACACACACACACACACACACACACATTATGTACATATATACAAAGTTTTTTGCCATAAGGTGTGTGTGCTTGCTGAAGAGAGACAGAGAGAGATAGAAAGACAGTAAGTGGGAAAGTGAGAAACTACCTCCCAGGGGGGATGGCCATCCTGCAACCCCTTCTCCTTCATTCTCCTCTCTGGATTTTGAGCATACACACACACACATGTGTCCAGTGTTATTCTAAAGTTGTCAGGTCCAGAACTTGAGTGGCAGTCAACCATGTGAAAGTCTAGCCCCTTTAACCAATATGCCACCAGCTGACCCCTAAATTTATATATTAAAATGACATTTTTGCTGTGAAAAAATATTCAGAACACAAAATTGAGAACTAAAAAACATATCACAAATTGATTTCCAAGATAAATAAAAAAGCAATCATAAATAAATTTGTGTAACTACGGGGGCCAGCAGGTGGCGTGGTGGTTAAGAGCGCTGGATTCCCACATGTTTGACCGTGGTTCAAGTCCCGGACCTGGAGGATTGCTAGCTCGCTTTCCCTTTCTCTCTGTCTCTCTCTGGTCAAAATTTAAAAAAATGATAATAACAACAAATGGAATTAAATAAATAAATAAATAAATATTTAAAAGAAGATTTGTGTAACTATGTAGATATAAACATAAAATCAGTTCAGTGAGAGACAATCTGGTCTTTGGTAGCTCCTAGAATCATTTATCTACAGACATTAATGGTGCAACATCTACTGGATCTTCAAAGGACAAAAGTATGTCTTGAGTATTTTGTATTTTATAACCAGTAAAAGTGTTCTTAAAGTATAAAGGCATCAATAGTGCAATTATTCATTCTTGTCAAGGTTTTAAAAAAATACTGTTTTCATATATTGGTTGAGAAAATAAAATTTGATACAAAATTATAGGAAATATTTGGCTCTATCTGTCAGAATTACAAACACTTTTGCCTCTTGACCTTGACTATTTCCTAGAAAAAAATTCTATAGGCTAATCTGATACAATGTAGGTTGACATTGAATTGCTTATATTCCATTTATATTAGAAAAATTCAGAATAATGCAAAAGTCATGATGGTTCACTTGCTAGCATATTAATGTTTTGTGCAGTCAGGAACCAGCAGCTGAGGGCAAAATACTCTAGCATGGCTGAACACGTCAAACCCAGGAGAAACAGTACTAACCGCAATGCCCATTCACCCTAACTCTTTCACCTTGTTCATTTTGTCCTGTAAATGTTTCATTTGTGATTCTTGCTAATTCGCCCATTATCTGTAAATAGTCTTTTTTTTCTTATTCTTGCTTCTATTTCTTTCTCTCTATCTGAAATTTAATAGGTAAAGTGCTTAATGTAATTTTTAATTAAGATTTCAAAAAAGTTAAATTATATTAGTGTTTTATTTGTATTATTATTTTTAATGTTGGGACTCTAGTTAAAGAGTTGAATAATTTTTTAGTTTACCTAGAAGGCTAATTTTTTTCATAATTTTAGTTGCTATCACTGTGCAATGTTATAAAACAGGTTTGCAGAACATATATCGCATTATAACAAAGATAACTCTGATTTTAAATGTATGAAGTGTTGTATGTACAATGTTCTTTATTCTACCATTATTTTTCCAAATTAGTCATAAACGTGGAATTAGAGAAATAAATTTTGTTACCTGCAAACAAAGGAACACCATGAAACTAACCAAAAAAATTACAACAAAACTCATGTGCATATGGAAACAAATATATTTAAGGTATATTTTTCATTGACAAAAAAAGAGTTAAAAAATTGTGCATACCATGCTACTATTTCTATGTCAAATGTGGAAAAAAATTATATAAATTAGATACATGACTAAATCCTTCACAAAGGACACAGGAGAGAGTTGTTGTAAGAGGGATGGCATAGGAAGAGATGAGGGAATTTATTTCATCATATACTAATTTCATTATCATCTTAATCCATAAAAACATATACCAAACCACATGAATATTTTACAAATACAAAAAGTTTCAATATTAACATTAACCATCTCTTGATGGAGGTTTGAATTTCCAGTTATGGTATTTCTTCTGCTCTGTGTTTTCTGATGTGAAATACTTTGATACATTCCTTTTACTTATTTATTTTTTAATTTCTTTTTCTTTTCTTTTTTTTTTTTTTTTTTTTTTTCGAGAGGTTTTTGCTATAGGATGCATGCGCTTGCCAGAAAGACAGAGACAGAGATACAGAAAGCGAGAAATCACCCCCCGGGGGATGGCCATGACGCAATCCTTTCTCCTGCATTCTCCTCTTGAGATCTTGGACACGCATGCACACGCGCCCAGTGTGAGTTTAAGCCGCTGGGTCCAGGACTCGAACTGCAGTCAGCTACATGGGAGTCCAACAACATAGCCATTATGCCAACTGCTGGTCCAATACATTCCTTTTAAAAGAAAGATAAGTCAGACTCTAAGTCTTTAAGAGCTCTCAAATTTGAAATTCTAGGATTATAATGGGGAACTGTCTTTGTAAATATACATTCTTACGACTCATAATCCTCCCTCCACTGAGAAGTATATACAATATATCTCCATGTATGTATTGCTACCCTCTTCATTCCCCTATGCTTACACAGTAAGACCTTCCTGCTTTCTTACATCATTTTGCTCTAGAGAAGTTTTTCTTTCCACATCACTTCAATGAAAACTGTCAAGTTCGACTTCCTTCTCCCAGGAATTTTTTCTGGTCTGTTCAACCTTTGAAACTAAGTTTATAACAGTTTCCTCAAACTCAAAAGTGTTAAAAGCAATGAAACTTTCAGAAAACCAAGGTTGAGACATATTTCTGGGCATGTGTTTCACTTCAATTCAAATCGCTCTATTTAGGTGCATATCATTGCCTGCACAGACATTTACATCAATTCCCAAAAGAATGACCAAGTTAACCTGAGGAAGAAATAAGGATATTGTTTTTTTGTTGATTTTTCTCTTTGTTTTCAATTATTTAGAAATTCCATCTAATCAGCAAAGACAAATTTTTCCTAAAGTGAAGTTCATTTTTGCATTAAGGAAGTTAGGCAATAGTAATTTAATTCAAACAATGGCATAAAAATGTTGAAGGACAACCAAGCAGGTTATAAGTAGAGTACATTAACTTAAATATTTTAGACAGTAAAAGATATTTTACACTTGAGCAGTTATAGTGTAATTAATGCTGACTACTTTTGTGTTGAATTTGAATCTCTTAATTTCTTCAGTCATGCTGCTCAAATTTTTGTATTCAGAATTGTGTTAAAAACACAAAGAAGATTGATTACTCCCAGTAGATAATCAGCGTCTTTCTGTTTGAATGTGAATTCTGAAAATATGATTCAGAATGTATTTGACATCTCTAGACCAATTCCAAATTAGTTGGATAATTAAACTCTCAATAGCTGTTAAATATCAAAAGCCCTGTTCATGTGTCATTCACTTACTATGTATGGCATCATAAGTTCTTTCATCACGTGCACACCAGCAAAGTGACACTAGTATTTAAAAGTAACTCTGGGGTCAGTGTTGTTGCCTAGTGGTTTAGGGAGCTGGATCCTACATGGCCAATTACAGGTAAAATCCCAGCTCTGGCAGCCTGAAAACCGTGCCAGGAATGTGTCCAATCAGTGCCCCAAATCACAGCGAGATGAAGAAATGGAGGAGAAAAGGACTGCAGTGTTCCCTTGCCTTCTTAGGGGCTGCTTTCTCCCTCCCTCCCACTCTCTTTATGATGAATACATGAACCTTCTGGCAATTTTTTGAAAGTTATTCTGTCTACTTACATCATTGCTCTAATGGCTTCAAAACTCCTCTATGCCCTCTGCCCCAATGTCATTAGAAGGTAAAGAGGTCAATTAAGCAAAATTTCTGTGGCTCTGAACTTTGATATATTCTCAAGAATACAACAGAGATTCCACT
Source organism: Tupaia tana (assembly GCA_026018925.1). NCBI lineage: Eukaryota > Metazoa > Chordata > Mammalia > Scandentia > Tupaiidae > Tupaia > Tupaia tana. The sequence continues at coordinate 58,900,755 of JAKSZU010000001.1, forward strand.
ACTCTCAGTAAGAAGAATTTCTGGGCTATTTGTATGTACACTTGGGTCCTTATAAATTAGTTCATTATAACGCATTATGCACTGGTAGAATTTTTTATACAGTTTTAGTGCTTGTAAGCCCATTTTTTTCCACTTTTGTAATTATCAACATGCAAAGAAGTTAGATCTCACTCATATTTTCAGCCACGCAAAATGGATATTTTTGAACATTTTCCTTTAGTCCAAGATATCATTTACCAAAAGTTACACATGCCTCATATATATCCCTTATTCCTGACTCAAGTGATAGCATGCCACTGTTATTTTGGAGCCTCATAAATGCCCAGGTTCAATTCCCAGATCAACTTGAGCACACAGACACAGTAGCATGGACTTGGGGTCCTGCTAAATAGGATGCTTCTACGATATTTGCCATGTAGAATATTTCTAACGTTCAAATTCAGACATTTTAAAAGATGATTTCTAATAGTATATCTAAAATGGTTTTTAAGTATTTTACTTCCAAAATGGTACTATGAAAATTCTAGGGACTAGCAGTTAGTGTAATGGCTATGTCGTTGGACTCCAACGTAGCTGACCACGGTTCGAGTCCAGGATCTGGTAGCTTACAAACTCAAGCCAGGCGCATGTGCGTGCGTGCCCAAGATCCCGAGAGGAGAATGTAGGAGAAGGAATTGTGGCATGGCCATCCCTGCTGGGGGTGATTTCTCACTTTCTGTCTCTCTGTCTCTCTGTCTTTCTGGTGAGTGCATGTGTCCTGTAGCAAAACCTCTCCCCCCAAAAAAAATTCTATTATCTATGTCACTTATCTCTTACACAGGTTATTCCTTTTGTTGAAATTCATTTACTCTTTTCTTTCTCATAAAGATAAAACTATTTAGAATATTCGATATTGTCTGAGCTATTGAGATTTACAAATGTAAAGAGAGAGGACTTATGACATTGAGTCTGAAAGTTTCACATCTTAACTTCCAATAAAATCATACAGAAGTTAAAGTAAACTGTATATAAATTGCTTTTTAATGTAGTTTTATCTTCCCTGGGTAAAAAATGAAAATTAAAATAACACATTTCAAATATTTTTCTAGCAATAGATATTTTATTATGTTTCTAAAAATAATTTCAATAGTACTATGTTTGACCTAATATGACTTCATGTTAAAGATAATAGCAAATGTGTATACTTATTCAGAATAACTCTCTGTCAATATTGATTATGTTTTCAGGATTTCCATAATCTTCTCTGACTGGAATATAACTCAAATATTTAAAATAAATCTTCAATATGTATGATGATACCCTTATGTATTAAGTGAAAGAAAAACCCTTCAAATGCATGTAAAAGAGATATGAAAGTGAACAATATTGAAACACCAGTTGGTCACATTGTCTAGGTCTTCTGGTTAAGGACTTAGTGTAATATATTGTACATACATAGCTCATATTATGAGGATAAATATTATTTTACTATTATTTTTAAATATATGACATTGTGCATGCATTATTTAAAAATAAAGATATGGGGACCAGCAGATGGCATAATGGTTACATCACGAGACTCCCACGTAGTTTACAGTGGTTCGAGTCCTGGACCCAGTGGCTTATAACTCATGCCAGGCATGTGTGTGCACGTGCTCAAAATCTCAAGATGGGAATGGAGAAGAAAGGATTGCAGTGTGGCCATCCTACCCGGGGGATGATTTCCTGCATTCTGTCTTCTTGTCTCTCTCTGTTTTTCTAGTGAGTTCAAGTGCCCTATAGTAAAAATCTCAAAAAAAAAGTACAAAAACAAACATATGCATAGCTCATTAAACTCTTCATAGACTCAATCCCAATGTATCCTTATTATTGTTAGATTAAAAGCAATCATTCAGAAATCTTTGTGTTTTTTTTTGTTTTTGTTTTTGTTTTTGTTTTTTTGCTATAGGATTTGTGGACTCACTAGAGAGAGAGAGAGAGAGAGAGAGAGGAAGAGTGAGAATTTGACCTCCCAGGGAGGATGACCAAGCCACTCCATTATCCTCTTGGGACTTTGGGCACAGATGCACTCGCCTCTAGAGTGATTTTCAAGCTTCTATGACCAGGACTCAAACACATAGTAAGCAATGTGTGATCCAACTGCCTTAACCCCCATGTCACCTGCTGATCCACATCTTTGTATTTTAAAACAATTTTGTGTTATAATGTTGCACCTTATCATATTGTGTTTAAAGAGCATATTTTTAATATCCTAAAAGTCTCAGAGTTAAGAAATAATTTTGAAAACCAAAACCTGTTAAGCCTATTGATTAGTTTTTTTTTTAAAAAAACATAATTTGAAAATAATATACCATATAATCTCAAATTCAGAATGAGTAGAGCAAAGCAAGAAATATCGTTATAATCATGTTACTTTTTTTTTCTAAATTTAGATTCTTGTTAAATGTTTGTTTCTTTTCTTTCTTCCATGAGGACAAGAGTGAATGAGAGAGAGAGAGAGAGAAACAGCAGTCTCAAAAGAATCTTTATGCCACAATTCACTTGATGCTCTCAACCAGCCCCATATGGTGGGCAAGCATGTATCTAGTGTACTCAGACGGTCTCCAGAATGAAAATGGAATCCTTCCATGTGCGATTCCCTTTCAGGAATTGTGTTTTACCATTGCATCAACATCAGACCCCATACTGTTACTAATGTTCTTGACTAGTATTATGTGCAGCAAGAATACACACATATCTGGATTTAAATATAATTTAAATATACACATACATACGCAAACAGAGATCTTCAGAACGTTCATGGAAAATGTGTATTATGAGAAAACTATGAATATATTTAAAATTTTTTGTATTAAAATAAACTCATTTTGGGATCCCAGCTTGTAGTGTGGTGGCTAGGGTGACAAACATCCTCATGGTTAGCTGTGGTTCATGTACAGGACCTGGCAGTTTGCTTTATCACTTTCCCTCTCTATAACTTTCTCTGGTGAGTGTCCATGCCCTATAGCAAAATAAAAATTGATAGTAATAAAATTAAATAGATAATTATTTTAAAAATAATTCAAAAAAGTTATATTTTATCTTTATTTTATCTTCACCAACTACTCAATTCTGTTCAATGTAAAAAAAGAAAGAAAGTAGAAATCTCTACTGTACCAAATAAGATTATTTTTCAATTAAAAAAAAAAAAATACATGAGGCTAGCTACCTAGCCTAGTGGTTAAGGAAGCCAGATCCCACAAGGCAGATACAGTTTGACAACAGACACAAGTGGCTTGAAAAACATGCCAGATTAATATGCTTGAGTGCTCCAAATCTCATTGGGATGGAAAATGGAAGAGGTGGGATTGAGGCATGACCACATCTTACTGTTTTTTTTTTTTTTTTTTCTAACTTTCTCTCTGTTTCTCTGTCTCTTCTGAACACATATACCCTCTGACAATTAAAAAAAAATCATCTCTGTACGTACATAAACAAGTGAGTGTTCCTGTACTTCAATACATCTTTATTTATTTCTTAGTTTGTTATAGGTCTCATGCACTTGCCAGAAAGAGGGAGAGAGAGTTAGAGATAGAAAGTGAGAAATCTCTCCCCAGGGGGAATGGTGAGGCTGCCATCCTTTCTTCTTTATTATCTAGGGATTTGGGCGCGCGCGCACACACACACACACACATGTCTGTTTTTCAAGCCACTGTGTCCAGGACTCCATCACGCAGTTTGTGGGCTCCAGCCACCTTAACCTCCATGTGATCTGCTGGCCATTATAATCATTTATTAGCAGAAACAGTGAACAGATTAGCTTCACACCACAAAGTTTGTCAGCATCTAATAAAGATTATTATTTGTACTTTAGAAAAGACAGAGGCCAGTCATGCCAGTAGTAACACAAGACTCTGTGATGTTGGAAGGCATATGGATGATCAGGGTTCATTTTCCATGTCGACCTGCACTAGTGGAGTACATGCCTGCCTGCCCATGATCCCGACTACTGAAACACCTTTGTGGGGGCAGGAGTTTCAAGTGTGAAATCCTATTAAAAATGCTCATCACTTTCTCTCTCTTCCTTTCTCTCATAAAAGAATGAAAGAAAAAAATATTGCACAGAAAAAGACACCAAATATTAATTTATAACTTCTCTGAGCTATGGTTACCATTGATTTTTAAAATTATTTATTTACGTTTAATAAATTTTAAAAATACACAACAAATTTAAAAACTGTATATGTCGCTGAAGTTGGTGTCAAATCAAGAAATAGTATAAATTAATATTTGTGTCTTTTTGTTCAGGACATTTTAACATTTATACATAGCACATACATTGCTTACATATTGCTTACATATAATACATGAAAAAGAAAATAAATGTGTTGAAAATATGTCTATTGAAATATGGAATATTTTCATAATGAACAGTAAAATATTTTGTAATTCAATCTCCCAACCTTTGCCTGAGATTGGAAGATAGTAAAATGAAAATTAACAGTAAATTGTTTCAGAGAATATGCTATTAAAATAGCCTCAGAATTCTAAAATGGACTTGAATGACATCTGTAATTCCTGAATACCACAAAATTAGATATTTTCCCCTAAAATTTCTTTTTTTTTTCCCCTTAGAGAGATTTTTTGCTATCGGGTGAGTGCACTTGCCAGAGAGACAGAGAAAGACAGAGAGACAAGAAAGCAAGAAATCACCCCCTGAAGGGATAGCCACACTGCAATCCCTTATCCTCCATTCTCTTCTCTGGATTTTGGGCATACATGCATGCACCTGGCATAAATTTTGAGCCACTTCAGGACTCGAACTGTGGTAGACTATGTGGGAGTTCAACAACGTAGCCATTATACCATCTGCTGGTCTTTTCCCCAGAAATTTCTAAAATTCTTTCAAATTTGGCTAGCAAGTTTACAATCCTGCTCATATTTAAACCCCCTTTAGCTGGGACCAGCAGTTGGCATAATGGCTATGTCACTGGACTCCCCGGTAGATGACCATGGTTCGAGTCCTGGACCCGGAGGCTTAAACTCATGCTATGCGCATGTGCTTGTGTGCCCAAGATCCCCAGAGGAGAATGGAGAAGGGATTGCAGCAAGGTCATCCCCCCGGGGGGTGATTTCTCACTTTCTATCTCTCTGTCTCTTTCTGAGGTGCACACACACCCTATAACAAAAACCTCTAACCAACCAAACAAACAAACAAAAACAAAAAGAAGAAAACTTTAGCAATCTCCATAAGGACAATAAGCTTATCTCTGTTTCCAGTAATTTCTTCTTATGGCTTCTCAGAAACCTTACACTAGCTAATATCTCTTATTCCTCTTGAATATTCAATATCTCCTTGACTAGATGTTTTCGAGCAGCTCTTAAATGTGATTAATTTTCTACTGAATTAAGTAAATTATTTATTTTTATCCAATCCCTACCCCTAGACTACATTATAGATATGACCTTATTTTTGCTCAAAAACTTTTCTTTAGGTTTTATCAAAGAGGTATAACTTGTTCAATCACTAATTCAGTTTCAGAAAACAGGCTGTTCTTTATTTTTAGAACTAACTTCTCATTTCTGACTCCAAGTCCCCTGTCTGCTTAATGACAGATAACTGTTTTCAGTTAAATTTAGTCCATTCCAGTGATTAATGAATCAATTTGTGATGTATAAATTAGTCACAGTCTAGTTAAAACTTTCCATTTTTACTCATTTTCTCAGGTTCCTGGCTTTATATTTAGGAATGAGAGAAGTGGGTGGGAAAGGAAGTCATGTACCCACTGCAGAGAGCAGCACAGTGTCTGGTAAGTGCTTAGCTCTTTTTATATAATACATTCTACCATGGATGTCATACTGTTCCCAAAACAGAAGTCTCTGAGACAGTCTAGAGAGTGTCAGATATGAGCTCCATGCATTTTTATGGTGACTTTTCTTATAGTTATGTCTACCATTCCTTGTTTCTGTCAAATGATCCTATTACAGGACCTATGATCCTTAAGAGCTCTTGGGATCAACAAAATCCTGAAGATCTCTCTCTCTCTCTCTCTGAGTAGTATTCCATAGTGTATATATGCCACATTTGATACAAAGTGGATGAATATGGAAGATTTAATGTTAAGCAAAGTAAGCCAAACTAGGAAAGAGAGATTTTGTATGTCCCTGCTCAATATATATATACCAAATGTCTGCATTCTATGGCAGAAACTGAAAGATGGGAAAGTGTAATAGCAGAGAAGGCAACTGTAGATACCAGAAACAGTATAGTGGATAACCGAGTAGAAGGGAGGAGACAGGAGGAAAGAAAAACATTTAACAGGCAGAGGAGTGAAAAGTTATTTGTTGGTGATGAGTTATATGGTAATATCTTTGACTTGATTGATATGCATTACATCCATGCTGGTAAAAAATATTTTGTATACTGTAAAGATACACGGCGATTAAATGCAAATTTAAGGCATATTAAAAAAAACCCTAAATTTAAAAAATAATAATAACCCTAAAGATTTTCTCAATTGCTCTCCTGTCATGAGGGCCCCAATATTTATAAGTCTACCTGACCAGCATCTCTTTTGTTATTTAGACACCTGTTGATATGGTATATGCATATAATGGTTACCATCCCCTGTCACCTAAAAATGATGGTGGTGATGGTGGGGACACTTTTGTCCCATAAACTCCAAACTTTAGAAAGCAGGTGTATGAAAAAAATCAACTCGGGAACCAGCAGTTAGCGTAACGGCTATGTCACTGGACTCCCACGTAGTCGACTGCGTTTGGCATCCTGGACCCAGTGGCTTAAAACTCATGCCAGGCGTGTGTGCATGCGTGCCCAAGATCCCGAGAGGAGAATGGAGGAGAAGGGATTGTGGTGTGACCATCCCCCCGGGGGGTGATTTCTCACTTTCTATCTCTCTGTCTCTCTCTGTCTGACGAGCGCACGTGCCCTATAGCAAAAACCTCTCAAAAAAAAAAAAAAAAAAAATCAGCTGCTCCTCTGCTTACCTTCTTCTACAATTGTGTTCTACTTCTTCCAACCAGAAAGAAGGGAGTTAGGGTGAAAATAATACATATTCTTTACTCAGGCAAGATATTTAGTCTCCCTTGTCTGTTACCTAACTCAGAACTGACTCCAAATTTCAGAAGTTAACAAACAAACATGTCAACAAACATGTTAACACCTTCGTTTTCTGGTTTTTATCAACTGTACATCTCATCTCATGCCCATGGTGCCATGGTGAACATATATCTTATGCCGTGCATGAATACTGGTTGGTGCAATAATTTAATTCAAGATACTTTTTTTTTTCTTTTTGCTATAGATCACATGCACTTGCTGGAGAGATTCAGAGAGAGAAAGAAAGAGGAAAAAAGAAAAAATTACTCCCCTGAGGAGACGGTCACAACACAATCCATCCTCCTTTATTATTGTGATGTGGGGCATGCATACACATGACATCATGATTTTCCAGCTATCATGTGGGATTCAAACCATTATTAGCCATATAGGAATCCAGAGCCCTGACCACCGTGTCTCCTGCTGGCCTCTCTCTCTCTCTCTCTCTCTCTCTCTTTTAACTTTTAGCTACATTTATTTTATGATGAATTTATTTCTGTGCCATAAGTTTTTGTTTCTTCTGGGATATCTTTTTCTTCTGTGCAACCTCCTCTCTGGTTTAGAAACAATTTGTTCCTTTTCAGTAAGGATCATGTCGATGTGCCATGGGAAGCTCACAATTGGGTTAATGCAGCCATAAGCTTTGTAAGTACCAGGGCTCCTCTTGGGTGCCTGTTCACCTGAGTATGTTCAATGACCAGGGACTCTACCTCTTAAGTTCAGCATTACTCTCAACATTTTTAAGCATATGCAGCAAATAGCACTTTCTAAGCCACTGACCTTTGTCCAACTCTACTGTTTGGCCTGGGCACATGTACCAACTATACTATTACAATGATGGAATGGCACACATTGCTTCTGTAAAGTGACACCTTTCAGATACGTGGTGGCTTTTTGGACATGCATACTTTGATGGCCTGAGCAAGTTTAGGGGTGGCAACCTGTGGTGACCTTCAAAAATGATTCATTATTCACTTGACCTAGAGAACCCCACGAAATCATGCAAATCAAGAATTTCAAATCTTTGCGTTCACTGTAAGAGATTTTTTTTTTTTTTTTTGAGAGAGAGATTTTTGTGATAGGGTGCATGCATTCACTGGAGAGGCAGAGAGAGACAGAAAGCGAAATTGGAGGATGACCATTACATGATCCCTTTTCCTCCATTCTCCCCTCAGGATTTTGGCCACGCACACACATGCACCCAGTATGAGTTTTAGTTGCTGGGTCCACTCAAATTGTGGTCAACTATGTGGGAGTCCAGCAACATAAACAAGACACCATCTGCTGGTTCCTAACACACATTTTTAAAGTTTTGCGTCAATGCGTTTGTCTACTTATTTGAGTTTTTTTCATTTACCACTTACATCTCATAAACTTTAGTGAAGCCATTTCTCTATTACATAACTATTATAAAATGACACAAAATGCATCAGATATATTTTAGTCTCTCTGAATATATTCCAGTTGAACTTTCATCACCATTCCCTCCATATGTTTCAGCTTTTGTTGTGGAAAATTTCCAACGTGTATACAAAAATGCAATACTACAATAAATCTTCATGCCTCTATTACTGAGTGTCTACAATTAACAATTCATGGTAAATCTTATTTCATTTACATTCTCACATGCTATCCCCTTTCACATGTTACTTTCTTGCAAATTACAGACATCATATAATTTTGTCAGTAAATATTTCTACATGTTTCTAAGACAAAAAGGACTTCATTTATAAGCATAACGAACATTCTGATTACCTCATAACTTTTTAGGATTTTAAAAAAATCAACCCAAGGTATCTGGCTCCCACTCTCATAGCCATTACAGTACGTTGAGGTCCATAGAGACAGCACTAGGGCAAGTAAGAGCCGGTTGGGCACTAGGCGATTCCGTGCCTCGTGGAGGAAAGATAACTAAACATGGGCAAAGGAGATCCTAAGAAGCTGAGAGGCAAATGTCATCATATGCATATGTTGTGCAAACTTGCCGGGAGGAGCACAAGAAGAAGCACCCAGATGCTTCAGTCAACTTCTCCGAGTTTTCTAAGAAGTGCTCAGAGGGACCAGCAGTTAGTGTAATGGCTATGTCGCTGGACTCCCACGTAGTCGACTGCGGTTCGAGTCCCGGACCCGGCGGCTTAAACTCACGCCAGGCGCGTGTGCGTGCGTGCCCAAGATCCCGAGAGGAGAATGGAGGAGAAGGGATTGCGGCGTGGCCATCCCCCCTGGGGGGTGATTTCCTGCTTTCTATCTCTCTGTCTCTCTCTGTCTGTCTGGCGAGCGCATGCGCCCTATAGCAAAAACCTCTCCAAAAAAAGAAAAAAAAAAAAAAAAAAAGAAGTGCTCAGAGAGGTGGAAGACCATGTCTGCTAAAGAGAATGGAAAGTTTGAAGATATGACAAAGGCAGACAAGGCCCATTATGAAAGAGAAATGACGACATATATCCCTCATAAAGGGAAAAAAAAAAAAAGAAGTTCAAGGATCCCAGTACACCCAAGAGGCCTCCTTCGGCCTTTTTCTTGTTCTGTTCTGAATATCGCCCAAAAATCAAAGGAGAACATCCTGGCCTATCCATTGGTGATATTGCAAAGAAATTAGGAGAGATGTGGAATAACACTGCTGCAGATGATAAACAGCCTCATGAAAAGAAGGCTGCTAAGCTGAAGGAAAAATACAAAAAGGATATTGCTGCATACCAAGCTAAAGGAAAGCCTGATGCAGCAAAAAAGGTAGTTGACAAGGCTGAAAAGAGCAAGAAAAAGAAGGAGGAAGATGAGGAAGGTGAAGAAGATGAGGAAGAAGAGGAAGATGAAGAGGATGAAGATGAAGATGAAGAAGATGATAATGGATATATTGGTTCTAGTGCAGTTTTTTCCTCCTTGTCTACAAAGCATTTAACCGCCCCCCCTGTACACAACTCACTCCTTTTAAAGAAAACAATTAAAATGTAAGGCTGTGTAAGATTTGTTTTTAAACTGTTCAGTGTCTTTTTTTGTATAGTTAACACACTACTGAATATGTCTTTAGTCAGCCCTGCCCTGGTGGTTTTTTTCAATTGCCACTAACCTTGCCTGGTACAGTATGAAGGTTGTAAATTAGCATGGAAATTTAAAGTAGGTTCTTGTTGGTGCACAGTAAAAATTAGTTATATATGGGGATGGTAGTTTTTTCATCTTCAGTTGTCTCTGATGCAGCTTATATGAAATAATTGTTGTTCCGTTAACTGAATACCACTCCGTAATTGCAAAAAAAGAAAAGTTACAGCAGTTTTGTTGACTTTCTGAATGCTTCTAATTAAATACAATTTTTTAATTAAAAAAAATCAACTCAAGTAAAGGGAACACTTTTCACTTTATTGATTCATCTCTGTAGTCTTTTTATATAGGTTCTCCTTTCTTGTCATTTTTATTTCCATTACAATTTGAAGAAACTGGTTATTCCCTCTCTCTTTAAGCAGATAGACTACTTCTGACTACTCTTCTTTACAATCTTTCATGGTTATAGTGGTTGTTACTATACCCATGACCGAGATAATAAAGTTAAATATGGATGCAGAGGAAGTAGAAAATGTAGGCTATACCCAATAAGATGAGTCTAGAAACAAACAACATTTTGTTTTGTTGGACAGATCAGCAGCACCATCATGGGACAACTCTCAGCAAACCAATAATGACAGGCACTCCTCTCATCATACACAGGTGACAAAACTGAGAAAAACATGTATGCTCTTATAATGTCTATGCTATCTTCTTCAGCAACAATTTTAAAAAATAAATATAAAGTAAAACTGATTATAAATGGAAAAAAGAAAAAAATTAGAAAAACTATAACAAGGCCCAGCTGTTGTGGTACAGTGGCCAAAGTGTCCTTCAAGGCAAAGCTATGTGGCAACTGAGTTCAAATCTTCAGCCAGCTTGAGGGTACTTCTCTCACTCTTTCTTCTGCACTCTCTCATGAACACACATGTACACATGCCCTCTACCGTTCAAAGAGAGAGAAAGAGATAGAAGGAGAGAGGAGAATTTTAGGAAAGTTGCCTCATTGAGAAGGATTTCCTTTGAGTAGAGATTTAGAAATAGGTGAAAGGGACCAGAAGATGGTGTAATGGTTACATCACTGGACTTGCACATAGTCAACTACCATTCAAGTCCCTACTCAGTGGCTTAAAATTCATACCAGGCACGTGTGCATACATGCCCAAAATCCTGAGAGGAGAGTGGAAGAGAAGGGATTGTGGTGTGACCATCTGCCTGGGGTGATGATGTCTTGTTTTCTGTCTGTCTCTCTCTATATATATCTATCTCTCAGGCAAGTGCATGGACACTAAAGCAAAACTTTCTCTTAAAAAAAAAAAAGAAAGAAAGAAAAAGTAAAAAGAAAGAATATAAGTGAGGGAGTAAAACAACGTCAAAGTTATTCCAGCCAGAAAGCAAAAACATAAAGCTAAGAAATAGCAAAAACAACAGCCTGATAGGAAAACAAGTCAGGAGGCAAATCTTAAGGTAAGCAATTCGAGAAATAATGGAACAAAGTTTAGGGCAACAAGAGAAGCAGGTCCTCAGCTTTCTATATTAGATATCCAAGTAAAGATGTCAAGTAGGAAATTCGATTGTTTTTAATGGAGATGAAAATTCATAACAAGGCTTTCTAGTGATAGTATTTAAATTCAAGAAATTGGACCAAATTGTCAGATATGTGGAAGCAGGGAGAAAAGGGTAGAAGTCTAATGACTTACTCTTAGGGTAGTACTGAACTTAAAGGTCTGTGAAAGAAAGCAGAATCAGCAAAGACAGAGAAATAATGAAAAACAAGCAACTAAATCAAATCATTTTCTTTTTAAAATATTTGTTCTGGAGGCAAATACAAAATTTAAGAAGTGAAGATGGAGAGAGAGAGAGAAGGAAAAACTGATCTGTGTCAAGTGGGGTTAAAAGATTTATAAACTAGAGCACTATGAATTGACAATTGGATTTAGTGGCATGGAGGTTTTTGATGATGTTAACAAAGACAGTTTTAGCAGCTTTTTGAGCATGAATGGTTATTTAAAGTTCAGTTATGCAACAGTAGAAGAGTAGTTGAAAAGAGTGAATGTAGAAAATTATTTTAAGGAGTTTTTGTATAAACAGAATTGAGAAGAGTGGCAGTTGTAGAAGAAAGTGTTGTTAAGTGGATTTTTATGTTTTAAGTACAGGAACTGACTATATAGTGATGTGAAAGTTCTTGTCGAGAGGGAAAAGTTGATAATTCATAAAAGAGAGGTGATAAGAGTTTTGTCCAAGTCCTTGAGTAAATGATAAAGAATGAATTCTTGTAACCAAGTGGAATGTTTAACTATAAGCCAGAAGGTTCTTCCATAGAAATAGAAGAGAAAGCAGAATTTAAAGCCAGGTGAGACGAAGTGGGAAGAGGAAATTTTTTAAAGTTTTTTCTGACATGTTTTTTCAGAATAAAGTAAGTCAAGAGATGTGATCAGAAATACTAGAGGTCTGAGAAATCTGGAGAAAAACTACAATAGTTATTCAAGAGAGTGAATAAGTGAATGGACTGGAGATATACATTATGATTATGAGACATTATGAAAGATACATCTGAAATTAGTGACCATAGAAATAATGTGCAAGTGGGTACCCTGATTATATGTGTTTTTGTTTATTTGCTTGTTTCTCAGTTTGGTCAGCTACATGGGTCAAATATAAATGTAGGCAGAGAGTTGGATAATCAAAATCATTATTCTGTCAAGCAAATATTGGAAGGCAGAGAGTAATACATGGATATATGGGAGTTAAGGACGTGCTCAAGACGTTAGTATAATTGACCATAATATCTAACCTGGGAAAGAAAAGAGAGAGCAAGAATGAGGAAATTTTGTATAAAGAAAAAAATTATAGGTTTAAACTAAGTGGAAAAACTGTTGGATACTAGAGCATAAGCACATTGTGAAAATTATTGGTAACTGAGATCATAGAAAGTGCAATTCTATATTTTAAAGGAAAGCTGCCTGAGAGGACTTTCTATAATGATGGAAATGCTCTCTATCTGTTACCGCTAATGGACTAGCCATTAGGCGTGTAGGACTACGGAAAATTGAATATGCAGTCACCAATTCATTGCTAAAATCGAATCTAGGTAACATATCTGGCCCCTTCATTGTTTTGCACATGATATATTTTCTCCCTCAAATACTTGTCCTCCATGTTATACATATTTCCTGAGTAAGCCTCATGTCTTAGCACAAGCACCACTTACATTTCACTTGTTCCTTTTCCCATAACTGAGTTCCCTGCCCCTTCAATGTGTTTACATGACATATGTAAAATGCACTATATTTTTACCAATTGCTTGTCTGTCTCCTAAATTGAACTGAAGTTATTGAAAACCAAGTCCTGTTCCCATCACAGTATCCAGAGTACGAGCCATGATGCCTAATACCTAGGCAGTATATGGTATATATTGGTGAAAGAACAGCAAAGGATAGAATTAAGGAACTAAGGAAAAAGGAAGGGGGGGTGGGCAGCAAGATCATAAGACAAGAAGGAGGGAAGAAAGAGAAAGACAGAAAGAAAAGGAAAAACAGAAAAAAGGACAAAAAGACGAATGGGAAGAAGGAAGGAGGAAAGAATGGAAAAAGGGAAGGGGATGCAGGTGAGAGACAGAGGGGGACTGGGGTATGGAGAGAGGCAAAGAGAGAAAGAAAATACATAAATACACACAAAAATAAATAAAGTAAATACATAAATTCTAGGGGTGAAAAGAAAAACGAAAAGAGAAGGAAACTATGAACAACTCATCATGAAACAAAAATATCTTCCTAAAAGCAGAATCGTCCACATGAGGACTTCACTTTCCTGTGCACTAGTTTTAAACTGATAACATAATTTAAATAGAAAAGACATAGTGACCACGAGGAATATATAAAAGTTAGTCAGTCACTAGAAGACAGGCTTAATTATATAAATTCCAAGGTTCTGAATTAGTTCCAAGACCGTTGGAAAAGAAGTCCTTATATGCTTATATGAATTAAGAATTTATTAGAAAGTTGCTATTTTTTTTTTTTTTTTTGGAGAGGTTTTCACTATAGGGCGCGTGCGCTCGCCAGACAGACAGAGAGAGACATAGAGACAGAAAGCGAGAAATCACCCCCCAGGGGGAATGGCCACGCCGCAATCCCTTCTCCTCCATTCTCCTCTCGGGATCTTGGGCACGCACGCACATGCGACCGGCGTGAGTTTTAAGCCACCGAGTCCGGGACGCGAACCGCGGTCGACTACGTGGGAGTCCAGCAACATAGCCATTAGGCTAACTGCTGGTTCCCGAAAGTTGCTATTTTTCACTTTTCTATCTTGCCACACACAAATGTAACCATATAAGAGTTCTTGCTTACCAAGAGCCAGCTACAAGAGTGTTGTTAAAAATCATTAATATGAACATGAAATAAAAAATAAAAATAAAAACAAACAAAAATTATTAACTGGGGCCAGCACAGTGGTGCACAGTCAAGGCAATGCTCTGTGATTTTGAGGGTACATAGAAAGTCCTCAGTTTACATACCCCTGTACTTGCCCGTCATCCTGACTGGCTAGGGCTGAGGGTGGATTATAATATGAAAATTATGTTAAGGATGCCAACTTCTCTCTCTCTCTCTCTTTTTTTTTTTTTTTCTATCTGTCTCCCTCTTTCTCTCTCTCTTATGGAAGAAATAAACTTAAAAAAAAAAATTGCTAATAGATTGGGCCGGCAGGTGCTGTGGTGGTTAAGGGTGCTGGACTCCCACTGTAGTCCAAGTCCCGGACCTGGTGGCTTGCTTTCTCACTTTCTCTCTCACTCTCTCTGGACACATTTAAATAAATGAAAGTTAAATAAAAATAATATTTTTAAAAATTTGATAACAGGATAATTTAAGCTTCCCTAGAATGTATTTAATGAATGAAATAAAGTAATAAAAATAATAGCATTAAGTTTCTGAGTATGAGATATTACAAATATTTATCTAAGAAACACAGAAATAAGGGGCCAACAGGTAGCATAGTGGTGGAGGCTCTGGACACTTACGTGGCCAACCACTGAGTCCTGGACCCAGTAGCTTGAAAATCACACCAGGTGTGAGTGCATGCATATCCCAAATCCCAAGAAAAGCATGGGGGCAGAAGGAATTGCAGAGTGGCCCTACTCTCTACTCTCTCGAGAAAGATTACTCACTTTCCCTCTCTGTCTGTTTCTCTCCAGCAAATACAAATGCTCTATGGAATAAACCTGAAAGAAGCAAAAACCAAAAACCACCAATAAGATCATTTTTCTACCATTAGAGTTTTGCTAATTTATAAAATCAAGTTTTGTATGACTCATAAATAAATGGTTCTATATAGCTACTGTCAGTCAAACATTAAAGTCATAGAAAATTATTGAGTGCCAGAGAAAAGGAATTTTTTTATAATGATTGATGATTACACTAATTTTAACATCAGGGAAAGAATGACATGCATTGGAACATTTTCACTCATCAAATAACTAAAATATCAGAAAAACATATGTGCATAGAAATAATAGAGGATCAAGTAGAAAAAAAAATCTCTAAATGAACTGAGAATTAGAAAGGAACAGAATAGCCTCTTAAAAATCTTCCTAACATCATAAATTTGTAGCAAATGTAATCTCTTCCAGGCACTGAAAGATTATAAAAGACTGTTAGTTTTAATATGATAGATTTTCATTCATTATTAAAGTTGATATTACTGACCTATTCTTTTTTATTTTTGGGGGGGTATAGGAGATAGACTTGTTCAAAACAATTCACATTAAAATAGTATTCTTTTCTTTCAAAGAATTATTTAATTTTATTTATTCATTCATTTATTTTAATTTGACCAGAGAAAGGCAGAAAGAGAGAAAGTGAGAAAGCAAGCCACTAGGTCTGAGACTTAAACTAAGGTCAGCCATGTAGGCCTGTCCAGCATCTTAACCATCAGACCACCTGCTGATCCCCTAACACTTTATTCTTACAATTACTAGAATAAGTTTCTTATAGACTTTAGGATAAGTAAAAATGACACAGAATGAAAACAGAGAGAGAGTGCCAATTAAAGGCGTTGCCGTAACATTATCAATGGTATGTTATACGTGTGTGTATGTGTGTGTGTGTGTGTGTGTCCATAATCACACAACTGTACAGTTCTAAGGTATAATGGGTATACTAAATTAACATTAAATAAAAATACTGGGCATAATATGCACACATTCTAAATATTAATCCTTCATCTTGGTAAGTTGCTACTGGTATCAGAATTTTGTGCACCTCTGTACTATCCTTAAGTGAATATAGGATGAAAAGTATTCTGAGACCTAGAATGAGTATGAGAACATTGAACAGGCTAACAGCAGGGGGAGTAGCCCAAATTAATGTCATTAATGTCAGTGACATTTGAGCGATTAGGAGTCTCTTATGAACTTAGTACAATTTATGAGAAAGAGAGAGAGTGAGAAATCAGGATGATTCTAATACTTTAGGTCCTTTTAAAGATAACTGAGAGAGACCAGCAGTTAGCGTAATGGCTATGTCGCTGGACTCCCATGTAGTCAACCGCGGTTCGAGTCCCGCACCCGGTGGCTTAAACTCACGCCGGGTGCGTGTGCGTGCGTGCCCAAGATCCCGAGAGGAGAATGGAGGAGAAGGGATTGTGGCGTGGCCATCCCCCCTGGGGGGGTGATTTCTCACTTTCTATCTCTCTGTCTCTCTGTCTGGCGAGCGCACGTGCCCTATAGCGAAAACCTCTCCCCCCCCCAAAAAAAAGATAACTGAGAGAAAGTTTTTCTAAAAAAAAAAAAATACCATTATCAAAAATATTAAAAAAATGCCTTTGGGTCAGCAGGTGGCATGGTGGTAAAGCCACTGGATCCCACATGGCCAACAATGTGGTTTGAGTCCCAGACCCAACAGCTGGAAAAGCATTCTAGGTGCATGTGTGTGTGTGCTCAAAATTACAAGAGGAGAATAAAGAAGAAGGGATTGTGGCATAGCCATTTCCCCCATAGGGTGATTTCTCATTATCTTTCTTCTTCTTCCTCTCTCAATCTGGTGAGCACAAACATCCTATAACAAAATAAAAATAAAAATTAATATTAATATTTTTTAAAATTGGAATTAAATAAAGATTTAAAATAAGTGCTTATTGAAGGTTCTCTCAGAAAATATTACTAGATGAAACCCAATGTAATTCTCCTTGTCCTTCAATAGATAGAGTTTTGTTTGTTTTTCCTCTGTTTACTTCTAGGATTTTTCTTCTTATTTTTGATGTTCTGAAGTTGGAATACAATATGAGTAGGTGTAGTTTTTGTTTTTATTTTTTTAAATTATGCTCCTTGTTTACTGAGTTTTCTGGATCTGTGCTTTGTTGTCTGTCATTAACTTTGGAAAGTTTTTGGCTTTTATTACTTCAAATATTTCCTCTGCTCTGTTCTCTGGTTCTTTTCTGTGTATTTCAAATACATGTATATGATGCCTTTTAAAATTGTTCTATATATTTTGTTTTGTGTTTTGTTTCATGCATTTTATTTTCAGAAGTTCCTATTGATACATCTTTAAATTCACTGATTCTTTTCTCATTCATTTCTAGTTCACTGACAAGACCATAAAGCATTTTTCATTTCAGTTACAATGTTTTTTGGTTTCTAACTTTTACTTTATTCATTCTTGGAGTTTCATCTCTCTGTTTATATTACCCATCTGGTCTTGCATGTTTAACTACCTTTTCTACAAAAGCTCATAACATGTTAATCATAATAACTTTCAATTACCTGCGTGGTAGTTTCAAAATCTGCACTATATTTGCGTCTTGTTCTCATAGGTGTTTTCTTTCTTTGAATTGTGTTTTTTCTTGCATTTTAACATGACTTTTGTTATTTATTTATTTTTGTTTTGAGAGGCTTTTGCTATAGGATGTGTATGCTCTCCAGAAAGATGGAGAGAGACAGAAAGTGAGAAATCACCCCCCCCTTCCCGGGGGGGGGGGGGGGGGGCGGAGATGGCCATGCCGCAATCCCTTTTCCTCCATTCTCTTCTCGGGATCTTGGACATGAACGCACACACACTCAGCGTGAGTCTAAGCCACCGGGTCCTGGACTCAAACCACTGTCTACCACGTAGGAGTCCAGCGACATAGCCATTACACCAACTGCAGGTCCCAGATTTTATTGTTTTCTGAAAGTCAAATATGACTTGTTGGGTAGTAGGAACTGAGACAAATAGACCTTTTGTGTGAGACTTTGTGTTCTTTAGGCTAGGAATTAGCTATTTAATGTTTTCTGTACCTTTAGGCACTATAGACTTCCATTTTGTTCTCTTGACCTTGGTTTTATCTTTCCTATTGTCTTCTCTTTCTTTAAGACTCATAACTATATGAGTCTTGGAGCATTTTCAGCAAGAGTCCAGAGTTCTGTTGGATCCTATTTATATGGGAAGTAAAGTGTGAAAAAGGAGAAACCTTTATATCTTATGATTAAAATATGTTCTTGAGACCAAGCAATAGTGCAGTGATAATGCAATTGAACTTACATGGGGAAGGTGCAAGGTGTGCCCGAGATGTAGGTTAGCTGGGGCTACGAGTGGACTGCAGTGTGAGGACACAGTTAAAGGTGCTTCTCTCTCTCTCCCTCTATTTAAAGAAGTAAATAAATCTTAAAAACAAACAAAACAAATACATATTTTCAAAATATAATTTGTCCCTGGACAGTGACCTTCAGAGGCATTTCTCAGCCTTTTCTCTCCTTAGGTAAATGGTAGAGCAGGAGGAGCTGAAATAAAAACAAAACAAAACAAAAACTTTTCTCAGATGAAATAAGGCTATAATATTTTTTTTTTTTCTCCAAGAGATTTAGTCTTTTTTTTTTCTCCTAGAGCACATTCTAGATCCATTTTACTTTTCTCCTTCTCCATTCAGAGATGTGAAAGCTTTCTGGCTCATCACCATGAGATCTGATGTGGTTTCTCTATATCAAACCCATGAAAGTGTACCACTTGGGGCCAGCAGGTAGCATAGTAGTCAAGGCACTGAACTCCCACATGGCCGACTACAGTTCAAGACCTGGACCTGGCAGCTTGAAACTCACCCGGTGCATATGTATGCATGCCCAAAATTCTGAGAGAAGAATGGAGGAGAATAGATTGCAGCATAAGCATCTCCCCTGTGGAATGATTTATCTTTTTCTTTGTCTCTCTGGAGTGTGCATACACCCTAGCAAACATATTACTCTAAACAAAACAAAACAAAATAAAACAAAACAAACAAAAAAGAAAAAAGTGTGCCCGTGGGCCACATCCTTTTTCCCACCCAAGATTGCAGTCCCAGGAATCCCTCACTCTTATGCTGATCCACACTCAACCTCCAGCAATGCTAACGTGTACCATTTAATGTTTGTACCAATATTTGGTTCTAGTATGTGTAACTCTACTAGAGCTACACTTTTATCAGCTGTGACTCTTCAGATTTTTCTGTCTTTTCTGATTTCAGGATAGTCTTTTGCTCTAGATCCTAGGCAAGAAAAGTTGTTTCATTTCAGTTTATTAAAAGGTTTTCTTGTTCTAAAAATGGAAATCATAACTTCAACCTTCTTTACATATTGGGGCTGAATCCAGAAGTCTGTGTAAGATTTCATCCAGCATTTTTAAACCTCGGAGTTTATATTTAGAATATCAATGTTGAGGTGTAAAATGGTACCCAAAGGTGCAGGTAAAGACTTTTTTTAAAAAAGATATTATTTAAAATAAAGATAAATAGAAAAAAAATGTAAAGACCAAGATAGGAAAGTGAAGGGACTGCTTAATACTGACATATTATACATCTGTTTGTATTAAATTTGAGTAATAGAGTTCATGATATATAGTTAATTTTTATAAAGAGAATTTATGGGGCCAGCCAGTGGTGTACTGGTTAAGGCAGATGGAACCTGCATGGCTAACTCCACAGTTTGAGTCCCGGACCTCGTAGTTGGAAAACAATCCAAGGGTATATGTGTGCGTATTCCAAATCCCAAAAGGAAGAAGAAATGGAGAAGGGATTGTGGTGTGACCATCCCCATAAGGAGTACTTTCTCACTTCTCTCTCTCTCTCTCTCTCTCTCTTTCTGGTGAGCACATGCACTTTCTGGCAAAAACAAAACAAAACAAAACATATTTATGAAACAACAATATGTTTAATGCCTTAGAGTGTGTTTGTGAGTGGTCAGACAAAACAGAGAAGATATCTTAAAAGTAACTACCACTGAATAGAAGCTATTGTGGACAGAAGTCTGACTACCTTTTCTATTTTCCAAAAGGGACTGGGGAAGTCATGCCCGCAAACATTAACAGACCATTTATTTTCTATTGACAGCATTCTTCCTACCTCCTGTTCCTGGCATAGTATCTTTGAGATGTATATTTCAACTGATTACAGTGTATTCTTTTGCTTATTTCTTCCCAAGACACAGAACTTCCCTTTTCCTTGAGATGTAAATTAAGCCTTTCTTTAACTAAGACACGGATCTTCCCTTCCAATCACAGACCTAAAAATTGTGGAACCCACCTATAACCTACAAGCCCCCCCCCACCCCCCCACCCCACCCCCCACCCTCCCACCCCACCCCCCACCCCCCCCCACCCCCCCCCCCCCACCCCACCCCCGCTTCTACATGTCCCGCCTTTTTGGGCCAGACCAATGGAAAATCTTTTCACTAAACGTTGTCTGTCAATCTCAAAAGCAAATAAAAGGAACCTCTGTACATTATCACCCCGAGAAAAGGCATGTATGCCTCTTCTCCAGCCTAGGTCACTCACACTTGGCTTGGAAATAAACCGTATTAATTATTAATTAATTTTACAGTTGGTTATTTATTTTCCGTCAACACTATTTTGTGTGTTTTATACTTTTCCATTACACAAGTTTATTTAGTATTAAACCTATTTTTCTTCTTTTTAATTATACAAGAAGACATTAATATTGGAGTTTGGGCCAGCCCATGGTATGGGTGTTAAGGTGTCTGGATCCCACCTGGCTGACTCTGCAGCAGTTCAGGTCCTGGAACCTGTGGTTTGAGAAATACACTGGGAGTGTGTGCTTGCATGTCCAAAATCCAAAAGGACAGAGAATTGAAGGTGAAGGTATTGCAGCATAACAATTTCCCATGGGGGATACTTTCTCACTTCCTCTGTCACTCTAATGAGTGCATGTGCCCTGTGACAAATTAATAGTATTATTTTAATATTGGAGTTCGGGGTCCAGGTATAAGCAAAAAAGCACTGTGGGTTGATGCTGGAACCATTTGGGGAGCCTGGATCAGGTCACAGGTTGAACTGAGAACAAAGGGTGCATGCCCATAATCTTGGTTGGCTGGGCAGCTGGAAAGATAGTTATAGCACTAAAACTCTGTAGTGTGTATGTGTGTGGAGGGGGTGGGATGCCTCTCTCTCACAGAAGAAATAAATTAATTTTTTAAGAGAGATTTTTGCTATAAGACATGTGCTCTCACTGGATAGAGAAAGAGAAAGCAAGAAATCACCCTCAGGGTAGATGGTCACACTGCAAACCCTTTTCCTCCATGTACCTCCTGGGCATGCATACACATGGACCAGCATGAGTTTCAAGCCTCCAGATTCAGGACTTGATCTTCAGTGAGCCATGTGGGAGTCCAGTGCCTTAACCACCACGCCACCTACTGGCCCAAAATAAATTTTAAAAATGGAAGTATGAAGCACAGGCAGATGGATTATTTAATTTAGACCACATGTTCATTGTTTTCCTTTCCAAAATAATGTTTCTATGAGAGAAACGTAGAGTTCTCTCTTTTTTAAAAAATTATTTTATTTAAATTTATTTATTATTATTATATTTTAATTTTCCATAAGTCATGAGCATTCACCAGAGAGAGAGAGATGGAGAGTGAGGGAAAATGAGAAAGCAAGCCACCAGGTCCAAGTCTCAAACTACAGTTGGTCATGTGGGAATCCAGCACCTTAATCACCACACCACCTGCTGGCCCCCAAACTTAGAGTTCTTAATGTAGTTATGATTTATATTCTTGGATATAAGATATAAAACAAATGATTGGTACTAGAATATGCAGAAGATACTATATATATGTATATTCCTGATGTTACAGTAAGATGACAAGTTATATGGTTATATCTTTTACTAAACTAATATACAGTGTATTCTTGCTGGGGAAGTTCATTTGTATGCTGTAAAGATGTACAGTGATCATAAGACCACAGAAAAAGAAAAGATAAAATAAAATATAAAAACAATATTTTCAAATGGTAAATAAAGTTTTAGTTAAGTTGTTTTAAAGATCAACATCAATAAAAATTTTGATTCAACTTTTTTATTCATAATTTTTATAACATATAATTTAGGGCTTTATAGTTTGTTTGTTTTTTTTACCCTGTACATTACTATAATTTTCATGAGTGTGAAACACTACATGACTACTTCAATGTCTGAGAGAAATCATTTATGGCTTTTTTATTATCCTTCAAATAATTATCACCATCATTATAAACATTCATATTCTATCTTCTAAAATGATGACAAATAGTAAAAGAACAATTTTCTCAAAATAGTGCATATACAGTTCATTCCAACACAATATTAATAAAGTGATTGGATACCATGGTAACCATCTTGAAAATATCATTTAATACTTTATAAAAGATGTTATTTCTTAAATAGTCACAGTAATGAAAAGAGTTAGCTTTCTTTCTTTATTTTAAATTTAGGTAAAATTAAAGCCTTGAAATTATTTTGTTTCACTTATCTTTATGGAGATACATACTGAAGATAAAGTAAGATATTGAAATATTGCAAGATCAAATTTTGTATAAATTTTTACTTACACGGTTTTAATTCAGAAGGCAAAAATATTCTAGAAAAATATTCAACGTCAAAATATTTTATGGTGGGACCAGCAGTTAGCTTAATGGTTATGTCGCTGGACTCCCACGTAGTAGACCGCGGTTCGAGTCCCAGACCAGGTGGCTTAAACTCACGCCAGGTGCGTGTGCGTGCGTGCCCAAGATCCCGAGAGGAGAATGGAGGAGAAGGGATTGCGGCGTGTCCATCCCCCCTGGGGGGTGATTTCTCACTTTCTATCTCTCTGTCTCTCTCTGTCTGTCTGGCGAGCGCACGCGCCCTATAGCAAAAAATATATATATATATATTTTATGGTCATATATGTACAACTATTTTCAAAGCACAAGCATAAAGAAATTTAGCATTAGTATACTTTTGGTGAGGCATATTACAAATCATTATTGGTATTTTGAGAACATTACAAGAGTGATTTAACTACGAAATTTTTTGTAATGGTTTGAAGGAGTGAAAGGTTAATGGCATAATAATGTCTTTCAAAATAAACTGTAAGACTTTCATCATCTTTCAACCAGTAGGTGGTAAATTAACAGGCAATAATGTTTGCATATAACATGCATTTGCATACCAATAAAGTATATTAAGATGTTATTTTTGCTGACAGCATGCATTACTTGAAATAGATGTCTTTTCTGAAACGATCTAAGTAAAAGAGTATTGGACAAATGGGAATTGACATGATTTTATCGAGACTCTCTACATAGTTGCTTCATGCTCCCAGATGGGAGCTATTGGCTGGAGATTAGATAGAGTGTGTGGTTCCTTCCTTTGTCCTCTGTACTTTGCACTCTCAAAATATTATTCTCTGTCACAAGGGCCTGCATTTTTGATGCATTTGATTTGATGAACCCATATGAATGGCCAGAAAAGAATTAGATAAAACTTATTACCTAAATTTTATGCCTAGCCTATTCAGTGACCAAACATCTGTTAATAATATTCAGTGGACTCAACAGTTCCATAGACACAAGAACTAGTTTTGCTTAGTTAAAGACACAGAAAAAGATAGATAATTTTTCCAGGCTAACTAATAGCAGATCCAGGATTTGAAGAGAGCCTTGTGTTTCTATTAACAGTTGCCTTATTGCCCATTTACTAATTCATTCACTGACTTATTAACTCATCTGCAAGTCTTATAAGTAAATATACTACACGAGGCATGGTGGAAGACACAAACGTGGGTTAAAATTAACCACTTACTACCTTCTACTCTAAAGAAGGTATTAAGGATCACTTAGGATAAATGTGGACACCAAATCACATGAGATGAGAAATAAAAAAGGGAATGAAAACCCACCATATTCTTTCTTGCATGTTGTTACCAACAAACTGATTTAGAGTTGATTAGTGTGGATTTAGTTTCAAAATATTAATTAATTTAAATAATAAGGTACCAATTGCTGTAAAACAGGGTTTTTTTTCCTTTTTTTTTTACAGTTAGAGGTAGTAATGATCTATATTGAAAAAATTACAGAACTGAAAAATAGCTCCTCTTCAGGAATATGAAGTAATAATGAATTTTTCCATAATTAAATCAAAATAGTATATAGCTAAAGTTAGTATTTTTCCATAATTAAATTAAAATAGTATATAGCTAAAGTTAGTTGTTTCTTATGTTTCTGGAAATGAACTATTGCATTGGCATCTAGTATTTGAATTTTCTAAGTACATTACATATTTAGAAATATCTTAGAAATCATTATGCCTGTTCTTTTGCACAATCTAGGAATGACTTCTACAACATCCCTCAAGTATCTTCATGGGTGTATTTGAGTGTGGGAGGATGGGATGTGGAGGGAGGGAAGAAGCTGTCATTTCATCTCTTTCTTAATAACAGTAACTTCAGTGCTTCGAATGAAAAGCAATTATAATCTTCAATAATAAAACTGCAAAAAGTTCTTCTCATAATGAACAAAAAAATGTTTTGCTGGAACGTATAACTATTCGCCTTAATTCTGCCCTTTGGAGTTAAGAAAACAATCTCATCCCTCTTCCACATGGTTTAATAAAAGTATTTATTAAAAAGTGGGAAATTTTTATTTTCTTGTGGTGTAAGGGAATAGAGAGAAGTACCCTGGGAGATTATTTTCTGTGGTTTGCCAGCATGCCAACACAAACTGCTTTAAAAAAAACTGTGTTGTAACATGGTCAGGGATCAACGTAATGAATACTGGTGCTATAAAAATGACTAGTTCACAGGAAACACAAAACCAACTGCAGAGGAAATTATCTGGGGAATTCAAACTAAAAAAGAATTCTGGCTATGAAGAAAATACAGTTCTTCAGGGGATTCATACAAAATTCCTCTTACCTTTTTTAGAGGCAAAAAATCAGGAAAAGTTTACGAAGAAAGTTTATCAGGACAAGTTTTAAAAAGTTACTGAATCAGTATACTATCTGATATATTTATTGACATGTATGAGTGTAAATAGATATTACTAGATTATAGGTAATATTTACTTTTTATTTGAAGCAATACAACCTACAGAAAAAGTATAGAAAATAAGACAATAATGTATGTATGAAATACTTAGATGCAATTAATATTAACATCTTGCCATGTTTGCTTTTTCTATTAAAAAGCAGAATATTAAAAATGCAGTTCCCTACTACCAGCTTACTGCCCGGTGGTTAATGCTCCCGTAGCTTTATAAAGTGATTGCGTCTTGAATCCTCATTTAACAGATAAGGAAATTGAAGCACACATTAAATGCAAACAAACAAACAGAACAACAGCAAATTGCATAAAGTTACACAATTTAATATAGAGTAAAGGTGGGACATGACCTAAGTCATTCTGGATCCATAGCCATTCATCTTAATTGTTTGTGCCATTTGTTTCAATTTGTATTTTCTATTCAGTTCTATATATATAGAAATGGATTGCTTCCAAACTACCTATTTACAGAAACTCTTGAGAGCCGAGGTCCAAAAGTGTTTTTATTGTTTTTGTTTTTGTTTGTTTGTTTTTGCCTTACACAGCTATTTTTTTTATGTCAGCAATAAGTCATATTGCCCTAGAGTAGAAAAATATTGTGGCTATTCAATATATACACCCACACATAAACAATGCATTTTTAATCATATTTGGTGACTAGATAGAAGTTACATACAGTGATTCCAGAATTACAAGAACGTGGAAATCAGCTTATATTATGTGCTCACAGTATCAGACATTTTTGGTTAGTTTTAGTTTTATTTACAAATATCAAAGCAAGAAGATGTGAAGATGTTTATTAAAAGATTGTAGAAAATTAAGTGTATTTGTGATTAAAGTAATTAGACGATTTTAAAAGCTGTAAATTAGTTTTGTTTTAGTTTCTTGTAGTCAAAATGTTGAATTGATTTTGACTACCTAATCATTTTTAAATATATAATTGATTACTTGTCTTTATTAAAGAGTTATAATCATTGCAATGGTACAGTCATGATCAATTGGATACCACTAACATTCTTTTGTGAATAGCTTTATGTTTAGTGTCCTCAAATATGTCACTTCATAAATTTAATTTCAATGTCGATCAGACCATTATGAAACCATCTGATAATATTTGTATAACCAGTGTAAAGTTTTAACTTATCTGTATGTGTGCATAAGAAAAATATATATCAAAAGCTAACTAAATTTGTAATTGTTCAAATTATAAGCAAGCACTTCCAAAGGTTGTATTATTCCAAACTATATATAGAAAAACTTAGATAGATAGATATACAGATAAATATGACTTTGGACCCAGATGGTGGTACAGTAGTAACACAACTGGACCCCACGGATAGGTCCTGGTTCATGTCTTGAGGCTTCCCTGTATGCACAGGGTGCACACGATTTTGCCTGTGACCTAGGCTGACTGAGGTTGGGGTGGATTGCAGCATGAGGGTGCTGGGGAAGCTTGTCTTTCTGTCTGTCTGTCATGGAAGAAATTACAAAAATGTGTTAGATATAATTTTTATCATTCCTTATTGCTTTCTATAAACCTAAATTAATATCAACTGTGGGAGTAATGACAGAATTAGAAACATCTATGTGATTTTTATCACTATGCCAGTAGTTCTCACGTTGTTGCCTCCAGCTCAGCGATCTTGGTATCTGCTGGAAACTGGCTAGAAATGAAAATTCTCAGATTCTGTCACCCCAGCCCAGATCTCCTGATTTAAAGTGTCTGGGGGGAAAAAAAAAGTGTTAGCTATCTGGATTTGGTGAGCTATATTTTAAAAGTATGTTTCTACTGCAAGTTAAAACTTGAGAATCATTGTCCTATTCTCTTCCCCAACCCCAGATACAAATTTTCAGGAGCCTCCCAAGTGATTTTAATACATTGATTGAAAAAAAAAAAAAAAAAAAGAAAGAAAATATACTATTCAAATATCTTGATTATTCTACTCAGTTTTACACAGATGTATTTCTCTTATTTTACATTTGTTAGCATATTTAAGAATATATGCAACAATATATTCAATCTTGAGTCTGTTTCATTGTTTATTTTCAAATCAGAGTTCTTTCATAATACAGATTCCACTAGGCAGTAATATAACTCTGGATACTAGCACATTACCATGGAAATTAGAAAAATAGCAATTTAGCATCATTCAGGTGATTTTTGAAAACTGTCAGCATAAGACAATTTTCATTAAAAATTTAAACAGATGAATCTGAGAAAATTTGTTGTAGACACCCTGTAAATGAACACTCCAGATCACTGCCTTGTCCTTCACACACACAATTTAAAATTTTTTTTTTAATTTAAAAAATGTATTTTTTTTCCTTCAAAAGTAGCCTGACTAGTTAATTTCACACTTGGTCACACAGAAAATGAAAAAGTAATAGAGAGGATCTCTTTAAGCAATAAGTACAACAACTATAATCATACTGGCAATGAGTGATATTTTTCTTAGTCAAAAGAAATGGGGCATGAATTTGCAGGGGAAATTTCAGCTTACTGTGTGCTATTGTACCCCAGGTGGTACCACCAAACATTGGCAATAATCACTGTAGGTGCGTTGTAAGTATAGATAACCTAGCCATAGATGAAACCATTATTTTTATAATAAATATGAAAGATTTTTTTATTCAAGTATAAAGGTATATTTGTTATGGTACTTGTATTAATGCTTAGGTATATTAAGTGAGTCACATAAATTATGAATGCAAATTCAAGTGTTTATCTGCCTCTCTATTTCTCTCTGTGTATGTATATGTGTATATATATATATATATATATATATATATATATATATATATACACACACACACACACACATTTGTAATTGATTCACGTTTGTGGCCAGATGAGAATGTATACTAAAGATGGATGCACATGAGGATCATTGACTTGGCCCTCCATTCTCATCACTCTTGGGCTCAGCCACTGAATATTGCTTCCTCAGTAATCCATGGAAACACACGCCTACAAAGTATCTCATTCCACTACAGGTGATGTGAATGAAAAGCAAGCTCTTCATCGATATCACAAACAAATTAAATTTATAATTCAAAATACTTGATATGCTTGGTATGGTGCATTTTTAGGATGATAAGAAAGTGGGTCAGCAGGTTGTATAGTGGTTAAGACACGGGACTCCCATGTGGTTGACTGATTTCACTCCTGGACCTGGTGGCTTGAAACTCATGCTGGGTTGGGACCAGCAGATCCTTTAGCAGTTTTGTCACTGGACTCCCACATGAACAACCACAGTTCAAGTCCTGGATCTGGTGGCTTCAAAATCATGCTGGGCACATGTGCGTGTAAGACCAAGATCCTAAGAGGAGAATGGAGAAGGGATTGTGGTATGGCAATCATCCCTGAAGGGTGATTTCACAGTTTCCCTTTCACTGTCTCTGTCTCTCTCTCTCCAGCAATCACACATACCCTAAGGGGGTAGAAATTAAAAAAAAAAAAAAAAAAAAAAAAAAAAAAAAAAAAAAAAAAAACTCTAAAAAAAGAAAAAGAAACTCAAGCCAAGCAAGTATATGTGAATGACCAAAATCCCGAGAGAAAAATGGAGGAGAAAGGATTGTAGTAAGGTCATCCTCACTGGAGAGTGATTTCTCACTTTCTGTCTCTCTGTCTCTCTCTGTCTCTCCAGCAAGTGCACATGACCTATAGCAAAAATTGCTCAAAAAAGAAAATAAATGAAATAAAAAAAGAAATAAAAAAGGAGAATTCAATCTTTTAAGGATTTTTTCATAGAGCATGTGCACTTGCCAAAGACAGAGAAAAAAAGAGGGAAAGTGAGAAAATCCACTCACCCCACCCCCAAGGGAGATGGCCATGACAAAATCCCTTCTTTTCCACTCTCTTCTTGGGATTTTGAGCATGCATGCACACCATGAGACCTGTGTGATTTTTTCAAGCCACTGGATCTGGGATGGAAACCGCAGTCAGTCATGTGGGAGTCCAGAACCTTAACTAACAAGTCATTTGCCGGTCTTCAATCTTTAAATACATTAAACTAAGAGAATAACGGGAACATGTAGTAGAGAGAGAAAGATGAAGAAACAGAAGCTGGAGTTCTATATAGGACTAATTATTTCACTGTCATTGTCAGGAAATAAAAACTTTTTCTCTCGGTTTCAGCAGATGGCATAATGTTATGTCACTGGACTCCCATGTAGTTGACTGCAGCAAACTCACGCTGGGCATGTATGTAATCCCAAGAGGAGAATGGAGGAGAAGGGATTGTGACATGACCTTCCCATTTGGGGGAGGGTGATTTCTCTCTTTCTGTCTCTCTTTAAAGAACATGTGCCCTATAGCAAAAATTCTTCTAATAAATAAATATAAAAACTTTTCTCTGCCTACTTAGGTTCTGTGTTTGAAGCATCATATTAAGTTGACAACAAACAAATTAGTATGAGAATAATTTTTTATTCAATTATATGTTTGCAGAAGTTCCCCCATGAAAGTAGCTCAAAAAAAGTGGATAGCATGAGATTTTATACAATGTCTTTAATAGTTAAGAGTAGGGGAATCAGGAGTACTTATAAAATAATACATGACTTTTAGGACAGATTTTAAAAAGTAAGTCTTTAGAAGTATGATATACTTATTTAACTTTTTGTAAACTGACTTTTTTATTTATTTTATTTATTTACATTCATTCACTGTACATCAATAGAGTGTATAAAATTAGATTTTCCATGCAGAATGCATTGTATATTGACTCAATCAAGGATATTACCATAAATATTATCATCAACACATAATTTTCCATTTCTTATATATTTGGTGCTTTTTTTCCCCTTGATTCCCTACCTCTTACCCTCTGCCATTTCCCACCCTCCACCCACACTGTCTCTGGTATCTACAGTTGTTTTCCATGTTCTTTTTTTCACATTTTATTGATTCATTGAAGATCTTAATTAATTAAAAAACTTTAAAAAGCAAGCACAGCTGATATATGCATATCTATGAACACATGTCTGTCTTTAGGCATAAACCTCAGTGAGTAAAGTGAGCATAATATAAAGTAATACCTAGGTCAGGCTTATTGCAGTTGTCAAATAGATATTTTTAAATGCATTTTCTTAATTTAAAGAAAAAACAGTTTTAGTTTTGATAGAACAAAATAAAAAAATGTTAAGAGAAATTTGCCCAAGGCTTAAAGCAGTCTTACTGTGGTCTGATCTTTCCATTTAAACTCTGGAAGTTAACATTCAACTCTAGAATTGTCCCTACTATTAGGCTGGCCATTTTCTTTTTCTTCCTTTCTCTCTTTCTCTCTCTCTTTCTTTCTTTCTCTTTCTTTCTTTCCTTCCTTCCTCCTTCCTTCCTTCCTTCCTTCCTTCCTTCCTTCCTTCCTTCCTTCCTTCCTTCCTTTCTTTCTTCTTTCTTTCTTCTTATTTTGGAGAGGTTTTTGCTATAGGGCACGTGTGCTCACCAGAAAGACAGAGAGAGATAGAGAGACAGAAAGCGAGAAATCACCCTCCAGGGGGATGGCCATGCCACAATCCCTTTTCCTCCATTCTCCTCTCGAGATCTTGGGCACACATACACATGCGCCCAGCATAAGTTTAGGCTACTAGGTCTGGGTCTCGAACCATGGTCGACTACATGGGAGTCCAGTGACATAGACATTACACCAACTGCTGGTCCCAAGGCTGGCTATTTTCTTGGTTGTTCTTTTGTACTCTTATTTCTGTGTGTCCAACTTTAGCGTTTCTGGTATGGCACTCCTCTCAAGCACTTCTTGGAGAGCTGGTCTGGTGTTGGTAAATTCTTTGAGGTTTCGTTTATCAGAGAATGTTTTTGGCTTTTTCTCCTATATAAAATGTAATCTTTCTGGGTATAGTATTCTTTTTTTTTTCTTTTTTTTTTAAAGGTTTTCACTATAGGGCACGTGCACTCACCAGACAGAAAGAGAGAGACAGAGAGACAGAAAGTGAGAAATCACCCCCCCAGGGGGGATGGTCACGCCGCAATCCCTTCTCCTCCATTCTCCTCTCGGGATCTTGGGCATGCACGCACACGTGCCCGGCGTGAGTTTTAAGCCACCGGATCCGGGATGCGAACCGCGGTCGACTACGTGGGAGTCCAGCGACATAGCCATTATGCTAACTGCTGGTGCCCTAGGTATAGTATTCTCGATTAAAATTGTTTTTCGTTTAACACTTTGAATATATTTTTCTATTCTTTCCTGTTTTCATTGTTTCTGATGAGAGGTCTGACGTTAGCCTGATGGGATATCCTTTGAAAGTGGGGAATTATTTTCTCAGTCTTTTTGGTGAATTTCCCTAGATCAGAGGTTCTATCTTCTACATCTGAGATTCGATCTTCTGCATAATTTAATCTGCTTTTAATACTTTGAGGGGAGGTTTTGATTTCCTATATTACAGCCTTCATCTCTAATAATTATGTTTGATTCTTTTTTATAATGTGTATCACCTCTTTCAGATTGTTAAATAACTTTTTCTTCTCCTGGAATTCATCATCTCTTTTCTCCTGCATCTTCTGGCTAAACTTTGTTGTCTCTCTTCTCGTCCATCTTTTTTAGTTTTGTCACTATGAATATTTTAAATGTCACATAAAAATATCTGACATTTCCATGAGTTCCCTTGTATATTCTCTAGAGGATGAGGAGTTATTCTTTTCCCTTAAGGGAGAGATATTTTCTTGGCTTCTCATATTTCTTGTGCCTCTGTGATGGTTTCTGGTCATCTGATGGAATTATATGCTTTTTCCCTGTTTTTGAAGTTAAATCTGAGGATTCAGAGGCATGCAGGAGAAGGTGACCTGCAGTCTCTAAACAGTTCCATTTTCTCCTTTTTTGCAGCAGATTCCGTGGAAATTGAGGGTTAATCTGACCCTAAAAGTTTTCAGATATTTGGCTACTATGAACCTAGACCTGTCTAGAAACTCAGTCTGTGGAGGCTGAGCAGAAAAGTGAGAAAGGGAAAAGGAAAAGGAAAAGGAAAAGGAAAAGGAAAAGGAAAAGGAAAAGGAAAAGGAAAAGGAAAGGAAAGGAAAAGGAAAAGGAAAAGGAAAAGGAAAAGGAAAAGAAAAGGAAACAACCTCCTCAAAAGAGGAAAAAAAGACAAAGACAATTTAAAAAAAGAGAAAAAGAATTTTTTTAGGCAATAAATGAAAACTGTGTGGCATGGTAGCATGCCACTGGAAAGATGCCACTCAGAACTCAGCCTCCACACACTGAGTTTCTAGACAGTCAGCTGTTGATTGGCTTGTCCTGGCTCCCGGCAAGATCTGGAGGAGCAGGAGGGTCAGTCTGGGCAGAAAGTCTTCAGTGGTCCTAATCCCTGAAAGGGGCCACTCAGAACTAACATATACATGGTTGGTGATTGGCTTGTCCTGGCTCCTGGCTAGATCTAGGGGGTAGGAGGGCGAAGTCTGGGCAGAAGGTCTTCAATGGTCTAAATCTAGAAGAATGACATACTTAGATATGATGATCTTGTGATCACACTTATTTATGCTACTTCTGAACTTGGTGCCAACTTCTTCTCTCTGATAATAGAAGTCAATCCCTCCTATCCCAATACAGAAAGAAATCTTCCTTACAGGGGAATTCATGACAATTCATGACAGTTGAACAGTTGAATTCCTTCTTTTTTGGGAAAGGCTCTGCTTTTAGATAGATTTTAAAGAGAAGGGACCATACAAGGCTTCTTTTTGCATCTGTTGATTCTAAAATTTCATCAACTCAAAATAATTTTTATACTGTAGCAATGTATTCTGGATTCCTTCATTATTTTATCTTTTGGTCAATTTACTATCTTGCACTGGGTGAAGAAAAAGTGCAAATTGTATTTCTTGTAGTCATCAACTAGAATACGTGGCATTCATGGTTATTGGATTTCTGAGGCTATTTCTTATAATACCTGATAATCAATCATTTTCAATTTTATTGCAATATATCTTTTACATTGACCTCCTTATTTTTCTTTCTAGACATTTAGTCAGTAAGTAATCCAATAATAACAAAAAAAGAATCTGTTACAATGTAGCACTAGTTAGATTTTTCCAAATAGTTTATAGGTCTCTATTTTCAAATATTTATGTGAAGAAAGAGTTCTAATCAATGCAAAAAGGTAATGATGATAGTATAAATGGTAAAATATAGGCACTTGAATAAATGAAATATGCTTGCATTTTTCAAACTTTTATAATGCCTAAATCACTGTACTGTTCACTGGAAACATACATTATCTTCTAAGTCGCTCATAATTTTTGTCACTGAAAGTAATGTAAACAAGTGACCAAACCAAAATCACCGGCGATGCACTTTTTTTAAAAGAATTATTTAATATTATTTATTTTAATTGTTTTTTTTAACTTGAGATAGAGAGAGAAAGATAGACATAAAGTGACAAAGGAAGCCAAAAGGCCAAAACTTGAACCATAGTCCAGCCCTTTAACCATCATGTGACCTGTCAGCCCAGGAAATGTGCTTGTAAGCAGAATGCAACATAGAAGAACAACTTCCATTTTGCTGTCCTTAGTATGATGCTCTGCTTATAAAATCTGAATTAAGACATTAGTGCATTGCATACTTGGTTAGAAATTTCATGACATACGGAAAAAAGCCCAGGTGGAGATTCATTTCAGTTGTCTGGAGAGAAACATATGAATTAATAATCTGTTAATTAGACACTTGAAAAGGTTCAGCAAAGCTATTTAGTCATAAATTAGATAGTTTCTAGATTTGAATAAAATTTTAAATGAAACGTGATTAGAAGTTCTTTTTCTTTTGTGTTTTAGTTGTTTCTGAAAACATCAACTTGACAAGTATCCTATGAACTATCCCTAAAGCAGGTGTTCTCTACGCTGTTTCTATCAGCTCTCTGGAACTCCCAGAAAATGAAGATAAAACAATTTCACTCTTGTCCTTAAGACGTTCAGATTCTGTTATATTGAATTATTTTCAAATGTATATTATTATTTTCACAAGGCAGATGTTCTATTAAAAATGCATAGATATATGAACGTTGTATAGGGTTCCAAAGGCTGCATCGTTGCTTTTTAAAAGTTTTTAAAAATCTATAATAGTGGTTTATGGTATTTTTTTCTCTAACTTTGTTAGGTAGTTTTTTTCCCCTTAAACAGTATATCACAAAGAATACTAATCTACTGAACAAATTAAATTGCTTGAAGAAATAAGTTTAATTTTCTACTCTGAAACAATCCATTAAACAACCCATAATTTACTAAGGTAAATGCAGGGAAATTGCTACATTTTATTGCACATATTTTAATAATCTTGAGCATGCACTATTTTAATATCCTAACCTGTAGTTATACCGGTTTAGTTTTACTTTAGCAGACATAATAATGAGAGTAGAATTAGAATTAAGAAGATGTCTTGAGTTTTTTTTTTTTTTTTTTCCCTCAGTTTATACATAGCAATAAATTACATTTTACCCAAAGCAGTAAGTTGGGGCGAGGGTAATTTTCAGAGAAGGTAGACTAGACTTCAAGTATAAGGGAACAGAAATGTCTTTATAATTCAATGAAATCTTTGGCAATTTTAAAACGCTTTCAGTAAAAGTGCATTTAAGCTTCTGACATTGCACCCACATTACAAATTAAAATTATGTGCCGATGGCCAGCTCAGTGGTGCAGTGGTAACACACTTCTCGAGCAAATGTAGATCCAAACTAATCTCAGGCTTGGTTCTCCAGGGGACCTGTACAAGCGAGGGAATGTATCCCAACCTTGGCTGGATGGAAAAGCTGGGGACGGGGGTTGCAATGTGAAACCCTGTTGAGGGGGCTTGTC
Organism: Tupaia tana; assembly: GCA_026018925.1. NCBI lineage: Eukaryota > Metazoa > Chordata > Mammalia > Scandentia > Tupaiidae > Tupaia > Tupaia tana. Next base: position 58,935,951 of record JAKSZU010000001.1, read on the forward strand.
TCTCTGTCTCTGTCTCTAACTCTTATAAATAAATAAACATTTAAAAAATTACATTGAAAGAGTGAAAACTACATCTTATTTGCAAGCTTTGGGAGAAATATCTTACTTATTAACAGAAAATTAAATTGAGTCCATTTTTACCAGTTAGCCAGATCAATTTACCCATTCCTTTATGTTCTTCTCATTCTACTCTGATCCCCAATTAAACATTTTAGACAATAAAAATGTGTAAATAACTGAGCATGCAAATATTCAAATACAAAATTTGCAGTAAAAATGTATTGCTTAGCTTCAAGATCTTCTCTTTGTTTGATTATATATATGTACATTTTCAACTCCAGAAAGTATTCAGAGCACAGAGATATAAAGACCAATGGTGAGCCAGCACCTGGTTTAGTGGTTACGTCACTGGACTCCCACATGGCTGACTGTGGTTCGAGTCCTGGACCCAGCGGCTTAAAGTTCATGCCAGGCGCATATGAGTTCATGCCCCAGATCACAGGAAGAGAATGGAGAAGAAGGGATTAAGGTATGGCCATTCCCCAGGGGGGTGATTTCTCACTTTCCCTCTCACTGTCCCTATCTCTCTCTTTTTCTCTGATGATTGCAAACACCCTAGGGCAAAAACCTTTAAAAGAAAAAAGAAAGATCAATGGAATGGTGTTCAACATATGTACACCCACATCACTAATTTAATTATAAAATACAAAAATAAAGCATGTTATCTTTGCATTACAAATTTATATTATTTATAGCTAAAATATTTTTAAAAAATCGGTTTGATACTGTAAACTCTCTTTGCATTTAAGAAAGGTACCAATAATTAAGCTTTAATATAATTATATATAGAAACTTAAGATAAATATATTAATATATTCTTGTCAGTGCTTATATAGTACTGTAATTTCTTACTTATTGCTTTAGTTTGCTTTCCCTCAGAGTACCTGGAGGCAAGATTTCCTGAGACAGTATTTTATCTGTAAGAAAGAAAAGCCAATAAGGGAGTAGGAAGTGTGAGGGAAAACAATAAAAAGTAGATTATTATTAAGAACCCCAGCAGGCATCTGGATCTTAATCCCACTCAGAAACCCTGAGAGCTGGGGTAGAATATTCACTTTTGTGTTATTCTGTCTGAGTTAAAAAGCAGAGGTACTTTCTACAAACACTCACTCATTACAGATTGAAGACTATTTGGTAGGGGCCTAGTTATTCTCCTGGCATTGCCAACTTGGCCAAAACATAAACAGAAAGTCCTCTTTGAGCCAGAGAAAACCGTGGACTAGGGCTTTTTGATGTGTCAACATGACTAATCCACATTCCTCAGTTTTTCAGTCATTAATGTAAGTACTTCTGGGAAAGGATTTTGTAGTTGTAATTCAAATGATTGAGTTGACTTTAGGGAAAGATTATCCTGGATAATCTGACTGGTTCCAGCTAAATCTGTGGGAAGGCTTTAGGTATGAGGCTGTGGCTTCCTCAAAAGAAATAATTCTACCTGTGAACAGAGCTTTGACCTTTCTCATGTGTTCCAGCATGATGTGTTCTCTTTCTGACTCTGCCCTATGGGCTTCAGATATGCTTGCCAACTCCTGCAACTGTGTAAACCAAATCAATCAGAAATCTTATACATTTGTGTGTGTGTGTGTGTGTGTGTGTGTGTGTGTGTGTGTAGGCAGTGTGATCTTCAAATTTTCATGGAAAATGTGCATTATGTGTTGTGAGGCTCAACCCCAGACTCAGAACATTGAAAAACCTACTGGACCAATACCAAGATCCTGGTGGAATAGAAAAATGGAAGAAAACAGGGTTGTGGTATGGCCAGACCCTACTGTAGACTGTTTATTCTCTCTTCTCTCTCATGTAAACATATAATTTCTGGCAAAAAAATAAAATAAAAAATAAAATAAAATAAAGAGGGGTCAGAAGGTCACCACCTTAAGGCACTGTATCCCACTTGGCTGGATGCACAGATCAAGTCCCAAAATTCTGAGAGAGGAGACTAGAACAGAAAGAACCACAGTGTGACATCGCCTGGAGGGTGATTTTTCACTTTCTTTTTTCCTCTTTGTCTCTCTCTGCTGAGACCACATGCATGCCCTTTAGCAAAAAAAAAAAAAAAAAAAAGAAAAGAAAGAAAAAGAAAAAAAATTCATACTAATTATGAATAGATATCAAAATCTGAATGGAAGCAGCAGATGGCTACGACACTGGACTCCCATGTAGTAGACCATGGTTTGAGTTCTGGCCCTGTGGCTTAAACTCATACTGGGTGTGTGAGAGTACATGCCCAAGACCCTGAGAGGGGAATGGATGAGAAGGGATTGCGGTGTGGCCATCCCCCTTGTCTTTCTGGCACACACACCCTATAGCAAAAAACTCTCCAAAAACAAAACAAAACAAAACAAAATAAAACAAAAACAAGAATCTGTTTGAACAATAATAAACTTCTGTTTTAATTCCATTTATGTGTAATATTATAATATTAGGTCATCAGGAAAGCCATGATTTTCTTTTTATGCAAAAATGCATCATGACTTTCCTGTCAAATGAATTTGTATATAAATACATATATATAAAAAGAACATATATATAGGTGTGTGTATATATAAAAATAGATATTTCTCTGACACACGGATACAAATGCATATACTCCCACCTTCCATCATGCTGTAATCAGCAAGAAGACCCTCACCAGATGTGGCCCCTGAACTTGAGTCTCAGATCTTTAACCATGAACATGGTTAAAGATCTGAGATTCAAGATATATATATATATATATATATATATATATATATATATACACACACACACACACACACACACACATACACACACACACACACACACACACACACATACTTCACTGGTTAAATCTGACTGATGTTCCTTTGGCAGAGGTATAAAAATGCAATTGCTATCAATGGGAGATTGAACTGATGTACATGGAAATGATGTGTCAAATGAATGTAGATGAGGCACTGATAGAATCCTCAAACTAGCCAGTTACATTCTTAGCCCATATTAAATTTATTCTATCTTACTGATTTTTCTTAAGTGCTTACAAGTGGCACTTCCTAAAAACTAGATTTACATTAGTATGCTTAGTAACATATATTATAAAAAATAGTATTGCTTTGGTCACGAGGCTACAGCTGGTGCTTACCATCTCCCTCCTCTGCACCTATTCTAGATATTTCTATTTTAAGGTCAATTACTAGATTATTTTGTTTGCTTTGAACTCAAATTTTCATCTCTGAAGTCTGAGACTCTGGCAACTACGTCCCTGTTATGTTGTAGTTGACTTGACCCTAATCATTGCTCCAGAAGTAACAGTGGTGTTGCTTGTGTTCTGATCTTGAGGAATATAAATCATCTGCTTCAGGCATTGCTTTATAATAGTCTCTAATCAAAGGTACTCTAATATTGTCTCACAAGAGGGAAAAGGGTTCATGAAAATCTACATGTTCACGATTCTCAATCACATCCACTGAGGTGTCTTTATTTGAAACCTCCTTCCCTTTATTTTATTGATGATATATTGAGCTTTGAAACATTCTCAAAATCATATATTTTTGTTAGTTTGTCCACAAGATACAAGAGATATGTATCTTGTTGCTAAGAGCCTTAGTGCTTTCAAACTATGCACCAAATTCATAGTTGGCACAGTAGATCCTGTTTTTTTTACTTTTTATTTACAAGGAATCAATGATGGCTAACAAAAAATCTATACTTCCGATAATTTAATTTTCCCCATAGGGAACATTCCTCCAATGTTAGGGATTCTGAATAAGACAGAGAATCTTTTTTTACCTGCACCATGTCTCAATCACCATGGCTGACTTTACTAGTTTACTACTATAACCTTATCTCTCGTATCCCACCCTAGTTAGAAAAGCTATCATACAAAGACAAAAAAATAAAAAATATTGATGAAGACATGGATAATATGGCACTCCTTTATACTGTTGGTGGGAAGGTAGATTAGTATGGCCATTATAAAAAAAAATCATTAAGAATTCTCAAAAATATGAAAAGTAGAACTGTCCCATGATCCACCAATTCTACTACTAAGTATTTATCCAAAAGAAGAAATAAGTAGGTCATGGAGATGCCTGTACTCTAATGTTTACTGTATCACTGTTCACAATAGCTTAGATATGGGTCAACCTAGGTATCCATCAACACAAATGGGTAAAAAAAATGTGATCTATATACACACACACACACACACACACACACACACTAGAATGCAATTCAACCACTAGAAGAATAAAATTTTGCCATTAAAGTCTAAATGGAAAAGTCTAGAAGACATTATGTTAAGTAAAATAAGCCAGACACAATTAGAGAAAAGTAGCATGTTCTCACTCATATGTGGGAATTAAAAAGTCCTTACAGAAGTAGAGAAAAGAACAGTGACTGGGAAATATTGGTAGGGGGAGAGAAAGATGTTGGCTAAAGGATATAAAGTTACATTTAATTAGAGGGATACGTTTTAGTTACAGGAGCTTAACTGTAATTAATAAGTTACTGCATGTATCAAAATAGCTAGAAGATAGGATTTAAAATGCTCTCAACACAAAGAAATAATAAATGTTGATATGATAACATACTAATTGCTTCCATTTGATCATTGTGCATTATATTCATATGCAGAAAAATGACATTATCACCCATAACTAAATATGATTATTATGTGTTAATTAAAGTTGTAATAAGAGACAAAATAAAACAGATGTATTAAAATTTTAAAAATTCTTACAGTTTCTGGGAACCAGCAGTTAGCGTAATGGCTATGTCGCTGGACTCCCACGTAGTCAACCGTGGTTCGTGTATCGGACCCGGTGGCTTACAACTCACGCCGGGCGCGTGTGCGTGCGTGCCCAGGATCCCAAGAGGAGAATGGAGGAGAAGGGATTGCGGCATGACCATCCCCCCGGGGGGTGATTTCTCGCTTTCTATCTCTCTGTCTCTCTCTCTCTCTGTCTGGCGAGCGCATGCGCCCTATAGCGAAAAACCTCTCCAAAAAAAAAAAAAAAAAATTCTTACAGTTTCTGAATAAACAGAACCTGAGATAAGAAACCAAGTTCTAGTAGTTTAGCCAAGAAAATTTTGATAACTAAATGAGGAGTTCAGATAGGAAGGGAAAAAACATCAAAGAGCATATTATCAAGCAAGATAAAATATTTGGGTGGTAATATGGAACGTGCATTTCAGAATCATGATCCTAGAGGAGAAATAAATTATGCCATCATTTCTGTTTCTGTCAGTCATTGGATGGGCTGATGGGAAGGTCTTATAATTACCAGAATTTTTGGCTTTTCATTCATATTGGTGGTACATTCTCCTTTAACAGAAGGAAGCCTTATGAAAAGGAGACACAAATTCTGACAGTTAGTAGTCACACAGGCTTAAAAAGCCAATGTAAAACTAAACATAGTAACTAATTAGAGTATATGGATGGTGTTCCAACATCCTTTACATTTACTTTAAAACGTTGTTGTATACCCAGTGTGATATCTGTCAACCTATGATTCACTTGGTCCTGTTGATAGGTGCATATGCTCTCTCTCTTTTTCTGTTTTTCTCCCTCTTGTTCACAGGTGCCCTCTGGCATTAATTAAAAAAAAAACTTTTTTTACACCATTGACATGAAATAAGAAGTCTTCCGACTTTTTTTTCCCTTAATTATTTAGAACATAATCCCCTCCTCCTAGACTGCAATCTCTTTTGGAAATGACTGCATCCTATTCTTGCCGATATCTGCAGGTCGAGTAGGTGGGTTTCTGTAGGCAGAACAGAGAGGTCAGGTAGCATGCTTTTCTCCTTTGGCATAGTTTAAGACTGACAAAGGAGATTATAGAATCACCAACTATCAAAATGAGGGGAAGATATAAAGTTAAATTATCTGTAGGCTTTGTGGTACAAGAGCCTTGAAAGCTCTTAGAAGAAATAAGTAGTGTCATGCCTGAAAAACTGGCTTTATACACGGAGCTGTCTGAGCAAGTGGACTGTGGGTATCAGGGATGGAGTTGTAAGCAAGGTTAAGGGCACCTGCTGCCACTCAGATGCTGTAAATCAGCAGTGATATTGTAGTTGAAGCGTAAGTGGGCAAAAGCTAACCAAGCACCTCAGATTCATAGCTCTAACCCCCAAAAATGTAATGAGCCAGTGTCAGCCCAGAGTCCTGAGTGAATCATTTTTGTAATGTTTAGATTCACATAAAATCAGCAGGTCGGCACTTTTCTGATTGCTCAATCTCATACAATCCCACTGAAGAAATACTGCCTAAGTCAGTGGGAACACTCTGCTTACCAGGTCACCTGGCTGGAACTGGTGGCACTACTAGGTCTGTCAGTCTCTGCACTCCTAAGACATCTGGTGAACTCCACAGTCACAATATGAAAAGAGAATATGGAGTGTGTCCTATTGGGGAAGAGGCTTTTAACTGAGGTAATCTCTAAGAGGGGATGAGAACAGGGGCTATTTGCTAGCATTGCTCCCATCAGCTAGGTATTTAGTAAACAATTACTGAAGGGGAATATGGACAATGCATCACAGTTTTTCTACATAAATTTTTTTGGGGGGTATGTGTGCGCTCACCAGAAAGACAGAGAGAGACTGAGAGACAGAAAGCGAAAAATCACCCCCGCCCTCATGGGGATGGCCATGCCTCAATCCCTTCTCCTCCATTCTTCTCTCAGAATCTTGGCACCCATGCACACACGCCTGGCATGAGTTTAAGCCACCAGGTCTGGAACTTGAACCACGGTCGACTACATGAGAGTCCAGCAACAAAGCCATTATGCAACTGCTGGTCCCTCTACATAAATATTTTAAAAAGTATTTTGCACCTGTTAGCTGCACATACAGTAGTAAAACTGACTTTTGCATTTTGATTATCTATCTAGCCATTAAGCATTTTACTAAATAATTCTGTGAAAACTACGATATGTTATTTGCATGAATAGTTTATGTTGAACCAACTTTGAATTCTATGAGGGATGTCCAATGTGATCATGATATATTTATATTCATATTCAAATTTATTTTTATTTAAAATTTTATTGTTTTTACTAATTTGTAAAATGAATTAGAAAGCTTTGTAAATTTATATTCTCTGACAAAATTATTATAAAATATTGTGATTATCTACCTCTGAATATTTGTTAGGACTAAAAATAAATGAGCCAACTGTTTCATTAGGTTTCTTTGTGGCAAGATGCATATGGTATGAACATCAATAACATTTCATATCACAGCAATAATTTTGAAGGAGTATAAAATATTTTGTAATAATAATAATGTGAAATATTTGTTTAATAAATTTTATTATAATCTAGTTTCTAGAAAATTAGTGATCAGTGGCTTATGTTGGTAATAATTTGCTAAAATAAGAAGACTCTGGAGAAATAATTCCTGACCTGCTTGGTAATATTGCATTTTCCTGTACTTTTTCCAAAATTTTTTTTCCAAAATTTTGTAATGATAACTAAACCTTTTAAGTTGGAGGGGTATGACCAAATTACAGCTGGAGTTTATTTTACCCAATGTTGAGTACCTTGTTTGGCAAAGAGTAAATCTGAGTTTGCAAACAAAAATAAGAAATAGATAAACAAAGATATATATTAAATATAACAGAAATATACTTCTTAGAAATTCATTATTAAAGTAGACATTATTTTTTAAAATTATTATTATTTTTTGGCTGGAGGGCACATGTACTCACCAGAAAGAAAGAGGGAAGCGGGAACCAGCAGTTAGCGTAATGGCCATGTCGCTGGACTCCCACGTAGTTGACCGCGGTTCGTGTCCCGGACCCGGTGGCTTAAAACTCACGCTGGGAGCGTGTGTGTGCGTGCCCAAGATCCCGAGAGGAGAATGGAGGAGAGGGGATTGCGGCGTGACCATCCCCTCTGGGGGGTGATTTCTTGCTTTCTGTCTCTATGTCTCTCTCTGTCTGGCAAGCGCACGCGTCCTATAGCAAAAACCTCTCCAAAAAAAAAAAAAAAAAAAAAAAAAAGAAAAAAGAAAGAGGGAAGGAAACAGAGAAAAAGAGAGAGAACACACTCTCAATCGTATGTGGTCATCTTGCAATTATTTTTCCTCCATCCCTCCTCACTAGGACTTTATGGAGACATGCACGCATGTCTAGTGTGCTTTTTACACAGCCAGAGCTAGAATTCAAAATGCGGTCTGCTCCATTCACCATTTTAATACAGACCTGGGTCCTGATTTCTTTTAACTCCATTCTAGAAGAGTCTTATTCCCATGAAATAATTTTTTGTTGTGTTGCACTTGTGAAATCTTTAAAGTTTTCTCTCAGAAACCATCTTTTATGTGAGCTAACTCATGAAACATTTTGAATAAGTCAGCAAACTTCTTAATCCTCTCAAGATGTCAAATAGCTGAGATGCTTAGTGAATGACGAGTTTCTTGAAAAGTATTATAGCATAAGATAGAATGATTTAGATTATCCAATTCTATGCTATTACTTAAGATAGCTATATGAAAACGATTGTCAGGAAACTGAATCTTCTGAAGAAGTAATACTCAGAAACAGCTTCGTAAATCCATTAGAATGACAGTTCTAAAACGCAGAAAAATAGTGCACAAAAATATACTGAAATAAAGTTTAATCTCATCTCCTCAAAATAGCAAATAGATTCATATTTAATTTTGGATTAAAAACTAATGACCAGTTACCAGATAATGCAATTTTGCTATTTCTAATTATTTAAAAGTAAATACTATTAGGTAATAATCTAAGTGAAATGATCAAGTTGATTTCAATATGTATCCAAAATAAGTTTTACATACCATGTTGTTTGTAAAAGTATTTTTGATTATTTATAAATGCCTGGTTTTTTTTAATCTCTTACATTATGCAGAGAATATAAAGACACTTTTAAAAAAATATCAGATAGGCCAGCAGGTGTTATGGAGGTTAAGGGGTTGGATCCCACATGGCTGACTGTGCGGCTCGAGTCCTAGACTCAGTGACTTGAAAATCATATCAGTTGTATGAGCACAAATGCTCAAAATCCTGAGAGGAGGATAGAGAAAGAAGCACTGGGGAATGGCCATCCCTCCTGGGAGGTGATTTCTCTCTCTCTGGAACAGCAAGTGGGCCAATTCAGGTGTCATGTTCCTGTGGTCTTAGCTAACTAAGAGGATTGAGACATGACAAGACCCTGTCAAAACACCTGTATCAGCCTGACCTCATAGCATAATGATTAAGAGCTATGATAGGAAGACAGATTGTACATAACTGACAAGTTCAAATCCTGGCCCCAGTGGTTTTAAAATGATGGCAGCACATTTGTGTGAATGCCTGAAATCCTGATCAAATGGAGTAAAAAGGGATTACGGAATGACCATACCCATTAGGGAAGCCTTTCTCTCTCTCTCTCCCTCAACCTATCTCTGTCTCTCTATCTCTGTTTGGCAAGCACATGCACCCAATGGTGACCAAAATAAATGGGTAAAAACTGATCTGATGAGAGAATTTAGAAAATAATAAAACTCAAGTGATTGAACCAAGTCTTGGCAATGTAATTGCACAATATTTTACACTACTTGTTGCATTAAATAATTCCAACATGTTGGGATTTGTTCTGCTTGGAAACAAATACAACTTAAATGATGAATCTCAATAAAAGTAATCATTGCAATAATCTCTCTAGAAAAATACTATTTTGTAAAAAGTGTAATAGTTGTTTTCTTTTGACTTAAAGTAGAAATTTGAAGAAATCTATATAATTAAAAATGTTAATTATCTAAATATTATGGTAAGTATAAATGAAACTTGGATAGTATTTTCACATATGATTTTAAAAATGCAATAATAGAAGTTAAAATAGGCTTTATATTGGCCCCTTGATTATTGTTTTTTATTTTTTTTTCTTTTGAGAGCAAGATTTTTGTTATAGGGCATGTGCACTCACCAGAGAGACAGAAAGAGATAAAGAAACAGAAAACAAGAAATCACCGCCCCCCAGGGGCCATGGTCATGCCACAATCCCTCCTCCTTCGTTCTCCTCTTAGGATTTTGGGCATGCACACAGAGGAGCCCAATGTGAGTTTTTTAAGCTGCCAGATCCAAGACTCAAAACTGCAGTCAACTATGTGGGAATCCAGCGATGTAACCACTATGCAATCTGCTGGTCCTGATTACAATATTTTTAAACCCTACCTTAGTTTATACTGAAGTATAAGTGACAGCTAGATACCATGTGATCTAGCAAATAGGTGAACATCTTTAAGAGGTATTCAAGTCTTCTCTTTTACCTGGCTCCACACCTCATAAACTGCTCTTACTTTAATTCATCCCAAGTTTAGAGCAAAGGCAAGATTTCTCACTCTAGCAGAAGAGTTTCAAGTTGTGGAGAAGTCCTAGTATTGACTAATATGATGTAAGCACAAGGATTGGGCCAACTTTTAAAAAGGTAGAAACCTTAAACGTATTATAAGTAACCACTCATTAGCTGAACGTCTTAGAGCTATCATCTATGTATCCAGAGTGACAAGACCTTAGCTCAGGCTCAGACATCTCTGTTTGGAACTATTGGACTATAAAGATAGGAGTTGGCATCAAAGTTAACCATTTGGAGGCATTAAAACTACCTGATTCAGGTCCAGCAGTTAGTGTAATGGCTATGTCGCTGAACTCCCACATAGTTGACAGCAGTTCAAGCCCCAGACCTGGTGGCTTAAACTCACACCAGGTGTGTGTGTGTGCCCAAGATCCCAAGAGGAGAATGGAGGAGAAGGGATTGTGGCATGGCCATATACCCTCAGGGGTGATTTCTCGCTTTCTGTCTCTCTGTCTCTCTCTGTCTTTCTGGCTAGCGCACGTGCCCTATAATAGCAAAAACAAACAAACAAAATTAATAAAAAAATAAAACAACAACAAAAAAACTACCTGATTCATGGGACCAGCAGTTAGCATAATGGCTATGTAGCTGGACTCCCATATAGTCGACCGTGGTTTGATTCTTGGACCCTCGGCTTAAACTCACACCAAGCACATGTGCATGCATGTCCAAGATCCCGAGAGAAGAGTGGAGGAGAATGGATCGTGGCGTTGCCATCCCCTCTGGGGGGTAATTTCTTACTTTCTGTCTCTCTGTTTTTGGCTGTCTTTCTGGTGAGGACATGTGCCTTATAGCTAGCAAAAAAAAAAAAAAAAAAAAAAAAAAAAAAAAAAAAAAGTCTACCTAATTCACTCTTTCTCCCTCTAGTTCTCTCTCTTTCAATATATTGCTTTTTAACTAATAGTTGTACACTATGATCTGAATGTTTGTATCTCTTCAAAATTCATGTGTGAAACTTAATAATTACTGTGATAGTATTAGGAGGTAAGGACTTTGAGAGGTAACTAACTAGGTCTTAGGGGCCAAACCTGCATAAATTAGTCTCATGTCTTCATAAAAGAAGCCCTGGAGAGCTCTTACTGATTACGCTATATAATTTAGGTAAAGTTTTCTGCAAATAGCCTAAGGAAGTATACACAGGTATGAAATAAGAGCATGAGGTTGCAAAGAAGACAATAATATTGTAAAATATCTTTTCATTTGTTTTGCAGTCATCATTGTAGAGAAGAGGGATAGAAAACTAAAATCATGTTGGGGACATATTTTTAATTATTGCAAATTCTAGCGATAAACACTTTACCAGAAGACTATAAATGATATTCATAGGAAAATGTGATGCTTATAAAAAAGAAGAAGAAAGCACCTCCCACACCACAATCCCTTCTCTTCTTCTTTACCTTGTCTGGATTTTAGGCACACATGCACACATGCCCAGAGTGTTTGTCAAGCCGCTGAGTCCAATACTCAGCCTGCATGTCAGCCATATGGGAACTGACTACCTTAACCTTCCAGACCATCGAGCCAGCCCAAACTTTAAAAATACCTAATGGTTAACAGCTACAGGAGCAAACCTAAGCCAATCATCATAACCCAACTCTTTCTCAAACACTACAGAGTAATGCTGCCCATACTGTCTCTGACAAGCACATGTATTTTTCATGCTACTTCCCTTAAACATTGTCTTCTCTGGTTTCATAATTTATATATAATGACTTTTAGCTTTGTCTCTGAGATTTCATTCTTCTTCTCATATTATCAAATTTTTCAGCACTCAGTAAGACTAATTATATAATGCAGGTCTTCTCTCCTAATATGTAATTATATATGTGAATGCCATGTAGGAATTTATTCTTATCCCTAGCTCATCTTCTTTATGTATTTATATTTTGGTTAATTTTGCTATGTCTCTAATTATGTAATGGTAAGATATATGAGGGCAATGATGCTACTAGACATTAAATGCAAAAATATTGACTTTGTCAATTGTCTTTATATGCAAATAGTGTTGACTATTTATAGGGTAATCAAAAAATTGATCACCCTATTGCACACTCTCTATAACAAAAAAATAAAAAAAAATAGCTCTCCTGAAGTATATGTTATTAAATAGGCTCACAACGTGAGACAAGTTCTCTAATTCCTCTCTTATTTTGAGCCCCTCAATTTTGAATTGGGATGACTATAGTTGCAACCCACTGAATGTCAGAAAAGCATTGTTGGATGGTCCCTCTCCAGGAGTGCTCTACAGTCAGAAGGGTGTATGAAAAAATGGGCTACTGTGTGGCCAAAGAAATGGACTAAAAGCTATTGAGGTCGAAATCAGAAAGGAAGAAGTTTGCTTGCTCTCAAACCAGCTAGCGTGTGCTGCGTTCTTGAGCTCAGCAGAAAGTAGTCATTGGAAACAGGCTGGTACACTCACAAAACTTGTCAGCTACTCGACGGGGGTCCAGCTAAACTCATAGCTAAGAAGATGCTCAAGGGAAGATACTTGGTTGAAATTCCCAGCCACCACCTATAAAAATGTTCTTGAGGGGAGAGCCATGCTATTTTTTACTTTAACTTTCCACAGGAAGATGGTACTTATTGTGAGCCACCGGGGGGGGGGGGGGGGGGGGGGGGGGGGGCGGAGGGGAGGTGGTGGTGAGAGGGAAGCTGTTAAAAACAAGCACACTTGCAACCCAACCAGACAAGCACAGGAGAAACAGAAAAAGACAATCCTTACTTTCTTCTTCATATACTGTTTGTCCTCAACTGGTGATACTGAAAATTGGGTTGACCAACAAAAAAGGAATATTTACAGTGCCCATACCCATTATCACAGAAAATGTAAAGGATGGATTTGGGATCTAGAGATTCTAAATTAATAACTGACACAGTATTTGATAAATTGAAGCCAGTTAAAATTCTTTTGCTATTGAATATCCATGTTAACCATGAGCAATATTTGGTGCTCCTCCTGAAGTGCCAATTCTATTTGAACCAGATTTTCTTTTTTTACATTTATTTATTTGAAGAGAGATAGATAGGCACCCTTGACCAGGTCTTCCTCTCCCAAGCATGCAGTCAGACAGAGTCATTGGCATGCCCATGAGCACTCCTGCATGTTCAGGTAAACCTAGGATGCAGACCTGGAGCATTCTCCTGTAGAGTCACCAGTGCACAGCAGCACCCTCACTGCCTGTGCCACCACGGCTGGGACTAAGCCAGGTTTTTAACAACATATTTTCTATGACTACATAATATCATTTTATTTTATATAGAAGATTGATTCAATAGATGGTTTTTCTCTTCTTAAGATATTACCCACTTGGGGCCAGCTAGTGGTACAGTAGTTAAGGCCCTGGACTCCCACAATTCCAGTCCTGGACCAAGTGGCTTAAAAATCACCCCAGGCCTGTGTACATGTGTGTGTTCAAAATGCCAGAAGAAAATGGAGGAGAAGGGATTTTGACATGAGCATTCCCCCTGAAGAGCGGGTTTCTCGATGCCTCTTTTGCTCTCCTGAAAGCACACTTGCTTATGGAAAAAAAAAAAAATAATCATACTCACATAATCCTCACTTAATGAAAATGTGTACAAATTAAACTCATATTTGTTGTACCTATAGTTTGAATGGAGCACTAACAGTATTTTTAGGGTAAAATTCATGGGACCAGCAGTTAGCGTAATGGCTATGTCGCTGGACTCCCATGTAGTCGACCGTGGTTTGTATCCCGGACCCGGTGGCTCAAAACTCACACCAGGCGCGTGTGTGCGTGCCCAAGATCCTGGGAGGAGAATGGAGGAGAAGGGATTGTGGCGTGGCCATACCCCCTGGAGGGTGATTTCTCGCTTTCTGTCTCTCTGTCTCTCTCTGTCTGTCTGGCGAGCGCACACACCCTATAGCAAAAACCTCTCAAAAAAAAAAAAAAAAAAAAAAAACACAAAATCTCATGAAGGCTCTTTCACATAAAAGAGATTAGAAAAGTTTAAGAGAAAAGCACAAGTTTTCTTTCTTATTTATTACTCATATTCCTTATTTTTATGTTTCTAGAGTATAATATGCCTTGTCATGGACTGAATTCTGTATCCCTCAAATTAACACTGTGAAGCACTCACTACTAAATACAATCCAAGTGTGTGTATATGTACATTATATATATGTATACATATATATATATAATCAAAAATCAAACTGTAGACACAGGTATGATGAAAGAAAGTACAACTTTATTGCCATGTGCAAAGTAAAATCTAAACAAAACAAAAAAATTTAAAAATCCCTGGTAGGTAATGCTTAAAAAGCCCAGTCTCAGACAGCAGGTATTATGATAGTAGAGGCACTAGATCCTACATGATCAGCTGCATGGATCAAGTCCCAGACACAGCAGCTTAAGAATCACACCAAGCGCATAAGAATCACACCAAGCGCATATGTGTGCATGACCAGATCCCTGACAGAAGAAATGAGAAGGGATTAAGATGTAGTCATCCCTCATGGGAGTGATTTCCCACTTTCCCTCCCTTTCAAACTCTCTTTGGGGGAGTGTACATACCCTATTGCAAAAAAAAAAAAAAAAAAAAAAAAAAAATGAAAAAGAAAAAAAAAAATGCCCAGGCTACTCAAGGAGTTATATACATGTATTCTTAAAGGCAAAACTGAAGGGAAGTGGTCTTAGGGTCATGATAAGCTCAATGTTCAAGAAGAAATGATCATTTTGTGGGCTTTCTTGATTGGTGGAGCCTTAATATTCAGTTTCCATATTATGTGTTTCACACTCTGTATCAATTATTGTGATGTTGGGTGTTAGTCAAGGTCTGGAGTCTCAAGCCTTACTCAGGCAACTGCTTTTTTTAATTGGACTTCACATTCTAAGGATCTTAAAAGATACTTTACTCTTAGTTCAGCTCTTAGTGATTTTTCCGTTTGAAGAATTCTCATTTTTTTTTCCTCAACAGAAGGGGAAACTGATGGTCCAGGCCTTTTAAGGGGTCCCTATTCAGTTTTGCTATCTGCAAATATATTTTAGATACAAGGGTCTATAAGAAGATAAGCAAAGTAATTAAATGATGTCATAAGGGTGAGACCTTGATCCAATAGGATTAGTGTCATTACAAGAAGAAATACCAGAGAGCTTACTTTTCACTCTCAACCCTGGCATTTGCCCACATAAAGGCCATGTGAAAACAGAGAGAAAAGATGACCCTCTGAAAGCTAAGAAGGCCCTCATCAGAAACCAAAGCACTCAGAAACTTGATCTTCTTGTCTCCAGCAGTATGAAAAATACATTTCTAGGGGCCAGCAGTTAGCGTATTGGCTATGTCACTGGACTCCCATGTAGTCGACCGCAGTTCGAGTCCCAGACCCGGTGACTTAAATTCAATCCGGGTGCGTGTGTGTGCATGCCCAAGATCCCAAGAGGAGAATGGTGAAGGGATTGCAGCATGGCCATCCCCCCGGGGGGTGATTTCTCACTTTCTGTCCCTCTGTCTCTCTCTGTCTTTCTGATGAGCACACAGGCCCTATAGCAAAAACCTCTCCAAAAACAAATGTATACATTTCTACTGTTTGAGCCATCCAGTCTATTTTGTTACAGCAGCCAAGTAGCGCACATCCCTGAATTAAACTACTATCATTTCATATATTCAAATAATTAATGTATGGTTAATAACTACTAAATATTATTAAAAAGCCATGGGATGACAAATTACTTATGGCATGTTTATATCTTCTGAGGCATTCACAATCTCATGAAACATTGAGAAAATATTGCATGATGGTAAAAGCTGTCCACTCTAACTCCAGGTCCCTTTAGTTCAAATCTGTATTTCAATTGGTAGTATGACTATGACTTTGAACAAAGAGTAGATCCAATATTCATAAGACGAGGATGATAAAAAAAACTACTTTTTTAATATAATAGTTATTCTTGGTAGTAATTGGGGTCTGAATAAATCACATTCCCACTGCCGTACTATAGTCTGTTCCTCACAAAGGCTTTGATAATGTTCTGTTCATGTCCACATAGAACCAATCTCAGTCATACTGATAACCCTTCCCCTAGCATTGAGTGTTCTAATATACTCAAGGTATCCCAAGAAAGAGAATCTTTACGGTGTCAAGTGAAAAAAGAGTAACTGCAAAGTAAAATTTATAAGGAAAAGGAAATTTTTCTGTCTCACAGGGCTAGACAAAATTTAGAAGCTGACCCTGGAAGTCAGAAACACCAGAAATATGGTGGAATGGAAGGCACAGACATGTTGACAGGTTCTGAGGAAACTGGTTTCTTTTAAACTAGTGAAAAGAGAAAGCAAGACCAGCCCCAGAGCACAGTGATTATGCTCTGAACATAGGGAACCAGCATCTGTACGGCTGACTGGCATTCAAATGCTGGCTTGAAAAATGTGTCAGGTGTGCACACACCTGCCCAGGATTCTGAGAGGATGAAGGAATTGAGGGGACAAAAAGGACTTTGTCATGAACAGACTCCATTGGAGGGTGTTTATTCTTTCCCTCTCTTGGTGTGTGTTTCTTGGCATAAAAAAAAAAATGTAACTTAAAAAAATTATAAAAACAAAAGGAAGTCATTTGGAAAGAGTTTGAACTAGTCAAAAGTAACAGTCTTACAGAGATGAGGGAAGAGACAAGATTGGAAAAATATGCCGCAGGTGAACACAATGTAGCTCCTACTATTGTGTAACCAAACCAATCCTTTATTATGATTACCATAGAAATCCTCTTAATGCATAATTTCCTACATATTAATGCCATCACTGGCTGTTATTACTTCAGTCATGCTCTTCATTATTTTACTAAACTGATTTACTTAGAAGGAATTTAGATTCCTATCATGACATTAAAGACTATCATACTGCAAAAATTATGAAAGAAACAGGGATTTATGTAAAACAACTAAATTAATAGAGAGGAAATAAAACACAAAAGAACATCAGCACACAGACAGATGCCTATTTATTTGAATTATTATACCATAAGTACACCATTAAAACTCTAACTTAAATGAGGTTGGGGAAGTATACTAGTACTCCTGTTTACTTTTATCACTTAAAAATGCTAATATTATATGTATGTTTCTATTTTCTTTAAAAGCTTATAAATGGGGCCAACAGATGGCAACATGGTTAAGGCTGGACTTCTACATGGCTGACCATGATTTGAGACCCAGACTCAGCAGCTTGAAAACTTCACCAGCAGTTAGCGTAATGGCTATGTCGCTGGACTCCCACGTAGTTGACCGCGGTTCGCGTCCCGGACCCGGTGACTTAAAACTCACGCTGGGCGCGTGTGCATGCGTGCCCAAGATTCCAAAAGGAGAATGGAGGAGAAGGGATTGCGGCGTGACCGTTCCCCCTGGGGGGTGATTTCTCGCTTTCTGTCTCTATGTCTCCTCTGTCTGTCTGGAGAGCGCATGCGCCCTATAGCGAAAACCTCTTCAAAAAAAAAAAAAAAAAAAATACTTCACCAGGTGTGTGTGTGTGTGTGTGTGTGTGTGTGTGTATGTGCTCAAAACCCAGAGAGGAGAGTGGAGATGAACAGATCATGGCATGGCCATTCCTCTGGGGAGAAAGGGGGTTTTCTCACATTCCCTTTCTCTATTTCTAGAGAGCACATGTACCCTAAGGCAAAGCCTTTAAAAAATAAAAAGCTTATAGATGTTAACTTTATAGACACACTTAATAAAAACACCCTTTCTCAAATTCCTATAGAAATTTGGGAATATAGTTTCTATTTATATGTTGAACACTTTTAATTTTAATGGACAAAGTTATAATTAAAATCCAGAAGTAATTTTTGGTTTCATTTATTTTTGAACACAAGACTGACATAATTCTGAGTAACAGAAAGCATATGGACACACACATTCTTATTTTAGTTTTTGTGTTTTCTGCATATTTGCTAAATTATTCAGAGATATTTAAGAAAACATATAGGACAAAGACAAAAAGAAATTCCATTTTCTGTACATGAGATAAAATTAAGATAATCTAAGAGCATTTATTAAAGAAATTCACAAAGGTAAATGAAATGCTATTATAAAATCCTCCATTATGCTTTAATAATTATCAATATAATGTAATCTATAGCATGCAAAAGAGTAGTAATATCATATGTTTTTCTCCTAGAAACTGCTCATAACAGGATTTTTTTAAGACCATAATTATTTATCTTGGAAATTGGAGAAAACCTGAACATACCTATGGTTAAACTTCAAGCAATAATTCATAATTATAATCTATTCTGATCAATGCAAATGTGTGTGATATACACACACACATATATATACATACATATATGTATATATATACACACATGTATGTTTGTGTGTATATAAACATATCTCACACAAATGCATGCATGTATAAATTTTCAAAAAAAGAGAAGTTATTTGATCAGAGGTGTTTAGGTTTTTGCTCTAGGGAGGGTGAGTTCCTTGGAAAAAGGAAGAGAGAGGAAAAGTGAGAACTCTCTCCCCAGAAGAGAGAGCCATCACTTCTCTTTCATTGCCTTCTCAGTTATGTGGGCATACACACACGTGCACCTAGCATGATTTTCAAGCTGCTGGATCTGGGACTTGGAACTGTGGTAGGCCATATGAGAATCCAGCCCCTTAATCACCAGCCTGCTGGCCCCATATAGATAGTATTTTTACTTCCATGTTTGGCATCAGAGTGTAACCTAAATAAGTACTTTTTAGAATTTTATTTCCAAAGTTTATCTTTCCTATCATGGGAAATATTTTAAGGTAAAAAGTTGATATAATTAATAGCAATTAAAACTTAAATTGAAAGTATGTGAAAACAGAATACGACACAAGATTGGTAATTTTATGATTTATTTAGGAATTTAAAATTCCAACTGATGTGATGCTATAATGCTAGGCTCTGACACTATTATGGAAGATATTCTGTGCGGAAACCAGACAGGTAGCCTGAATAATTGACTTTTTGATGTATGTGTTTAGTGATGAAATATTGAAAATAAACAATGAAGAGCTGAAGTTGTGATAGAGCAATAGAGAATGAGAGAGCAAGATAAAAGAGAGTGAGAGGTAAAATGTTAAATCTTAAAATAAAAGAAAAATTGGATAAATCAATAAGAATTCGCTGTAAAATTTTTCCTGTTGCAAAATTTTAGCTCTCCAGGAGCCACTATTAAATGCTATTACTAAAACTATTAGAAAAGAGTAATGAATTTAGATAAGATCAATATGGAAAGCAAAATATGAAATATTCAATCAAAGAAAATGTATTTGTTAATATGTTCTACTTAGGTATTTTGAAGAACTTAGAACTACCTGACCTTGCTCTTCTGTGTGCTTATCTGAGGCATTAAATGAAGTGGTTTATAATTGGTAAATGAAAACTGGCTTACAATTTGGTAAATTAAAGCTGATTGTTGCTAAAGAGCCTCATGATCAATGTTTTTTTTTTTTCCCTAATAGCTTCGTTTGCACATTACCATTTACATATACCCAACTATCTATTCCTATGCTGGGAATGGGAACATTCATTATGTAGACATGAGATTCAATCTTACCCTGATGTGCTAACAACAACCAAATATTAGGAGTTTGGTTATAAACAAAAGAATTAGATTCTAAAATTTGAGGAATTAGCCACATGTTTAAGCAAAAAGGAACAAATTCCTTTAGACTAACACTCTGACTGACTTAACATGAGCATATTTGGCTATAGAGAAAACTATAAATAGCTCAGAAGATAAATATTTAAGGTGCTTTAGACACGTAAAACTGTCAAAACTTGTTATAACGCAACAGTAAATTAAGTTTTCCTTGCCATGTGATGGATTGTGTCTCTAAGCAGACAATACACCCAGTGCAACTAATTAAATGGAGCTGGTACTCTCTTCTGTGCAAGACTAATTCTTGTTTTTGCTTGGAATGGAGACCAAGATGAATATCCTCTATCATGAGTTTCATCATTCCTATCCAATGAAACGAAGTAATAAGTTAAAGAAATAGAGATTGATTTAGCTTCCAATAAATATCTCATTTATTAGAGCTGTTTATATTTTCAAATACCCTAAGATTGTTCACACTTACTTGTTTTCATCAAGGCAGAAAACACATTTTAGCTATTTGTTCTCATGCTTGTACTTAAAGTTATTATTTAAAAGTCTGAATTTTTTAACTTTCCATTAATTCCCCTAGACCACAAATACCCAATAACCCCCTCTCTCTTTATGTTTATTTGTTTGTTTGTTTTTTCCTTATAGGCAAGAGAGAAAAAAAGCACATATCCCCGACAGTGTGGGGAAGCCACCACCCACCCCCAACATCAGCCTAACCCTGGATCCTGGGATATGAGTGCTCTAGGCTCGGGGAAGTGTTTGGATGTAAACCCAGAAACTTCTCCTGTGATTTAGCCTCACAGAGGCCCTTTTTACCACTGTGCCACTGCCTAATCCCCATAATTTACGCACTTTTCTAGAAAGCTCTTCTTTGTCTGGGCTTGTAAAAGTTAGTACCATCAAAGAAATGTTCAAATTTTTTTTCTTGAAAATAGTTATTAGTCTATTAGAGACAGACATTGAAACCAATTCTATTAAAAAAACACACAAAAATGTTACATAAACTATATATTTGAAATTTTAAGAGATATAAAGGAAATTGTAGCATATAATATTTCTGCTCAAAGCTCTTCATATTCTTCCTTTAACAATACTAATTCTTGAAAAATTGGCACAAAGTCCTACAAGTCCTAAACTGTTTCTTTCTCATTCTCTCTGACAGCATCTTTTATTCACTTTATTTCAAAACTGAACTTTCTTGCCATTATTCTAATATATAAACCATGATCTTGCCTTGAGTCTTGGTACTATAAATATGGCCTGGAACATTCTTCTTCTGAAAGTCATGTTTACCTCTTTCAACAGGTCAATGATCAAAAAAAAAAAAAAGGTATTCTGCAATTACTCTATTTAAACTAATGCTCTTCTCTCAAACCAGGAATACCTATCAGACTGGTTATCAGATAGGAAAAAATGTAAAACATAGTTTGGAGTAGTTCCCACAAATTTCTATTTGAAAATATTGTGATGCATTGTTGATATGCTGGTTAGATGAATATACAATTTTCTCATATTTACAAGTCTAAAAATACAGTTATTGTAAGAAAAAGTACTAAAAACAGAATGGGCTAGATATTCCAAGAATTGTTTTTTAAGAGATTTTAAGAGATTTTTTGCGTTCACTGGAAAGACAGAGAGAGAGACAGTGAGAGAGAGAGAGAGCGAGAAATCACCAGCCCCGGGGGGGGATGGCCATGCCAGAATCCCTTCTCCATTCTCCTCCTGAGATTTTGGGCATGTATTCCCAGAGTGAGTTTCAAGCCTTCGGGTCCAAGACTCAAACCACAGTTAGCCATGTTGGAGTCCAGTACCTTAACCAGTATGCCATCTTAACCATGCCTTTTGTAGACCGAAAATCACGTTGTACAAAGTAGTGTTTATTTAACATGGGTTTTGTTTGATGTAACTGATCTAAAGTTCCTTATTTTTTTTGAAGTCCCACTGAAAACGTAAAGTCTGGAAAGGGTGGGCAAGAAAGGAAGGGAAGAGAGAGAATTTCAAACTTGCAAAATCTACCATAATCTCTTCTAATAATGAGCAATCTCTTAGGTTTATTTATTTTTTTCATCACTGTACTCATCCCACTAATGTCTGGGTACAGCAGAAATATTAAATTTCTTTATGATAGGGGCCAACAGGTGGCATGGTGGTTAAGGTGCTAGACTCTCACATAGCCAATAGCAGTTTGGGTCCCAGACTTAGTGGTTTGCTTTCTCACTTCCCCTCTCACTCTCTAGTCAAATAAAATAAATGAATAAAACTAAGTAATAGTTATTCACAATAAATGAGATGGATGTTTTTACATTTTAGTTTTTCCTGTGTGTGTGTTTGTGTTAATCCCCTAAATCCTCAACATCCTACATTGCTCAACTTGGTGTCAGGTCAATTCAAGGCACACAATCTCTCCTTAACTCTGTGTTACCTCTCATAATTAACTATACATTCCTGCAGTTCTTAATGTCTCATAGTCTTTTGAAAGTCTACACATAACATGCATTTGATCTCTGTGCCCCAAATTAAACCTGGGATAAAATGCTTTCTCTCTCTTTCTCCTTCTCTCTCTCTTTCCTTATCTCGCTCTTTCCTCCATGAGTCATAGTCTCCAGGTTCAATATCAGTATAAAAGTGTAATAAAGAAGAAAGAAGGGAATTGATTTTTAAATCTTGTCTCTCTTTCATGCCAAAGGATCTTCTTTATCATGCTCCTTTCTAGGAATAATTCTAACCGCATTAGCTGGATATCCTACCCATTTTCTCTGCTGGCACTCAATTTCATGTCTCATTAGGAATGATAGGTTAAAGAGAAATTAGATTTATGGTATAGGTAAGTGCAAAAAGGCAAAGTTTAAAATTTTAAAAAGAAAACACTCACATTCTATGAAATAAATGGTAATAAATGAGCAGACTATTCAATTTATCTACTTTTTTATTTCTATTGCTTAATTGTAATTATATTATAAATATAATTTGTCTTATTCATTTTCAGTTTCTGCAGTCAAGGATAATCATTAAGAATTCCCACCTCTCAAGTATATACATTCATAACTATTATAAGTAATGAATATATTGATTTTTAAGCTTAGTTAAAAATAAAGATTTTTCCTTTTTTAGATTTTTTAAAATCCTTAGCTTCTTTCATATTACTAAAGTCTCATACAATAAACATTAGCTTTAATCTTTGCTATAGTTCAATAATCACATCTCTGTTAAATCCACAGAAATTCTGTCTGATATTAACATGTCAACAAATGGCTACTTGTTTATCCCAAGATATCCAGCTTTTTGTTTTATATTAAGCACCTTCCAAAATATTTGAGTTATTGAGTCAGCCTATTTAAATGACAATCAAATCTTCCCAATAATTAATGTATAAGAAAATTAAAGTATTTCATTATAATTGTATATATTTTGATGTAATATACAGGTTCTAATATACATACACATGGTATAAATTGGGAAAATTTAAAAGAAAAACTGATAAGACCAATAAGTTCTTGATCAGTTCGACTTACATACTCACTGTACTAGTAAGGGTTCTCTAGAGAAACAGAATCAATTTTCTGGCATTCTCTCTTTCTCTCTCTCAATCTGGGCAACAGGGAGAGTTCACCACCATGGAATCAGTGATTGCTTAGACAGTGATTCTTAATGTGGAGAAGAGTTTATTATGGTGGAGTAAAGAAAGCATGGAGCTGTAGTATCCAAGATTTAAGTTTCATGAATTTCTAAGAGAAAAGATTGGGCAAAGATTTTCTTTACCATTTGTCATATAAAATTATAAAAACAAATACACACTACAGTTATCACTATCTGCAAGTTAAAAGAAATCAGAGTTTCACATTCAAATGTAGAAAAATATTGTCTTACATTAACAGGTAATTACTAAAAGTGTATTTTGCATTTTTTATAAAGAATCTTTTTTCCATGAGTGAGAGAGAGAGAGAAATGGAGATACACTGCACTCCCAACAGGGTTTTGATGTTGCTATCCACCTCCAGCCTCAGACAGCCTCCAGATTATGGGTATGTGCATGCCCAGTGTATTCAAGGAGGTCTCAGGAAATTAATCTGGAACCTCCTATATGGTTCAGGCATATGGGCTGTACTACCATCTGTCCTTGTAGTTTCTGATTTTTTTCCACAGGTGTTTAAAAAATTCTTCTCAGTGGCATACTGATCTGTGTTAAAAAATCCTACTTTATGTGACTAATATACTGTGGCTCTCTTTCTATCAGATGATCCAAGCTCTTCCCTCAGGATATATGTTACATTTATTTATGTCTTGACAATGAAGGTTTTTTTTTTTTTTTTTTTTTTTTTTTTTTTTTTTTTTTTATTTGCAAAGAGTAAGGAATACCTAAGTGAATGATTTTAATGACTGGGGATGAGAAGAGTAACACTCCAATGATACTTCAGCTCTTTTTAATTTTTTGTGATCTGTATGGCAATCCAAGAGAATTTACTCCATCTGAAAAAAGAAATACACAAATGTATTAGGTTGTCTGAAAAGTCATTACACAGTTTTTGGATAGAAAAACAGAAATAAAAAAAAAGGTCATGACTTTTCCAGTAACCTAATACAAACATACAAACTATGGTCAATAATTTCAGGGGCTTCACAGACCCTCTGAAGTCCAGGGGTCCTGGGATCAGAATTCCTGTTCAAACATGGTTGACAAGTGCTTAATCAGCTTCTAGTCAGTCATTCAAATAGCTTCATTGAGCCTCACAGTGATAGTGATAAAAAAAAGTATGTGCTTCTCTGAGATTCCCACTGACATATCCCTGTGATCTGCCACATCAAATGTACCAGCCAGGTTAAGCTCATAATACCACAGGATGAGACAGAGTGAATGCGGGAACTGGCCTGGATACGTTTTGTCACACAGAAGCATTACAATGAAAAGACTTTAATGCATTTAAATTTTAAATAAATATTAGTCTTCAGTATATAGAGGCTTTATTCATGGGTTAAATAGAGCTTTGCTCTCTGTAAAAACCATTCTAGTAGGTATTTGCTATTTAAATCTTTTCAGGTAATTAGTCCCTATGGTGCCTTCCATTTCTGGCTCCAGCTGTTCATGCTAATGAGATGTCACATGATGTCAGGAATTCCCATCCTCCAGCATTAAGTGGTTAACCAGTACCTGGGTGCCTGAGAAGGTGCACACATAAAGCCAATGAACAACTTAAACTTAATTATCACTGCTTTTATCAACCAAAAGAATAAAAAAAAAAAAGGAAAGAAAGCAAGCAAGCAAAACAAAAAGGGCAAGTGAGACATATATTATTAACAACTCCTTCTATGATGAAGTTTATTTCAAAAACAAGCAGGAGAGGGAAAAGGTTAATATTTGAGTCATAATCAGAGCAGTTCTTTTTCAGATGTGTAATCTAATTTCTGAAAGTTTTATGCCCACAAAAATGATCAAATGTTTGTGAAACGTCATCTCTTTTCTCTCGTTTACCTGAAAATTTCTAATTGACACTGTAAAAACCTATAGGTCGTGAGCTGTGAGTTCCACATTTAATATACTGTACCTTACAATGTTTTGCCTGGCCTGGCCTAGATATGTGTGCTTCATAGCTTTAGAAATTGATCATTTGTGTATAGGGTCTTAAATTTAATATTCAGTTTATAATAAATGGATGATACATTGCCACAATGACAAATTTCTTAAATTCCAAATAGATATGTTGTGGGGAATGTTCTCATCAAAACATAGTAACATTGAAGGCAGAGTTTGATTAAAAAATATGGGAAATGTAACATTATTATTCTAAACTAATTATTAGATTAATAAGTACAGTAAAATAAAACAAGTTTGAAATAAAAATGCCTCCAATTCACATGTAGTAAAAGTTGTATCTTTATCATTTAAAACACAGAAAACTTGGTCAGTTGAGTGGCGCAGCCAGTAACAAGCTAAACTGCAGTACTAGAAGCCACAAGACAGACGGCATGTTCAGATCCTCAGGTTGGTTAAGAATATGTGGCTCCAGGGCCAGCAGATGGTGTAGCAATTATGTTAGTGGACTCCCACATGGCCAACCGCAGTTCGAGGTCTAGGCCCAGTGGGTTGAAAAACATACTGGGTGCTTGTACATGCATGTCAAGACACTTGCTGTGTCTCCAGCAAGTACATATGACCTATAGCAAAAATCTTTTTCAAAAAAATGATAAAGAGAAAGGGGATTTCTGTGTGACAAGACTCCATAGAGTGTTTTTCTCTCTTTCCCTCTATAGTACACATACACATGTTTCTCTTAGTAAAAATAAATAATCTTAAAAATAACATGCTGGATCTCACATAGCTTACTGCATAGTTTGAGTACTGACCTGGCAGCTTCAAAACCACGCAAGGTAAGTGTGCATGAGTGCCCAAAATTCCTAGAGGAGACTAGAAGAAAAGAGATTGCAGTGTAGCCTCTCCCAAACCCCCCCCCCCCCCCCCCAGGAGGAGAATGGAGGAGAAGGGATTGTGGTGTGACCATTCCCCTGGGGTGGTTTCTCACTTTCCTTTTCACTGTCTCTGTCTCCTTTTCTCTCTCCAGCAAGTGCATGCGACCTAAAACTCTTAAAAAAAAAAAAAAAAGGATCGGCAGATGGCATAATAGTTACATCACTGGACTCCCTCGTAGTCTACTGCAATTCGAGTCCCAAACCCAGCAGCTTAAAACTCATGCTGGGCACGTATGCATGCATGCCCACAATCCCTAGAGGAGAATGAAGGTGAACAAATTCTAGCATAACCATCCCCACTGGAGGGTGATTTTTCACTTTCTGTCTCTCTGTCTCTCTCTGTCTCTTTGGTGACCGTACATGCCCTATAGCAAAATGGTTAAAAAAAGAAGAAAATCAGCAAGTGATGTAGTGGTTAAGATGCTGGAGTCCCACATGGTTGATGGTTTCTCAAGTCCCAGACCCAGCAGCTTGAAGCTCACGCTGGGCACATGAGCTTATGTGTCCCAAATCACAAAAGGAGATTGGAGGAGTGGATGTGGCCATTTCCTCAGGAGGTGGTTTCTCATTTTCTGTCTCTCTGCCTCTGTGTCTCCAGCAAGTACATATGACCTATAGCAAAAATCTTTTTCAAAAAAATGATAAAGAGAAAGGGAATTTCTGTGTGACAAGATTCCATAGAGTGTTTTTCTCTCTTTCCCTCTATAGTACACATACACATGTTTCTCTTAGTAAAAATAAATAATCTTAAAAATAACATGCTGGATCTCACATAGCTTACTGCATAGTTTGAGTACTGACCTGGCAGCTTCAAAACCATGCAAGGTAAGTGTGCATGAGTGCCCAAAATTCCTAGAGGAGACTAGAAGAAAAGAGATTGCAGTGTGGCCTCTCCCAAACCCCCCCAGGGTGATTTCTCACTTTCCCTCTCCATCTCTCTGTTCAATGAGAGTGCCCTGTAGTAAAACAAGCTTTTCAGGCCAGTCTGTGGTGTAGTGGATAAGGTGGCTGGATCTTTCATTACCTAACAAATAACTGGAGTTCTGGTGGCTTGAAAAACATACTGGACAGTGTGCATGGGCCCAAAATCCCAAAAGGGAGAAACAGAGTACGAGGGATTGTGACATGACCATTCCTCATGGAAAGTGTGGTCTCTGTCTCTCCTATCAGCAAGTACTGCACCCTCTAGCAAAATTAAAATTAAAAAAAAAATCTTTCATTATTTAGTGTGAAAATATATTGTCATAAAATAAAAAAAGTATAAGCATTTGTAGCCCAACATACTCTTAATTAAATAACAATATTGTATGTGCATGGACAGTGTATATATCTGTGTATGTGTGTATGCACAGATACAGATTAGATACATATATATGATTTCATAGACTCAAGACAGCCTAAATAATCTTAAATTACTGACAAGGTGGTAGGTTTTATTAAGGAGAAGGGAATTATTTCACATTTTATTTTATATTTTAAATAGAAATAATTTTCACCTTCTTTTTTATTTTTTACTCATAAAAAACTGCATTAACAAAAATATATATGAAAAATTATAGCTGAATTACTCAGCTACATTTTATATACATGGAGGCCTTTCATCTAATTATTATTATTGCTACTATATAGCCAATATACTGCACATGAATTCACTTTCAAACAAATTAAAACATCTTTGCAATGACACAACATAGTTTCAGGGAAAAGTATGCACAATTATGATCATCCTACTGTTTCTTAAATATCCAGATAAAAATCCAGTTCTGAAAAATCAACAGTCATTGTCTTAGTGATAGATCTAACAAATATCCTCATGATGTTTGTTATAGAAATCTGTAGTTAATCATAGACTCCATGATGACATTTTGATTAACAATAAACCACATGTACAAACAGTAGTAGTCCCATAAGGTTATAATGGAGTTGAAAGTCCCTATTATTATAGTGTCATAACACATTACTCACATGTTTGTGTTAAGGCTGGTATAGACAAATGCACTACATTGCCAGTTCTTATTTTTTTGTTTTTCTTTTTCTGGAGAGGTTTTTGCTATAGGGTGCATGCGCTCGCCAGACAGGCAGAGAGAGACAGAGAGATAGAAAGCAAGAAATCACCCCCCAGGGGGGGATGGCCACGCCGCAATCCCTTCTCCTCCATTCTCCTCTCGGGATCTTGGGCACGCATGCACATGCGCCCGGCATGAGTTTAAGCCACCGGGTCCGGGACACGAACCGCGGTCGACTATGTGGGAGTCCAGCAACATAGCCATTACGCTAGCTGCAGGTCCCCCAGTTCTATAAAAGTACAGCACACACTATTCTGTACAGTACATAATACTTGATAATCACAATAAAAATGTTATTGGTTTATGCATTTATTGAACTTTTTATTGTCGTTTTAGAATGTACTCTTACTTACGTTAATAAAAAGTTTACTATAAAACGGTATACTGTGTATAAACATCATGCTCGCTGCAAAGAATAAATACTTCATGTCCACCTGAATTTGTAACTTAGAAGTAATAAATTGATAGATGGCCTACATATGGACCCTTAGGGACACCCAACATAATCCCTCGCCTCCTACCTTACCAGGACAGCAAAGATGAATCCCTAACTACAATTTTTGAGACCTTAGCTTTAGCCAACCCTGATGTAAACATGGCCCTGGGACTTTGAGTAATGTTAACCTTTCAGCTCTAGCTAAATTGAGTTCAAAAGTCCTGACTGCTACAAAAATATAATTTAAAAACAATTCTGCAAAGCAGAAAGAAAAATTATGTTAAAGTTCCTAAATAGATCTTAGGTCCATGATTTCTTCACAATTTTTCATATTGTAATTATTCATAGACTTTTACTCTCTTTATAGGGAATTCCTACGTGAGTTATTAGGCATAGTTTCATGATTCACAATAAAAAAGAACTGAAATTACAACACACACTTCTGGATTAAGCTTATTGACATAAAGAACAGAAATCTTCTACTCCTCTCTAAATACTAATATAAATGCTGAGCAAACCAAAAATCACTGAGTTTTTAAAGGTTCTCCAGAGATTTGAGGTCACAAGACCAACTTTCTCCCAGAAATCTATAGCAATAGGTAAATAAAGTGAAACAGCCATGACCATCTTACCTGGAGTGGCAGTATCTAGAGGCAATACATGGTAGGAACACTAAATAGTAATTTAGATAAATTGCTGCAGGCTGTGTGTAGATTAGTTTGAGAGATAAACTCTCCCAGGAGCCCAGTCTTTGTGGGGTTCCTGAATTTTTAAGGATTTCAGCAATTCTACTAGGTTTTCACTGAAAATTGGAAGATGAGGAAGAGTCACAATTCTGAATTATGTACACTGATAGAAAAAGCAGCTATTTAGAAATAGGTCCAGAATTGTGTTCATAAAAACTGTTTCCCCTCTTCTGGAAACTACTTTACTAGTGCATTGTCTGACCAGAAGGGAGGGTAATTAGAGGACTCCAGACCCTTGTAAAGATTGTGCCCTGTAAGAGCAACAGGATGAAAGATACTTCTGAGTCACAGCATAGTAACTCAGTCTTACTAAATACTGAGACTTAAATATCATATTTTAGAATTCTTGCCCTCTTAAAACACTTTATCAGCATATGAACATGGATCCAATAATAATACGAGCAGATTATTACCAAGACATATAGATACTATTTAAGAAGAAGTTTCTGAGGGAAAACAAAGACATCAGGGTGGGAAAAAACAAATGAGAACATGAGGCCTCTGACAGGTGCAACTATAATAGATAGTAAACACAGCCCAGCATGGGGTCAACATTAAAAGCCCAATTACCTGAGTTTTTATTACTTGATACATTACATCTAACTTTCAATGTCAACAAAATATAAGACATGCTAAAAGAGAAGAAAAAAACATGGAGTGATGAGACAAGTGAGCATCAGAATTAGACTTAGATGTGAAACACATTCTAGAATAATGAGAAAAGAGACTTAAAATCCCTTTATTAATCACTATGATCAATATATTAAAGATACTAATGTGGGACCAGCATATGTTGTAGTGGTTACATTGCTGGACTTCCACAGGGTCAACCATGATTTGAGTCCTGGACCTGGTGACTTGAAAATAATTACTCCTTCAGGGCCCTATCTTCAAATACAGCGATGCTAAGAGCTAGGACTTCGATCTATGAATGTAGAGGATACCATTCACTCTGTTATAATCACTTATATTAACATAATAAAAACAATATTTATATAAGTATAATGAAAAGATGGATAGAAAATTTCAAAATTGTATTGAAAGAAATAGAAGATGACATGAATTAATGTAGAAATGCTTATACTCATTGATAGGGAGACACAATTCTGTTAAGATATCAATTAGCTGAACTTGATTTATAAATGAAACAAAAATTTCAATCAAAACCTCAGAAAGATAATTTGTGGGTATTAAGTATGTGATTACAAGTTTATATGAAAAACAAACTACCCAGTGTAACCAGCACAATACTAAAGAAGAAATCTGTTGCACGACTGACACTATCTCACCTTAAGAATTATTACAAAGCTACAATAAGAGATACTCGAAAAAAAAAAAAACATACATATAAATCAAATAGAATGGAGAACTCAGAAACAGATCCATGCAAATAGAGTCACATGACATGATCAAACACAAAGGAAATAAGGCAATTAAAAAATAATTATCTGTGCAATATATTGTGCTGAAACAGTTGAATAGGCAACACAAGAATCTAGACACGGACCTTTTATTTCTAGATGTTCTACACTGTGTATCTAGTGCAGAGTTCCTTTATAGCCTTTCCTACCAGACAGTTTCTCCTATTATTAATGTATTTGTTAACATCTCACATTCCTGTAGAATAGTTGTCACAATTAGTGAATCAATATTGATACGTTAGCATTAACTGCTTATATGAAGATTCCCTCTTTGTCTTAAAGAAGTTTATGGATTTTGACAAATGCATGATGTTCATGTATCCACCAACCTATTATTTACAGAATAATTTCACTGTTCTAAAAAAATTCTCTGGAAATTAATTTATTCATCTGGTCCCTCCTTTCCCTGAACCACTGGCAACCAGTGATCTTTTTATTTTCTCTATAATTTTGGCTTTTCTGGAATGCCGTGTAATTGAAGTCACACAGTATGTAGCATTTTCATGCTGACTTTGTCCTGTAACAATATTCATTTAAGTTTCTTGATGTATTTTTGTGGCTTGATAGCTCATTTCTTTTTAATGCTGAATAGCATTATATCATACAGATTTGCCACAGTGGGCACACGCACACACACACACACACACACTCCTACTCATTTAGCATATGAATTTTGACAAATTACTTAACCTCTTAACTTTGCTTTACTCATTAAAAAAAATGGGATGTCCAGACATATGCAGGGCTGCCTCATGGCCTGATGGTTAAGACAACTAGATACTACATGGCCTACTGCAGTTTCAGTCCTGAACCTGGCAGCTTGAGAAACTTGCCAGGTGTGTATATGTGTGTGTTCAAAGTCCCTAAGGGAAGAAGAGAGCGAGAAGAAGGAGTTTCAGCATGTCCATTCCCCATGGGGAGTATATAAAGGGTCCTTTCTCCTCTCCTTCTGTCTCTGTCTCTTTGTCTCTCTGGCATGCACATATTGCCCTCTAGCAAGGAAAAAAGCCCCTTATTTCACATTATATACTATAAAGATTAACTTAAAAGGTAAGAACGTTAAATAAGTTAGTATCTTATAAAATTACTGACTCTCAGCTAATGTTAGCTCTATATGGCTGCTTCATACCTTTTTTATATATCCCTAACTGTATCAAGGACTTCCTTCAATTGAAATTTGCTCAAACAACAAAAACAAACAAAACCAAAACAAAACTCAATTTAAAAAAAAAAAAAATGGAGATTTTATACAGCAGGGATTGCATGATAAGAAGCAGTCATCTAATTACATGACGATTGGGTAGATATTCATGAAATAACCTATATTGATGTTTGCTTTATCTAACATTTTGGTATTATGTTAAATATAGTTTCATTGCTATAATTTGTTTGAAGCTATCATAATAATGAATATTTGTTTGCCCCTTCCTTGACAATTTTATAGAGTCACAAAATCTTTAACGCTCTTTATTTTAATCTCTTCATCTATTTTTGCCTCCAGAGAAAGAACAGAGTTCTTGTTGACACACAGTTGTACCTGATTTTCAATCACATTATTTCATGCAGGATCTCAGCTGGGGGTGCCAGAGATTTATAGCAAAATCAGAACACTATGATTAAATCCATTACAGTTTTCTAAGAGCATCATGAGACTGAAGCTAAAAAAGAGTAAAAGCTATATAGCTTACTTTCATAAGTGCCTATGACCACTGCTGTTTTTCTCCATTCATTCATAATATATTTTTATGCACAGCTCAACTTTCAGGATAACAGATTGCTTTAGGCAAATATTAATATATTAGAATTTTGGAAAACTTATATTCATATTTCAGATAAAATGAACCCACTGTTAAATGCTATAATTCAATTTATAAATTATAAAGATCAACAAAGAGTCACTTAATACCAACTATGTACAAGTAATCATTATAAACAGCACCAAAGAGATCCCCTCTTTTCAGTCAGAAGCATGCCAAAATATACATATCGCATAGTCACTAATCCAGACAGATCTTGACTTTTAAGAGCCCTACCAGCAATTTTAAGTCAAGTACTATTTTAGGAATTATTATAATTTCTTATTAATTATTGTGGAACTAGAATAGGTACCCAGCGTGAGTTTCAAGCTGTCAGGTCTAGGACTCAAATCATGATCGATTACGTGGGTGTCCAGCACCTTAACAACTGCACATCTGTCAACCCCAGACAATGCAGTCTAAGAAAGAGTGTTTTCATTTTGCTTTGTTTTTCAAATGTTTTGGGGCTGCTAATTTTTTATAAGAATTATTTTATTTAACTGTATTTATTTATTTATTCTTTTAATTTGAACACAGAGGGAGAGAGAAAGAGAAAGTGAGAAAGCAAACTGCCAGGTCTGGGACTCAAACTGTGGTCTGCCATGTGGAAGTCCATTGCCCTTAACCACCATGCCACCTGCCACCCCCTGGGCTGGTAACTTTTTTGTTTGTAATTTACTCATAGGAAAGAGACTGAAGCTACTAGAGAAAGCTACTAAAGTAAAAGTAAAGATAATATAAACCAACAGTAAGTACATAAAGCATTACATGAAATCTATTCACATCAAAATATGTGAAGGGTCTGAGATTTTACCCTACTTTTAAATTATCAAGTGAACATGCTACACCTGCACACAGCTGGTTGCATTAGGGAGGACAAATCCCTTTTTTTTTTTTTTTTCAAGTAATAGAAAGTAAGCATGACTAACTTATCCTCCAGAGGAAGAAAAGATCACTCTCTCAAGGTAGTTCACTGTTAAAACATTGTTGACAAATAATTTAGAACAAAAGCATTTATGCTTCACATGCAAGGCATGCAGATATATTAGACCCCTAAGAGAATTATTTCTCATCTCCTTCTACCTTATATAAAAAATGTTTTCTCAGGATCTCCTAAAGTAGAATGAATTTGGAAGCTTTCTGAATATGGGGAGAAAAATCCTAACTAAAGAGTGTTTCAAGACTCTACTGAGGTAGAGAAGGTAGCTGCGGAGGAACAGTGGAAATACATCTGGCGTAGCAGATGTTGCACTCTTTATATATCCACCACCCCTGGCTTCTCTGTTCCTGGCTTCTCTTTTCTAAGGTCCTGCACAAGCAACTCTCTTCGAAGAACTTCTCGTGGGTCACTGGTGCCATTTTGCCTACACTAGCAGAGAGTTGAACAAGGCTGAGAGCTTGGTTCCTAATGGATGCTCTTAGATGATGATTCATTGGTGTTTGAATTGAAAGCTCACTCTGCTTCATTCCAGTCACAATGAACACTCACATGGAGCCTACACTTCCAAGTTTTCCTAAGGGATCAGGCTAAATTTACCCTTTTTGGAGTTTTCTGGAAATAATCTCTCTCCTGACTTCTTCTCTTTCCTTTCCTATTTTCCCTGGTCTCTTCCTGCTTTCTTCTGGCAGTGCTTTTGTTTTTCAAGTTTATTTATTCATTCAAGAAAAAGAGAGAGGGGCCCCCAGCAAGTTCTCAGGCCACAATCTACCCTCACCCTCAGCCAGCCCAGATCACAGGCATGCTTGTACACTCCTGGCAGGAGCAGGGAGGCCTGGGGTAGTAAACTGGTACCTTTCCATCTAAGTTCAGTTGTTGCTCTACCACCTAGGTCCTGAGAGTTCTCTTATTTATTATTATTATTTTAGTTTTTGTTATAGGGCATGTGCACTCACCAGAAAGAGACAGACAGAGGAAGAGAGGGAAAGTGAGAAATCATTCCCCAGGGGGGATGGCGATGCTGCAATCCCTTTCCCTCCATTCTCCTCTTGGGATTTTGGGCATCCACGTGCATGTATCCAGCATAATTTTCATTGTAGGGCCTATCATGTCACAAGGCTTTTTCCTCCAGTTCTATGTCTCGTCGGGACACTGAACAGGTACGCACATACCCAGAGTGTTTATTTACACATGCATATTTTAAAGGTTTCATTATAGGGTGCATGCACTCACCAGGAAGAGATAGAGAGAGGGAAAGTGAGAAATCAACCCCAGGGGAGGGGCATGTATCTACTGCAATCCTTTCTTTTCTATTCTCCTCATGAGATTTTGGGCAGTCACATACACTCGGCATATTTTTCAAGTCACCAGATCCAGAACTTAAACCACACAGTTGGCCACATGAAACCTAGTTGCCTTAACCATCACACCACTAGTTCTTCCCTAGAGTGTGTTCTGCTTTTTTTTTCCCCCCAACCCAGTGGGGCAGAAGTTGAAGTCTGATTAGCCATGTAGGATCCAGCTTCCTCTGCATATACTTTCTGCCCATAATTATCTTTAAAATTAAATCTGCTACAGCTCTGAGACCTGCCATTTTATTAAAACTACTGCAACAAAGTCATCAGCAGTACTATTGACACTCTTAACATCCTCTGGTGAAAGTGCAGAGTCACTTATGTAAAACCCAGGAAAAATGGAGTCTGGGGGTTGAAAAGAGAGGGACCTCATATACTTGCTTATGATAATAACTATTCCAAAAACTCCCTGAAGGACTCTTACACACATATGCCTTTAACAAGAACTTTAGTCAAGCATTTTCAAATGGTAGCGTGATACATGAGTCACAGGACAGCTAGCCAATGTACAAAAGCATTTGCCTGACAGTCTCCACTAATGACTTGATATCAACTCCTTCTAGAAGCTGCTATAATCAATGTTTTCTTTGTCTCAAAAATAACTTATGCAGAGTACCAGCAGTTAGCGTAATGGCTATGTCGCTGGACTCCCACATAGTCTATTGCGGTTCGCGTCCCGGACCCAGTGGCTTAAAACTCACGCCGGGCGCGTGTGTGTGCGTGCCCAAGATCCCGAGAGGAGAATGGAGGAGAAGGGATTGTGACGTGACCATCCGCCCTGGGGGGTGATTTCTCGCTTTCTGTCTCTCTTTCTCTCTCTGTCTGTCTGGCGAGTGCATGCACCCTATAGTGAAAACCTCTCCCCCCAAAAAAATAATAATAACTTATGCATATTCTTTGGTTTACCCTTAAGAACCTGTCTCCCATTGACTCTCTCAACATCCCAATGGTCTCCATAGCACATATATCCCAGCATATAATTCTCTACTAGTTTCTAAAAACTCATTATCTTTATTATTTCCATTATTTTATTTTTCTTACCGCTTTCTTGTTAGAGGACATGTGTGCTCACTAGAGAGAGGTAGAGAGATAGAGAGACAAAGAAAGAGAGCGAAGTGATAGCACCACCCTCCGTGGGATACCTGCATACCACAATTCCTTCTCCTCCATCTCTCCATCCTGTCAGAATTTTGGGCACACACACACACACATACACACACTCACACACACACATGCATCTGGTGTGTTTCTAAAGGTACCAAATCCAGTACTTGAACCATGCTACTGACCATGTGGGATCCAGCTGTCTTAACTACCAGACCATTAAGTTGGCTCTCTCTGGTATTTAGATTGATTGTCTTTTACTTAAAACTATCTCTTGCCATTATTCTTATGGTGCTATAATTCCTCAGCTTATACCATACCTCTATGGAAATGTCTTCTCTGCCCTCTGCAGTTCTTCTTAAGTTTAAATTTTGGTTGTTACCAGGATTCTCTTCTCTCTTTAACCTATACATTTTCCCAGGGACTTATCTCAAAACTAAGATTTTAATTAAAATAAGTAGGGTGAAGATTCCAAGATAAA
Organism: Tupaia tana; assembly: GCA_026018925.1. Classification (NCBI taxonomy): domain Eukaryota; kingdom Metazoa; phylum Chordata; class Mammalia; order Scandentia; family Tupaiidae; genus Tupaia; species Tupaia tana. Next base: position 58,972,723 of record JAKSZU010000001.1, read on the forward strand.
TTTTATTGGTACACATTCCTTCTGCATTTTAGACCTATATAATAAATTATTTTAAAATGGTCTGGTTTTCTTTCTTGTGAGATTGATTGAATTCTTACTTTGCTGCAAATCTGATTTCCAACACATAATATGAAGCTGTTAGGCTATTCTGTAGGATGCCAATACACTTAACTTCACCATTATTGATAAATTTTTTACCAAGATTCAAATTTTCCTGTCCCTAACTAATTTTGTTCATGTCACATTTTTTTTTACTGTAATAACTTAATTCAGTGTGAAGTAAAATGAAGAAATATAAGTGTAAAGAGTTTATTCCTTCTATAACAAAGTTTAGTGCTTTAAAAATTCTAAACTAAGGGAAATGCTAAATAAATTATTATTGATTATGGTGTGGGTATGACCATATAAGTTTAGAGAAATATAAATAATTTTAAAAACTATTTTGATTTCTTTAGAAGTGTGTTTAATTATTCAGTGCACTTTAAAAAAATAAACGTGGGATTTATAAATGATTTATTTAAGTATGGATTTTACAAGAAAAGATGACAAATAACTTCAAAGGATAAATACATATTCAAAGCAAAGGCCTTGAACCTGTTGTACAATATTGGTAAATTTAATATAAAATGAGAAAATGTGAGTTAATATATGATGCTTAGACTGTGCCTGTGTGCATATATGCCTTAAAATGTGCACTTGAATCAAAACACTGACAACAAACCAGTCTTGTTTTAGAAAAGAGAGTTTTACCACATAAGAGATTTTACTATTCACAAGATTACTCTACTTAGATATAGTCTAAGCACCTCAAGTATTTCTTTTAATAACCCTTTTATTTTGAGATTTCTACATGCAGTTGTAAGAAATAATATGGAGATAACCCATGCACATTTTCCCCAATTTTTCCAGGTGGCAACATCTTGCAAAACTATTGTACTTAAACATATTATTTTCCAGTTGTCTAAAAGGGCTCCACCTTTTACACACTCATCCCATAGTTGTCTTCTTTATTTTCATTATTTTAGAATGTGCATACTGACCTAATTACCTAGTTTAGAAACTTAAAGTCTGCTCCTAAATTGCTCTAGATTATCTGCTTTTTACATAATAGATATAAGTGATCATCAAAGCTAGGTCTCCCTAAATAAGGTATTAAACTGAAAAGTTATCTCAAAAATGAAAATAATGTAGCTATAGCCTAAAATCATATTATTACATTATTATTAGAGCTTAACTCTTTCTCCGCATTGCTGATAAAAACCTAAGAACAAGCAATTTGGGATAAACTTTTATTTATTAATTTATTAGAATAGGTATCATAGCATTTTACTTGAATAAATATGATTGATTCTCTTATTGTGGAAGACCTAAGAAAACAGGAACTTTGTTGATATTATGGCAAAAGGAAGGTGTCATACAGTTTTCCAAGTTATTAGAAATTTATTTTGTTCCATCTTAGACTATAATATACTCGTGAATACAGTGCACATCACCTCTTGACTGTGACTGTGACTGTGAAGAGACAGCAAGTGGCATCCTGTTACGGTGACTACGTCCAGGAATTTTAGACAGCCATCATTAGATACCCTTGGGAGGTGTGTGTATGTGTGTTTAGGTATGTGTGTCCCACAAAGTACATCTAGAATGATCAAAAATATATTGGACATCCAACCAGAGTTGGAATACAACGTCTCTAACTCTGAACCCCTTTGAAAATAGGTTGGATAATGACCAGCAGAGGCAGCCTAACAGAGCCCTCCCTGTGTCCTAGTCCTAACTGAATTATTTGAAATTCAGAAAATGTGTTATTTGCTGAAGCAGAAGGAGCAGTTACTATCTCTCAAAATAGGAAGAAAATCAGAGAGGAACACAGCATATCTGAGAGCCAGTGAGCCAGGCCAGGAGCTAAACCTTACTGCCCCATTAATGGCTGAGTTCATTACTAAGGAAAGTTGTGATGAGTGCCTGATTTTAACATATACACTTCTGTTTTGTAATCCCTAAAAAATGTCCCAACAGTTAAGAAAGTCATACACTTTTTTATTTTCTTCAGAGGGCATTATTGTAGTGTGATGTAGGAGTAATGTGACTATTTCAATCTCTTGCTTCTGATTTTAAAAGAGGGTAACAGTGTCCAGGAATTGCAAACAGCAAGTAGCACACAGTGCAATGAGAACTTGTCCTTGGGATGAAAGAGAGAAAGCTTTCAGTACTGCAAAGTAGCTTTCACTTAACAACTTATAAGATGAAATTTTTTCAAAAAAAGTCTTTCTGTCAGATTAGAATTCCCAGTTCATAGGTAATTTCAAGTTGAAGTTTCAAGTTTAGAAATGCGATATTTTTTCATGTAGAGAGTTGTATTTTAATACTACATCTAAAGCTCTACATTCATCATCTTTTTGTTCATTTGTTTGTTTGCATCTTTACTGTTAATGAGTTCTCTTTCCAGTCAAAATGAATAAACTAGTTTTTAATCTATCAGGGGACTCTAACAACCTGACAGTATAACTACAAAAAGCTTTATTGACTACCTCAAACTCTAGCTACCTTCGTCCATTTACAAATGCACTTCAGTAGACTCCTTTCTATTTTGTCATATATCAGCAAAGATGATCCCTATGAAAGAATAATGTTATGTCTTATAAATACTGGAGAAACATTCTGATTTTCAATTTTACAGGTAAGTCTCATCTAGAGCTTGGAAAGGAGAGTGTCAAATAGTGTTATATATTAACACAACAGATTGGCAAGCACATAATTACTTCTTAGATACTTAAAAAATACAATTATAATTTCTCTTTTCTTTTTTTTTTGGAGAGGTTTTCGCTATAGGGCACGTGCACTCGCCAGACAGACAGAGAGAGACATAGAGACAGAAAGCGAGAAATCACCCCCCAGGGGGGATGGTCACGCTGCAATCCCTTCTCCTCCATTCTCCTCTCGGGATCTTGGGCATGCACGCACACGCGCCCGGCGTGAGTTTTAAGTCACCAGGTCCGGGACGTGAACCGCGGTCGACTACGTGGGAGTCCAGCGACAGCCATTACGCTAACTGCTGGTTCCCACAATTATAATTTCTACTGTCTAAAATGTGCTTAAAATATTACACTATGTTTCACACTATCTAAGAAATAGTATGGATTCACTAAGGTCAGTGTTTGTACAGTTTTATTGCAAGACAGAAAATAAAAAAAAAATTCTCATCTCAGTAGAACATACTGATATTTCTATCATTTTTGTTTGTTTCAGTACAACTGTTCTGGGAATGGGAAGCCATTTAATAAAGCCTGTAATCATTTTTAGGCTTTTCATTTTAAACTGATGATTGATTCTCTTCCAACTCACAAAGGCTGAAATAATAGCCACTTGCAAAATTATTAGATTAAAAAATAAGTTGAATAAGGTAAGCGGATTAGTTGAAACTCAAAGCATTAAAGCAAAACTCAATTGTTTTAAAAAATGTATAGAATGTTTAATATAGGCTTCAGAATTAAGGCAGCTTAAATGCTGGATTTAAAAATACTACTCTCTTTGAGTTTTAAATGTTGTAACTTGGGCAGGCATATACAGACATATGGAGATTTATCAGAAAGGGAAGTAATGTGTAATATAAGTCAATAAGCATTTATGCCTGATAATTTGCTGAGGTTGTCTTCAATAGGCACGACTAAGAGGATCAAGATACAGGGTTCAGGAAACACATTTAGATAATAGCGAGAGGTTAGATCAACTGAAGCAACACAATAGGGACAAATCCCAGGCATTGGGAAAGTTCTGCAGAACACAATACAGTGCTAACAGGATCTAAGAAGGAGCATAACATCTAGCCTTGTCCTAGGTGAATAAAGTGTAGCAACCATGACGCGTAGGCCATAAAAATGTTTTTCAGTTTAAAATCCAGTCATTGAACTAATCCAACAATGTATGAGGAAATTATTTTATACATAATCACTCAAGCCTTGCCTCAAGTTCACTGAAACCTAGTTCTCATAAAGGCTCCTGAAAATTTAAATTTGGGTATATCTGCTATAATGGTCATTAAATATCAAAGGGAATGATAGAACCTATCTGGAGAAGCAAGAGAAGATAAAGTTAAGGCTACCTCCAAAACTCCTTAATATTTGGGCACCTTCTGAAAAACTTATGTTTCCTATCTGTATCAGTGATAAATGTATGAAAGAGTGAAATGCAATTTATGTTCAGTGAAGTGATTAAACAGTTTTAAAGATAATCGGTACAAACTGGATATGGATGGTAACAGCAGTAAAGTAGTATGCATAATCAAACTGAAATATAATAAAATCTATTTTTAAAATCTGAAATATATCATATAATATTCTATATACTCTATATATATTGCATTGTTGGAAAAGTCATGACACATTTTTGCCTAAAAAAAAAAAAAATCATGACTTTTCAGATGACCTAATACTATGAAAATAAAGATATATAAAATCATACTCCATGAAAAGTATTAGAGAGTAGTATATAAAAGAATAAAATTCAGAGCAAGCCATGCCTTGGTGATAAGTGTGCCTGATCAAACACAGCCGATGATATTCGAGTCTCAGGTCCCACACCTTGGAAAACACACAAGGCATGTGTGCATGCATGCCCAAAATTCAGAAATGGAGGGAAAGATGGAGGGTACTGCTCTTTTCCCATGCCCCATAGGAGTACTTTTTCATTTTTACTCTATTTCTCTCTCTCTCTCTCTAGAGATCACACATGCCCTCTGGGGAGAAAAAAAAATTAAAATTCAACAGTTGGCACCAAAATTCTAAAAAGGAAAATATTAAGTAACTGTAAAAAGACATATATTCAAAATAATCATTAGCACACAATGATACAATCGGAAATAGATTATTAAGGGTGGGGTGTGTGCAGTTATCAAGTCTTCCTGTTGCACATAGATAACTAACACAGGACAGGTAGAGGTTAATATTTATGCCATTTATAATTGGGTACAGAGTTACACAGACAAATACAATCAAAGGCTAGATCCTAATAATATATGATATGTTGTTAAATCAATCCTATTTTCTTTAACCCAGTTATTATTCCCTTTTGGATCTCTGATGGCCATCCTTCTACTGTTGATCTTTAGCTCTTGCTTATTTAACTTATTCATAAAATTTGTATATTCCATACTAGAGCAGTTTCATGTGATAATGGTGGTTATGTGAGAATTCCAGCTAGTCCCTAACGATGAACACAAGATGTACTAATAAAACAGACTCAGTGGAGCCATCCATGTGTCCCTTAGCTCAGGCTCCCAGAGATCTTTACTCTCTTGATAGGCAACTTACTCCCACAATTTAGCATGAGACAAATTCAGAAGATGGACCTTATTCCCTCAAGATTAAGGGAGTGGGACCAGCAGATGACATAATGGTTACATCACTGGACTCCCACATAATCGACCACTGAGTCTCAGACCCGCAGGTTAAGCTCACGCCAGGCATGTGTGCGTACATGCGTGCCCATGATCCCGAGAGGATAATGGAGGAGAAGGAATTGTGGTGTGGCCATCACCCTTGGCCATCCCCCCTTGAGGGTGATTTCTTACTTTCTGTCTCTCTGTCTTTCTGGCAAGAGCATGCACCCTATAACAAAAACTTCTCAAAAAAAAAAAAAAAAAAAGATTAAGGAAATGAAATCTCTCAGGGTCAAATGAGACAGTAGAGACATTCCAAAGTGAGGTGAGAAACATTCCAAACATCTAAAATCTGGCAAACAAGAAGGGTCTGAACCATTTGGAACCAAGAAGGCACCTGAAAGAACTACTGCCTAATTTTCAGAATCATTATACAGTATTAGCATGTTAGGTGACACCTGCACCTGTGCCATGACCATTTAGAATAGCCATGGCAATAGACCTACCTTAATAAGACCAAACAATGGGAGGGACAGTGGTTCCAAGAAAACGATTCTACCTTTCTTGGAAAAGTCATAAATAAATGATCCCTTAATTAGCCTGGCATTAAGGCAAGCTGTATAAGCCAGACACTCACTGAAGTTTGGGGTAGCCCTTCTATGTTTCTTTCTGGGTAACAGTTCTCCCCTTCCTTTTGGAAGAAGGAAGGAAACTGTTCACCCATCTCCCCTCACGTGGCTGCTCCTCTTAGAGAGTAATGCGCTCTATACACTTTCCTTAATAAACTTTGCTTTCTTTCTCCAATAAATAAATAAAAATAAAAACAAGAGTTTAGAAGATTTTTTTTTAAAGTTTATCTGTATTATGATAGAAAGTGCATGAGAGAGATTATGACCTTGACAGGGTCTTGTCTTCTCATGTTCCCCTTTCCCCAGCCCTCTCGCTTGTCAAGATCTTGAGCACTTATGTCCAGCATGTTTCTAGTTGACAGAATTTGAACCCACCTTCTGTCACAGCTTCCAGTACTGCAGTGTGCTACCTATCACCTGTGCCACAAAGACTAGGCCATAAATTTAATGGATTAAAGGAGAAGAGAAGATGGTCACAGTCTTAGTTTTTTACCAGGTACTTACAGGCTCAAATGGATTCCAAAGCCCACATTTCCAAAGGCTGAAAGTTCAAAGCAGCTATTAATCTACAAAGTTACCTTATATACATAAAAGGATCTTGCTCTAGACATTTAGAGTAGTGAGTAATGGTGCCCCTTATGTGAACAAAAAACAAATCATTGATCTCTTCTATAGCAATCCAGGATTGGGAAGGGGTATACAATCTACAAGATCAGAAAATGCTGGGCAAGATTTCATCCATAATCAGCACCTTCCAATGCACCACACAGCTTGTAACCATTGCCTCTAAAGCAGGACGATGGGCTTCCATGCTTGATAAAAGCAATTTTAAGCCTTCAATAAATTTTACTTGTCCTATTTGAAAGCTTTTTACAAACAACTTTGTCTCCCAAGGACACACAAGTGATATTGAGTTAACCCAGCAAAACAGTATAATGGAAGAGAAAAAAAAATAGACAAATGGATGAGGAACAGAGAATACACCATTGTGGGGGACGATGCACTAGTGAATATAAATTCAGTCTATTTTGACAGATTAATAATGAAAGAGCAAATTTTGGATGATTAAATGTAAGATTTTGCATGTCTGCTTCTCTTACTAGATTTGGGTTTCTGATTAGCAAATATGTTATATTTTCTACCTCTGAAATTTTGTATATTGTCTGACATATATATGTGACCTGATATGTTAATGTTTGATGACATGTACTAATATAAACATGAAAAGATGATAGATAACAAAGATAAATGATTGATAGATAAATAGGTAGGGAGATAAATGCAGACCAATAGTTAGATATCAAGATAGAGATAAATATAATAAAGTTTATACATTCCTCCTGAGGCAGAGAAAAAAGTTCAAGTTGTTCATTAGTTTTGGGTAATGGAGGTTTTTTATTTTTTTCTTTCTGAATTCTATTTTATATTCATCCACTGTATATCATTACAGCATAAAAATGAAATTTCTGGAGTTTTAAGTGTTCATAATTCTATTAAAAAAGAAGTTGTACAGTGATTAAATGTAATAATAGTAATAATAATCAATAAATACTGAAAATTAATTCTCCATAAATTGGAGAAACTATGAAAAAGAAGAAGTTGTATGTGATTAATACAGTTTTGAAGTATTAGTTTTGTCCATTTATTTTTGAAATCATCTCATCCTTTAGACTATCTTAGGACCAGTTTAGACTGAAAATAAATAACAGTTCTATAGCTCTACAATAACTCTAAGTAGATTTTATTTTTCTAATCATTTTAAATATCATCCAACAAACCTTGTCTTGTGTTGCTTATTATATTGACTCAAAGAAATTTTAAATCAATAAATGAGGTAATATATTCAACATTTGGACCACTTTAAACAAATCTGTGCATGGCATGACATATAAAGAGAGAGAATAGGAAGCTATCTCATGAGGTGAGAGAGGGAACCTAGGGAAGAATCCCAGAAAACGAAACAAACAAACAAGCTACTTAAGTTGAATTTTGATTCACTGGTGGTTAGCCAAGAGAAGAAAATTCGAGGAGGAAGGAATTACAGGATAACAAAGCATGCTCATACAGGACCAAAGAAGACTGTAACTCAGTAGATTAGAATGGTTAGCCTAGAGGATTGATGGAAGGGAGGCTGGTAAGTACATCACCACATAGTTTTCATGACACATTTGGAGTTTCTCCTGAGACTAATGGAGAATTTATAGTAAGTTTTAAAGTAGAGGTATGCCATAATAAGATTTTACATTTTAAAGGCAGCCCTGTAGTAGTGGAGAGAACAGATTGCAAAAATGAAAAATTGGGGTGGGCAGAAGTTTGCATGATGGCTAAGGTACTGGAATCCCACACGATCTACCATGATTCCAGTCACAGACCCTACAGCTGGAAAATACACCAGTGTGTGTGCATGTGTGACTAAAATCGCTAGAGGAGAATAGAGGAGAAGGGGTTGAGGCTTGGTCATCCTCACAAGGGAGAGATTTTTTGCTTTCTTCCTCTCTGTTTGTTTCTGGTGAGCACACGAGCTCCATGGCAAAAGCCTAATTAAAAAAAATGAAATTGGTGGTATGGAGACATTAATTTAAAACAGCAACTTGGCTATGGACTACTTAGGCAAGAACTGTATAGAATGTATAGGTGGAAAAAGTATAAAACACACTATTGAGAAACATTTAAGGAAATAGAACCAAAACAGTCCACTGAATGCTTGATTGGGGCATAATATCATGATTTCTGACCTGAATAACAGGTTGATATAATGGTATTTGCAGAGCTTAGAAACACGTGAACAAGAACAGGCTTTTGGTGGTACTTAAAAAGAAAGCTGATGAGTTTAAGTTTTGAATTAAATAAATACATGACAGGTGTCTAGGTTGATATGCTCTGCTAACAGATCTGGGTCAGTTTTCAACTTATTCAAAAAGTTGGAGAAAATGTGTCATTGACTTGTGCATGATAGCTGAAGTTATGGATGTGTTTCCTTCTATTAGCCTATTGGTTTATTAATTGACTTCACTTACTTTGCACATTTGGGTTGCATTTTATATTACCAGTCATTTTTTGTTAAAATAATAAATGTTACAGCAATGCCTATAACTGACAGACTACAGATCTATAGATGGTAGGTGCTATAGTTTGAATATTTGCCCCCTTTAAAATCCAGGTTAAATTATTTATTTATTTGCCTGTTTATTTATTTTGGAGAGAGATTTTTGCTATAGGGTGCATGCACTTTCTGGAAAGACAGAAAGCAAGAAATTCCCCCGGCCCAGGGGAAATGGCACGCATGCACATGCTCCCAGTGTGAATTTTAAGCTGCCAGGTTTGGGACTTGATCTATAATTAACTACATGGGAGTCCAGTAACATAACCATTATGCCATCTGCTGGTGAAGGAAATTTGCCAATGTAACAGTACAGGAGCTGGGGCCTTTAAGAGGTAACTAGGCCATGAGGGCTCTATTCTCAGGAATGGGTTTAATGCCTTTTAAAAAGTCTTTCAGGCAAGCCCATTGCCTGATGGTAAAGGCAGCTAAGTCCCAAATAGTTGATTGTGTTTGAGTCCCACACTAGGTAGCTTGAAAAAAGTGTTGTTGAAAAACATATGTGCGTGCATGCCCAAATCTTGAAAGGATGGAGAGATGGAGGAGAAAGGATTACAGCATGACCATACTCCACGGGGGAGGGGGAGATGCTTTCTTGCTTTCCCTCTCTGCTTCTCTTTGGTGAACACCCTTTGGCAAATTAAAAAAAAAAAAAAAAAAAAAAAAAAAAAAAAAAAAAAAAAAAAGAATATATTTCAGAAACAGGTTCTCTTGCTTTCTCTGTCTCCTGATCTCTTCCCCTTCTGCTCCTTGCCATGGATGATGCAGCACAGAGGCCCTCATCAGATGCCAGCACTCTGCTTTGGGACTTCCCTAATAAATACGTGTCTTTATAAATTACTAGTCTGTGTTATTCTAGTATGTCAACAAAAAATGAACTAAGACACTGTGGGTGAGACACAGTGTTAGAACCAATTAAATTCCCAAAGTGCGTAGAAGGTACAATAACGTATGCCTGCAAAGGACTGGGTTTCAGCTTCAGGTTACATTTGTGGACATGCTCTGTTTCAGTAATCAGAACTACTTCCAGAGCATAACTCCCCCTCTGATTTGACTCTTGCTGCTATCAATATGAGGCTGATGGACATCTCCATTGCCTGAAGACTCCTCACTCACTTATTTCTCTGACTCTGCCCCGTGCTGACCTTTAGCTCGTTGAACTGACTCCCTTGATTCTGGGGTTGGTGCTATTGGAATAGATGTGGAGCACATTGCCATGCATTCATTTTGAGTCCCTAACACATAAGGAGCCCCTAACACATAAGGAGCAATAAGTTAGCAAAGCATCAGCTGTATAGATGAATTGCTTATAAACAGAATGACTTCATTAGTGCTTACCTAAGGTTCAAGTTTCTTGTCCAGTCACTAGTATCCATGAAACCAATTATTCATTAAGCTGAGTTGTAATTCATCTTAACTAAGAACTTTCATCTTCAAACTTTCCAGAAATTCCTATCATTCACCTAGCATTTAGATACATTCTGTTACATCTAAAAAGTGAAGTATGCCTAACCATATAATTTAATGACAAAATCAACAAGAGTAAAAAAGGTAAAGGAGAAACAAAAATGGAAAAAAAATACATTAAAAGGAGAGGGTAACATGGAGAAGGAAGAACAGGAGACATGTAAATCAGTAAATCAGTAAAAAAGAGGAATTATTGAAAAAAAGCAAGAGGTAAAGAAGCAAGATAATAGAAGATGATAAAAAAGAGGGGTAATCTGTGTATTTTAAAGTCAAACACTTGATTTGATTTTTTTTTTTTTTTTTTTTTTTTAACAACAGAAGCAACTATTCTGCTCTCACAGGTTAAAAACAAACTAGGTCAGCATTCCCCAGTAGATACACTCATCTATTTTATCTTCAAAGATAGTTTCAAATTCTTTTGCTTGGGGAAAAATCATTCATGCCAATTTTAGTTCCTATTTTTCGGAACATATTATCTTAGAGCATATTATCTTAAAGCATGTCCTTAGAAATAGAATTGCTTCTGTGCTATTTTTATTTTATTTGTCAATCATAAAATAGTATATTCAGTCTTTCACAAGCCATTCTCAGGAAAACTTTTAAATCATTGATTATTCTAGCAAATAATGATGAAAGTAAATGACCTAGATTTCTTTTTTCCTCCTTATTTCTGTTACTTAACCTAGAATTCCATATTGACTCATCTGATATTGTTATGGGAAAATATCTTATACTCTAAATTATTTAGTGTAATCAAGTTCCTATGGTAGCAATATGAAATAATATTTCTTCTGTACAACAACATTTAAGGATTTTCCTCCCTTTAGAGACACTCAGTTGTGTTCTCTGATGCCTGAATTCATTAGTAGGCTGCCAAAGTCCTCCACACATCACACGTGGTGAGGCCGATGAACTCTTACAGGCATGTAGACTTCATTTCACCAAATTATAAAAAAGAAGGGGGATAATAGACTGGTTACAGGTACATATTAGAAAAACTTTATGGAAAAAAATGTGCTGTTTTCCAGTTTTCTCTTGAATAATTTTATTCTTCAGTATAAAATTAAAAGCACTTGAATAAACATTAATATAGAAGTCATTAAAAATAAAGCATAACCTGGAAGGGTGATGTGGAGAATTTTTAATTATTCCTGGGTTATTTGGAAATATAATATGAACATGACTACTAGAAAGATTTTCAGTTGGAAGAGTTACTGATTCTTCATTCCATTTCTAAACTCTCAGTTAAGAGTGTATCTCAGCCAGCCATACTGGCATGGTGTTAATGCAATGCTCTGTGATGTGGAGGCCAGAGGTAAGTTCATGAGTTCACGATCTGAGGCCTCTTAACATGACAGGCATGTGTGCATGTGCCGTGATCCTGGTAGGCTGAGACCGGACGAGGATCATAATGTGGACAGCCTGTTGGGAGTACTTCTTTCTCATGGAAAAAATAAAGAATCGTCCCAAGATATTATATAATGGATAGTGATGATTAAATCTATTCCTTATTTTATACTAATATTCTCCTATCCTTATTTCCCACAAGTGAAAATAAACATAATAATTATGCAAATTTTAACACACAAATATGTTTCAAATGTTTATATTTGTTATGTGCCATATCTTGTCTAATCATACTTTCTGGGAAAACATTGACTACTTCCCATTTTTTGAATTATGACCCCCTCCTACTAATATTACTTCAACATGCATTTTCACAGTTTATAGTCTAAAGAGAGAGCCAACGTTTTCAAGAAGTATAATAAATTCTGAATATAAGCAATATTAGAACAAACAAAAACAAATGGATGTTGTATTTATTCTGAAAGATGATATCATAGTTTTAGTATTAATAGTGCTCCAAAGATATTTTTCTGGGACCTGAAGTTTCAGAAATACCGCTGGAAAGAATATGAAGTATGTATCCAATAACTACTATTAATGTACATTCCTAAAGCATGAAAATCAACTAAAAGCAAAAGTTGGATTTCCTTAAATAGTTAACAAAAATTTATTGCAAGAGATATTTTTCACTGAATTTACAGTTTCAAGGAACATGGTACAAAACATAGTGCCATCAGCTTTGTCTAAACATTAAATAGGTGCAAATACACAAAGATTAAAAAAAAAAATTCCAAGAGCATACTTTACAACATAAATTACAGTACTATAAATATATCTTATGTACATTATACATACTCTTAAGACATCATTTTAATATACAGCATATATTGTACTGATTTTCAAACTATTCAGTGCTTTAATAATATTATATATCAGAAACTTAAGAATTTATTTGCATCATTACACTTACAGTAAATTATTTCAAATTAATGAGGCCATATTTGGGCCAGTTTATTTTTGCCATTTAAATAGCCAATTATCCACTTAGATGAACATTTATGCATATAGCAGTAGCGTTCACATGAAGATTTTCTCTCTCCTTCCGTGATGACTAGAAGAGAGGTTGCAGAGGAATGACAGCAGGGTGTGGGGCGAGCAGTGAAGGAAAGAGTGCATGGGGTAAAGGTGGAAAGGCAAGATGGGTAGGATGAAGCACTGAAGCTGGAATGATTGGCATCTGAGGAGGAGCGACAAAAGTCGGCTGGTTCCCAGGACAAAGCCTTGGTCCTACTGTTCCTACTGAGATCTGAGGTAATGATGTTCTGGAGAGAGTTGGGACTTGGGAGAGAAACTGTTGGTGTGGTTGAAGCACTTTAAAGGTTCCTGCAGCTGCGGCTGCGGCTGCAGCTGCAGCAGCTGCAGCATGCTGTTGCAAAACAGTGTGATGGATGGTGGTTACGGAGGTAGAACATAAGGGCTGCTGCAAAGGCAAAGGCTGCAGAGGTGTGCTAGGGGGTGGGAGGGCAGCTGGAGGAAAGGTAAACTTGACCTTGTTGGTCAGCATGTTGGGCTGTATAATGTGCTGGTAGACCTCGCATGGTAGATTTTTGAATTTGTCATGGTTTTCTAGTGGGATCAATAATGTTTGTTCTGGTAAAGCTAATGGAGCCAGGATTTGCTCGGTCGTTACAAAGGCATGACCACTGACATGTGCTTCCTTGAATGGTAATGGTGGTTGTGTGTTAAGGATTCCTGAATTATAACGCAGCCATTCAGTCGGTGCCTCATTTATCTTTCCTTGTGGAAGGGCCTCAGCCAGTTCGTAATGGCAAAGGTATGATTTAGGCTGTGATTGTCTAAAGTTCCTTTCGGTATTAGGCAACTTGAAAGGCATTTGCTTTTCATTAGTATTTATATTTTCCGTTGTTTCTTTGTGTTCAAGCAAGGTATTGTCAATTGCTTCTTTCGCAGAGACATTAGCTACAAAGACAGATGTGGTGGGATCACTGGAAACCTCTGACAACTCACCAGAGATGGTCTCCATTACTAAGTGCTCAGTTTTATCACTGGTCGCAGAAGGAAGGGGATTGTGAGGGTGTAAAGCAAGTTTATTTTTTGCTTCATCTGTTTGTTCTGAGTCTCTTTCCATATTTACAACTTCTTGTGGTTTTATTTCTTGTTTATCTTCACTTATTAACCCATCCAGGTGACTTAAGGAAGAATTGCCTTTCACAGGATGCTCTGGCTTCTCTTTGAGTTCCAAAGTTTCAAATCCAGTGTGGAATCTGCTTCTTTTTCTCCTCCTCTTCCTTTTTGGCTTACAAGGAGCAATTGGAGCCCTTGGTGGCCTCAAAAATTCTTCTGGTAAATAATTATGTCGATTTAAACTTTCATCTGAAGAATAAGAATATGAGTGCTGCCTGCGTTTTCGATGGAACCTTTCTGATTCAGTCATGAGAGAATTGTAGCCTCTTTTAAGAGGCTGATTCTGACTCATGCATTTCATGTCATTATGAAGAACTAAGCATCTGTGATCCTGACTACAGCTCGATATTTTGGTTTTCCAACAACAGTAAGTTCTCGAGTATGCTAAACTGTGTTTCCCAGAATGCACCACTTTTGGATTTGATTGTCCCTGTAAAAGTATGGTGTCCTCTTTACAGTAGTTCTCAGAACAGGTAGCATCATTATTATTATATTCTGTATCCAGTATTTCTTCATTTTCACTTAAGTATATGGATTCTGACTTGGGCCTTTTATCAGGTAACTGACGTGAGTTTAATAATTGATGTGTTGTTAAATACTGCTTTTCTGAAATTGCTTCCAGTACATTTTTCCTAGTTGTATCGCTATAACTATTCTTCATTTCCATTTTGCAGTGAGTTCCTGATTCTTTGGCTTTTTCCCTATGATGATGTCGACATAACTTTCTTCTCCTTTTCTTTCTTCTACTTTTATGGAACCAGTGTTTGTGACTATCTTTCAACTTTATTTTGTTATATTTCTCATTTAGAGTGTCCTGTTTTATTTGAGTTTTAGTAAAATTATATTTTTCTGTTCTTCTGATCCTACTGGACATGCTTTTATACCTCTGCTCCATATTCTCACTTCTTCCAGAATCACAACCATTGGCAAGAATATCATCAGCTAAAAGAGGAGTGACTTGGGAGTATTCATTTGTGCCACCTCCAATTTCATAGTCAGTGAGTCTTGCAATAGACACGTCCTTGTCTTCGGGAACTGGTTTCTTGCTAATGTCTTCTCCCTTCTGCTGAGAAGAAAGATCATTTAAGGGTAGCTTATTTTTATCTAGATTATTTTTTAATTTAGTTGACTTGAAATCAAAAAAGAGAGGATTACAGCTATAGGAAATTGATGGTTCAGTAGTTGTGTAAACCAGCATTTCGGATGGCCACTGAAGAACTGTTGATCCATGTTTGTTAAGTACAGGTACAAATGGATCACACTGCCTTTTATGTAAATCTATTTTTTTAGGTAATGTTATATTTTCCTCTTCAGTATTTGAAGGGGCTAATGTCTCAGGACCATTTTGATTTTCAAGTTCAACAGTGGATATGTCGTTATTTTTAACTTTTTCTTCTGTGATAGCTGGAACAGATAAGCCATTTTTAGACATGTCAAGAACTGTAGATTTATTTCCTAACAAGTCGGAGCTGCTACCACTCATAGGTATGTCTTCATTAATTATAACATCTTCCAGAGGCATTTCATCTGCTAATAGTACTGAATTTTGGCAATTATCTGTATCAGAAGATAAAGGCAGTTGAAGCTTGCAAAATGAAGGTAATAATAATGTATCTTTTTCACTAGAGACTTCTTTCATCTCTAGAGTTTGAGCAGTTTCTTTGTCAGCGCACATTGCCTCTGGTGGATGAAAAGAGTTAGTTTTCTCCTCAGAACTCAAAAGCACATCTGTTGGTGAAGATAGTTGAAGATGACAAGCACCGGGGAGAAATCTACTTTTTCTGCTAAATCCTTTTTCCACAGAGGCATCATCATTGTATTCAGAGAAGGCTGCAGCTGAGGACTCCAGCTTCACGGATGCTTTCTTTGGAAATGCAAAAGAAAAGCCGA
This sequence comes from Tupaia tana, assembly GCA_026018925.1. Classification (NCBI taxonomy): domain Eukaryota; kingdom Metazoa; phylum Chordata; class Mammalia; order Scandentia; family Tupaiidae; genus Tupaia; species Tupaia tana. Next base: position 58,988,738 of record JAKSZU010000001.1, read on the forward strand.
TTTTGTGTCTGTGAATTCCCTGGGCTTGATCCCTAAGTTGGCTATTTGTTACTGTATAATTATTTGCACTTTCTGGATCTGCAGCAACAGTGCTAACATCTTTCGTATTCTCTTCACTATGAATCAAAGTATATTTGAAATCTTGCTGGTTATTAACTGAATCCACAACAACTCTTTGAGAAATTTCATTACAATTTTCTCTCACAGTAACAGTTGTTGACTTAAACATAGGGCCACTTCCAGGAGCACTAAAAAAAGAAATAAAAGAATATGTTAAACAGGACATTTTTAAGAAAAAAAATTCAAATACATCTTTGAAAGATTGTTAATTTTTTTCCATACTTTTAAGTCTTTGTAAAGATTTACTTCCACATGGTGCAGTTGCCTTCCACAGTGCCTTAGTATCATTTAGCTCTTGGCTATTGTTTGGGATAACTAGGAGATATTGCCTTGAAATAACTTTTACAACTGCTAACAGTCTCGTCTAGGACATTCCTATTCTCTCAATCAGTATTTCCTGGATATGGCCATTTCTACACTTTTTGATGGCCTTTCAGTGACATTTTGGAGTATGAAATTACTTTTAATACACAAATACTTAACATTGATGCTATATGAGAAATATAAAAGAAGTTGGGAAAAAATTCAATTATGATTTCAGAAGGGCTGGAGATTTTATTTAACAATGCAATTCACCCCACATTCATTTAGCATCCACCAATGTCCAAATGGTATGCTGCAATTGGAGATATTACTTTTATTTATTTGGCATTATAGTATACCACAAATGCCGAGTTCCGACAAAAGGAACTATATTAGTTAGCACATAAGAAAACCTTAGGTAAAAAATCTTCCACCTTCTAAACTTTAGTTTTTAAGTAGTTATAAAGGGATAAAACATTTCTAAGCTGAATAATTTCTTCACTTGATCATTAACACAAGATACCTTTCCATTCCATTAACTGCTGCTAATAATACACCACTTTGTAGTTGTACATCTTTAAAAGCACAGCATCATTAAGAAAATTGTGTGTGTGTGTGTATATCTATGTCTACATGTATGTGTAATGTGAAATACATGCTTTATACTCAGGGTACTAGTGAAAATAATTGTTGCTTTTTTATGCATATTTTATTATTATTAGTAGTAGTACTCTTAATATATTATAATTTAAGTCACCAAATGTTGTTTATAGAGCATTAAATTACAAAGGTGTCATGATTCTCTATAGCATAATGTTACACTTTTGTGTAATTTTTCATTTATTACCTCACAGAGCAACCATGTCTGGTTGGTATAGCATAAACAGTTATGTTTATTTTTAGCAATTCTATATAGCATTCCAAATATAGTTAAGTCTTATTTTTGTTTTCGAATTTGGAATCCCTAATGACATTTTGATACATCAGGATATGCCATAACACTATTCAGTATAAAATAGACTTATAAAATACTTCAGTTATAGAGATTTTAAGAGGCCTGATTTATTGGGTGGGAAAGGGAACGTTTTAAAAAGTAGTCTTTTTTTATAATATTTCCCTGACTTCAGTTGCAAGATCTGAATTATAACATTATTCACATCCAACAGTCAACTCTGTTAGAAGCCAGTCAAAGTTTAAGAGCTGTGAACTTTTAAAAGTCTAGTTACAGTTTATTTATAATAAAAAATAATTTTGATGTGCTTATGAAATTCATAGGATCTTCCTGCCTTTTTTTATTCTTAAATATAATTTGAAAATTCTTTTTTAGAATTTTTGTTTAAAAAAATAAATTTGTGTAAAAACATTTTTGTAAAAAAGATCAGGAGAAAGTGCCTTATTCTCTTGTTTAGTCAAGAATTTTGAATTTCATCAAGAAATGTGATAGCTTTTAACTGAGAAAGTTTAAATAGCAGCATAATGTGAAATTTATTTTTTATAAGCTAAAATTATAGTAATTTTGGCTTTTCATTGAAATATGCATTAAACAGGTGTTTGCATAAAATTCAAATTCAAATTACTGTTTATAGCCCACAGAAGGCTATGAAAACATGTGTGCCTTATTCTGGGTACAGCAATAAATAGATTTGTACCCTTTATTTCTAACCCCTCCCCCCATTCTTCTCATGTTTTAAGTAAACTTATTTCATTGCACACTCACCATGCAGTTTCTTTTCTTAGCTCAGCCAACTTATGCAGGCGTTGGAGTGCCTTCTCCTGCTTTCTTTCATCTTTTCTGGATTTAGATGCTACATTTCGTGCAAATTCCCTTTGTTTCAGTTCTTTAAGCCTCTATTAAAAAATATGAAAACGATTAATAGTATTTGAATCTATGACAATTTTAAGTTTTTAACTGTTGTTGGGACTTACCAATATATCATCTTTGACCTCATCAAAGGAAAACACATTCATAATAATCCACTTCTAACAAAAATATTTACTTACACTTTGGCTTGTGAAAATGCCCTTACATATTATTATAATGAAAGATATAAATTTATATATTAGGCAAATTGAAATTGGAAACGTACATCTCTTCTGATTGATTATTGCTTGCTAAGTAACTCAGCTTTAAAAAATTTAGATGAAGTGTTAGAATCATGTAAATTGCTAATTTTAAAATATGATTAATTTGCCTGTATATTTCAGTTATATATTATAATCCTTTTATATTTAGATATAGTCTTAATAGAAGATTATATAATCTTTTTTTATATTATATTTTCTAAGAGTAAATGCCATATATTAATCAGTAATGCAGAGCCAGCAGGTGATGTGGTGGTTAAGGCAGTAGATTCTCATGTGGTTTGAGTCCTGCATTTGGTGGCTTGCTTTCTCACTTTCCTCTCTGTCGCTTTTTGTCTCTCTCTAGTGAGAACACATGTCCTATAGAAAATGAAAAATATACATCTATAATAATAATAAATAAATATTTTTTAAAATAATGCAAGTGATCACTACTGATATAATTTAAAATAATTTCTTCTCTCAAATATCAGGTATATTTCTTAAATTTTTAAGATTTTTAAAGAAAACTATTTATTGTTTTTCTGGAAATTCTTTTAATACTGGGCAGTTTTTATTTATTTATTTTTAAAAATGTATTGAAGGAGTTTTTTTCTGGGTTGAAGGCCAGAAAAAGAGTATTCCAACTTGCATAGAACTGATAGCAATTCATGTTGTATGACTTAAAAGATATCAAATTGCTCCCATGTCACAAATTTTTTATTACATTATTTCAGGGAGAAAGTATGTAGTTATTACAATGATTCAGGTGGCATCTTTTTCCAAATGGTTTATGTTCTTTTGCAAATGGGACATGTAGGATGCTGATGATGACAATTGTTAACCATATTTTAATAAGGAGATACATAAAGTTTTAATAAATTTCTTATGCATATACACTGATACATATGAGCTTAGAATATTCCCTGATACATAAAATTCCTTCTTAGGTCCAGCATGTGGTGTAGCGGTTAAGGCCCCGAACTCTCACATAATCTAGCACAGTTTGAGTCCCTGACTTGAAACTCACGCCAGGTGTGTGTCTTTGCATGCCCAAAATCCCAAAAGGAGAATGAAGGAGAAGGGATTATGGTGTGGCCATTTCTCCTAGGGGGGTGATTTCTTGGTTTCTGTCTCTCTGTCTTTCTCTGTCCAGCAAGTACATGGGCACTATAGCAAAAATATCTTTAAAAAAATTCCTGCATAACTAATACATATTATGTTATTGTGTGAATTACTTAGAATCTCCAAATTAGTAATTTTTAAATTTTTCTCAAAAAAGTTAGTCATTATGATGAAATAATATTAGACTTGTGGTGATTCTGGATTGTATCACTAAATTTTATCTACATTGTACCATGTTGTCTAAGCTGCATGTTACATGTGCACAGCTTAAGATTCAATTGATCTTTAATATGTTAATAGACTTTATAGAGTAAGTTTTTAAAAATTATACAAAGATTTTGACTGTGCTCATTTGCATTGAAATATTTGTGCAGGAATTTTTTCAGAGTAGAATTTAAGCAAATGATAGATCATGTCATAAATTTTGGGTTGTACAAATACATCATACAAAGTAAATCTTTGATATAATTATCTTCCTATGACTATTAAAAGTATCTATAATTCCATAATATATATTGAATTATTTATTGACCTTCAAAAATATAGAATAAAGTATAATAGTATTTAAAATAAAGTTTTACTTTAAATTTTAGGTGTTCATACTCATAGTCATTCCTATGTCTTGAAAAAAAACAAAGACTTATTCAATAGACAATTTTGAGCACTAGTTACAATCATTGTGTTAAATGGCAAGAATGTTTTTTAATTAAAGTAAAATGTCTTATCTTCATAGTGTGGGTCTGTGAGTAGGTACACAGAAATGTGTGAGTGTATGTGTTTAGGTTCATGCTGCAAAAATAGGGAGAGAATATGGAAACAAAGAAATAACAGCAATCACTGAGTGAGGTAGTCTTATAATGCTATGTTAGGATAGACAAAGTGCCCAAAATTCCCAAGACTGTGTACATGAGAAAAGTGACATGTGAACTGAGCCTTGAAGTATACAGAGGATTAGCCTAAAAAAGAAAGATTGGATGTTGGGGATGAGAGGGTATACCATGGAAAAGAAACGATATTGTACAAACAGAAATAAAATCATATATATTCTTTTTTTTTTTTTTTTGGAGAGGTTTTTGCTATAGGGCACGTGTGCTTGCCAGACAGACAGAGAGACAGAAAGCAAGAAATCACCCCCTCAGAGGGGATGGCCACACCACAATCCCTTCTCCTCCATTCTCCTCTCAGGATCTTGGGCACACACGCACATGCACCCAGCGTGAGTTTAAGCCACCAGGTCTGGGACTCGAACCGCGGTCGACTATGTGGGAGTCCAGCAACATAGCCATTACACTAACTGTTGGTCCCAAAATCATATATATTCTAAAAAATTTATGTCACGAAATTTGGTTTCAACAGAGAATATGCATAGAAGTAATGAAAGTTAATGCATTATATAGTCTTGCCATATCATGGGGAATCCTATCTTGCAAATGTTTCTAACACATGTCTCCTACTGACAAATACAAATATTGTAAGAAAGCAATATTCGGCCAGGAGATGTGACTACTTTAGGCTCCAAGAAGAGGAAGCTGGAGGAGAATTTGAGAGGAAATATAAGCTAAGTTTTTAAAATAAATACTTAAAAGAATTAAAGTGCCAAGTACATAGAGTCCAAAAGGTACAATACCAGTGAAAGAGCTAGCTGTCAAAGGATCTTTTATTATTACTTATAAATAGTTTTATTTTAACAAGTACAAATCATTCTTTTCTTACTAGTTCACCTGGGAAGCAAGAGTTACAAACAAAAAAGGATAGACTAGTATTTTTAATATAATCTTCAGTATAAAAGTTAAGTTCTATTCTATATACACATATAGTAAGACACATGTAATTCTAGAGGGTTAAAAATAGTGCTCTTAAATGTAATTAGTCACATAAAAGTACATTTTTTCTATTGAAATGCAAAGCTTCTTTTTTTAAAGCAAGTAGGTAAGATGCCAGAATTTTCCGTTTACTGTATCAAATTAACTACTATGATTTGAATTAATTTGGCTTTATTGACATAGTAGTTGAATATCAAGAAGTCAGTCAACTATCAAATTTTGATACTGTTGATCTACCTGTAACATAAGTGACTAATACACATGGTTATAATCAGCTCCTATTTTTTTTTTTTTGAGAAATTTTTGCTATAGGGTGCATGCACTTGCCAGAAAGGTAGAGAGACAGAGAGACAGAAAGTGAGAAATCACCCCCCAAGGGGGATGGCCACACGACAACCCCATTCTCCTCTTGGGATCTTGGGCATACACACTCATGCACCAGGCGTGAGTTTCAGCCACTGGGTCTGGGACTCAAACCACAGTTGACTACATGGGAGTCCAGCTTTATAGCCATTACGCCAACTGCTGGTCGCAGTTCCTAGATATTGATTGAGATAACTTTGTATATTTAACTGTAAATGTATCAATATTGTAGAGGTTATCTGGAAGCACCAAGCTACATCTAAGTATTACTGCTAAACACAACCATCTACCCACACAGATTTCTCTTATCTTAGTGATGGACTTCTTTGTAATGAAATAAACCAGCTTATTCAGTATTTCAGAAATATCCAATTGCAGAGCTTATAGTCTCAGACAAATGCTTTGGTGAGTTTTATGGCTAGAATTTACTAGTTTTAATATGCCTTCTTGTATTTTTCTGCAGTAAAAATAAGGTTCCACCTCATATTTTATATCTAGTAGGATAATTTTGAAAGTTAAATAGTAAAAACCTTTTAAGAATGGCAAATGGAGATAATAAAACTTAAGTTTCACACAAATATACAAGACAATACCTGTGAGGCTTATGGAGGCTCAATGACATTTTAAAAGCTTCCTCAATAATTTATTGAGAATCATGGAAACAAAATTCTTAATGATAAATGTCAAGACAGGAATGGCAGTTGGCCAAGATTAGAAAATTAGAAAAATGTTAGAGGAAAATTGTGGTGGGATGTGGTGTAGCTATTTTATTCAAAACAAATTATCATGTACAATGGCATATAATTCAATATATGCATTAGGAACTTGCAAGGCAAATGGCAAAGAATAGAGAATCCATATTATTTGGTTATCACACCTTCTCAGAGAGTCTACTTGCTTTTCTTCTGATTTACTTCTATTAACTCTATAGAGAACCAAAATATCACAAGGGTAACATAGGTGTTAATTCTCAGATATATTATTAGGAACACATAAAGTTAAAAGTATTATAATAGTCCTGGCTTCAAGTTAGTGGATGAATTTGAAAGAAGAGCAAAGGTTTAATTGGTGTAATAAGGAAACCAGAAAGAGAGAAAGAGAGCAAATAGAGATTCAGGCCAAGATGAAGAGAAAATATAAAACGCAACTGTTTATCAGATAACTCATCAGTTTATGCTTAAGTAGTTAAGTCAATTTTAATCCTTACTGTTGCAAACCAACTTTTTATAACCTTTTTATATCCATTCTTTGTAAATCTGTCCAGTAACATTCAAAAAACAAATTTTACAAGCAGAACTGCTGGAATGAAAAATATGCATGGCCCAGCTGCAACAGACTGCTCTGCTAAAGGCAGCTTTTATTCAGGTTGGGGCCACGTAGGAGGCCTGGATTTGATTTCCAGCTCATCCTAAAAGCTGGGTACATGCCTTAGTTCCAGTAACATGGGATGCTGAAGGAGAGGAGCACAACGCAGTGAGATCCTGTCTAAAAACAAACAAGCAAACAAACAGAAACTATTTTTGAGGCAGTGTCATTTACATGACAGTATATTCCATATCTGATGATGAGTAACATGACTCTTAATTTTTAAAATTGATAGTCAATAGCAATATATCATAAATGTTTGGACTATGATTCATCTGTCTACTAGGAAGGATAAAATATTTTTACATACATATTAACCATATTTTTAAAGAAATCTTTGTGATAAGGCATGTGCACTCACTTGAGACACAGAGCAACACACACACAGAGAGAGAGAGCAATAAACCACCCCCCAAGGGGTATGGCTATGCTGCAATCCCTTCTTCATTTTTCTCTTGAGATTTTGGGTGCACACACATTTACTCGGCATGAGTTTAAAGCTGCTGGGCTGGGACTCGAACCACAGTCAATCATGTGGAATTGCAACGCCTTCACCACTGTGCCATCTGCTGGCCCAACCATATGAATTCTTAAATTTAAAATTGACATTGCTCATTAAAACTTTTTCAGCAATATTATATTACCTTGCTGAATTATAAAAATTAATATATGACTAAACAAGGTTTGTATTATTATCCATGGTTAGAAATGATAAAACTGAAGTTAAATGTATAATTAGAGACTTGTCCAGAGTCAGATACAAGTGGCAGAAACAGGACTGAAGTCAGGACTTTCAGGAAGACGCACTGTGATTTATCTCCTACATTTACTCTGCTATATGCTATTTAAGCTGTCTAACTCCTCAGGTCTGGCTGATTCAGTGTGACGCATGTATTCATTTCTCTTTCAGTGAGTCCCCTCTATTTGTCAGGTGGTATTCTGAGCAGTTGATATATATCTGTGACAAAGGAGAAAATAAGTTCTGCTTTTTTCCATAACATTTTCATTTAGATGAAAAAGACTGACATTAAAACATGTTTGCTGTACAACATAACAGAGAGTGAAAAGTGCTCTGAATAAAATAAGTTAAGCCAAGAGGGTCACAGGCTAAGTGGCCAGGAGAGGGATAGCAATATAAAATGATTAAGGGACATCTATTTCTATTTCACTTTAACAAATTACCACAAAATTAGCAACTTAAAACCTTACCTATTTATTATCTCTTAGTTTCTTTGCTCAATGAAATGTCAGTTAGGTTGTATTCTTACCTGGAGACTTGTCTGGGAAAATAAAAATCTTTGTTTAAGCTACCTAGAATTGTGGCAGAATACATCCCTTGTGGCTGGAGGACTGACAGCCCAGACGTATTATTTTATTTTATTTTATTATTATTATTATTATTATATGTAATCACTGGACATCTTTACAGTGTGCAGAATGAATTTTTCAGCATGGATACAGTGCATATTAGTGAAGTAAAAATATCACCATATAAATTATCATAAACAGATATTTTTTTATTTTTGTATCAGATAAATGTCTCTCTTTTCTTTTCTTTATCTTCTTTCTCTCACTCCCTATTTATGTACCCAATCCTATATTGTTTCTAGTAGCAAAGATTGCCCTCCCTGCTATTATACCTTCCAATCTTTCTGTTTCTGCCATGCAGTGCAGACATTCAGTGCATGTTAAATGGAGACATAATGTCTCTCTGTCATATTCCAGCTTGCTTTGCTTAACAGTCCAGGCTTCTTACTGGCTGTCAGCCAGGGCCACTCTTAGCAACTAGAGGCAGCCAGTGGTTTCCTGTTCCAGGGCTCATCTACTGGCCCTCTCGTAACATGACAGTTTCTTCAAAGTCAGCAAGAAAGAGTCTAAATATTATGCTAAGATGGAGATTAATATAACATAAGGTATATAAAGCCACCTTGTAAATGGAATGACATTCCATTATTTTTCATATTTTATCAGCTAGAAGCAAGTATCAGGGAAAGACATTACATAAAGGTATAACTCACTAGGAATTGATGTGGGGTTTGTTCACAATAGAAGCCATATTGAGATGTCATTTGAGCAAAGACTTAAAGAAAGTGAGGAATAAGCCATAAAGGTATCACAGAGAAAAATAAATAAATAAATAATACAAACCCCAGCAAAGAAAACAGCCAGAATAAAAGTAACAGTGAATTACATGTCATTTTTGTTTTGATCACTAGTTGTGTGATAATGCTGGTACTGATGCTCCTTAGCCGTAAGTTTATAAAAGGCGGAAAAGGAAGAGTTATCTGAGCCACAACACTGGGCAAGTGACTGCTGGCAGGATGAGAAAAAACTTGGGCCTGGCTTACAGATAATTCTGTGCAATAGGCAGGTGCCATCTGAAGGTAGACAACCACAGCACTGCAATCTTTCTGGGATATCTCTACAGAGCAATGGGTGGGACAGAAGGACAGAATTTTTTTTTTAAAAATGTAGGAACAGCCATATATGAGCTTATATACCAATTCATGAACTGTGGCCAGTGAGTTAACTGGATGATCAGGGACTTGGAAGAAACATGATTAGATACTTTCTGACAAGGAGGTCTGGGTATACAGATAAACTTCTTTAGATGGGTAAAAAGCATAAAGATATCCATGTCCATGTGAGTGCTTATCAGAGTCACCTTGCAAGAGGCTGATAATCAAATAGGATGACCTACAACCTGGATTCCAGTCTCTTTCCCACTCCTTCCATTACCCAATGGGCTCAAGAACAAAGTGGCAACAGTAGTAGGGGGTAGAGGTTATGCATGACTCAATAACATGGACTTCTAGTCTCCAAGGATGATCTGGCTATAGCCAGAAACTGCTGAATGCTTAATCTGTCAGCAGTAAACCATCCTTAGAGTAATCTGCCAGCTGCCAGGTGGTAGGTTGATTACATAGGACAGAACTGTCAGGAAATTCACAATAGTTTGTTCTTCTTGGAATAGAAATTTGCTCTGGAGATGAACTGGTCTTTTCACATGCAATTTTTCTCTCAAAACTACTGTACGTAGACATACAGAATGCCTTATCCACTATCACCAGACTCCACACAACATTGTTGTAATCAATGAGCTCACTTCACAGCAAGTGAATTACATTAACGGGCCCATGATTCATGGAATTCATTGGTCTTCACATGTTTCCCACCATCCTGAAGCAACTTGTTTGATAAAACAGTAGACTCAGTTTCAGTTCCAGCTAGGTGGAAATACTCTGCGGGACTGGGACAAGGTTCTCCAGAAGGCTATATATGCTCTTAATCAGAGTCTGATATTGGTGCTGTTTCTGATAAAGCCAGAAATCATAAATCCATTAATTTATGGGTTAACATAGGAGTAGCACTAATTCTTATTACTCCTAGTGATCAACTAGCAAAATTTTTGCTTCTTTCTTTCACAGTCTTATACCATCTTGGCTTAGAGGTCTTAGTTCCAAATGAAGGGATGTTTCCACTAGGAAATATGTCAATGATTCCACTAATCTAGATGGTAATATTGCTACCTGGTGACTCTGGACTCCTTGCACTTCTAAATATTAGCAAGGAAAAATCTAGTACTACACAGTGAAGGTGAGAAAGTTTATATCTGGAATACAGGTGACCCCTTATGGATCTCTTAGTATTACCATGCTCTGTGATTGAAGTAGAAAACTTACAGTAACATTCAAATCAAGACTAACAATGACCTGGACTCTTCAAGAATGAAGGTTTAGATTGCTTCACCAATTAAAGAACCATTAACAGTTGAAGTGCTTGATGAGGGTAAAGGGAATGGGTAATGGAAGGAGAAGTTACAAATACCAACTATGACCATGTGATGAATTACAGAAATGAGAACTCTAATTGTTAAGAGAACGTTTTCTTCATTTTGTTATGAATGTGTGTATACATATGTATTTATGTATATATAATATATATGCATGCATATATATTTTTCATTTTCTCCTTTATTCTTTATAATAAATGTAAGATATTTTGAATTATATCATAATGTTTAGGTATCATTAATTTTAAAATATAGTATATTTAAGATATAGAATATAAGAAGAATGATGAGTATTACCCAATAACTTGAAATACTCTTCTGAGAAAAAGTTAGTGTTTTCAGTTGTATGCAGGATAGTTGTATCATGTTAGCAAAGGATTACCTTGTTATTGTATATATTTGAAGATTATGTATGCTTTAAGAAGACATGTATGAGTCTGACGTTAATAAGAGGTGGATACGTGATGGTTAATTGTATGTCACCTTGTCTAGACAGTGGTATCCAGATATTTGTTCAGATTCTAGTCTAGACTTTCTTGAGAAGGTATATTAAATTGAGATTAACACTTATAAAAGTGGACTGTGAATAGAGTAGATTGCCTTTCATAATGTGAGTTTCACTTGATCAATTGAAAGGTTTAAGAGAAAAGTCCAAGGTCCCCTGAGGAAGGAATTATGCCTCCACACAGACTTCAGAATGAAAACTGCAATATCACCTCTTCCCTGGGTTTCAAGCTTGTCAGCCTACTGTTGAAGATTCTGAATTTGCCAGTCCCAATAATTTTGTAAACCAAGTCCTTAAAAACCTATCTCTAGGGACCAGAAGATGGTGTAAAGGTTATGACACTGGACTCTCATGTAGTCGACCCCAGTTCAAGTCCTGAACCTAATGACTTAGGACTCACGCTTGGCGCGTGTGCATGCATGACCAAAATCCTGAGAGGAGAATGGAAAAGGGATTATAGTGTGGCCATCCCTCTGGGTTGTGATTTCTCTCATCTGTCTCTTTGTGTCTGTTTTTCCAGCGAATACACATGCCCTATAGCAAAAATCTGTTTCTCTGAAGAAACTTGACTAAACCAGATTTTTGCCAGAGAATGGGTACTCTCATTGTGATGTTTGTGATGATCCTGCAGGTTACCTTCACATTATTAATTGCATCTTTCTATTTAATTAGTAAATTTTCAACTTAGGGGGCATAAAGATATCAAAATAAGGTAAGACAGGTTCTACCTTCCCTTGTAATATGTAGTAATTATAAAACATAGTTGTTTTATAATTGAGTTGTAAGCAAGTATCTCTGAAGAGGATATGCAAAAAAAAAAAAAAAAAAAAAAAAAGAAAGAAAGACAAAGATAAAAGGAGATAAAAGAAATAGTAAAGTTTCCTTAGAAGAAAAATTCCATTCCTGTTTTTAACCATGATGTTCAATTTCCTACCTATGTGGTGTAATTGTGTATTAGATTGGGTTGACAGTAGCCATCTTCAATTTCGAAGTTATCATTTTGACATACAGGCCTATTATGATAAAGATAGCAGACAGGGGACCAGCAGTTAGCATAATGGCTATATCGCTGGACTCCCATGTAGTCAACCACAGTTCAAGTCCCAGACGTGGTGGCTTAAACTCACGCCGGGTGCATGTGCATGTGTGCCCAAGATCCTGAGAGGAGAATGGAGGAGAAGGGATTGTGGTGTGGCCATTACCCCTGAGGGGTGATTTCTCGCTTTCTGTCTCTCTATCTCTCTCAGTCTTTCTGGAGAGCGCACACATCCTATAGCAAAAACCTCTCCAAAAAAAAAAAAAAAAGAAAAAAGAAAAAAAAAGCAGACAGGAAAATAAAAAGATTCTCAATTTATATAATATCATTGAATTACAGTATTAGCTTTGGACTTATCTATGTAATTTGGAAAAAAAGCCAACTTTATTTATGTTTTCTCTTATTTACAATAGAAAGTAATCTGAACATATATCCACTCACTAGATATGTCTTGAGATTAATTTTATTCGCATTCTTATATCTCTGTATTCTAAGTGATAGAAGTTCTTCCCAGATTTCACATTCAAAGATATGTGTTTCCAATGCTATCTTTTTTATTTTTTTTAAGATTGTTTTTCCTATAGGGCATGTGTGCTCACTGGAGAAGTAGAGAGACAGAGAGTGAGAAATTACCCCTCAGGGGGATGGCAGTGACACATTCCCTTCTCTTCTCTTCTCCTCTTGAGGTTTTGGGCACACACGTACATGTGCCTGGCATGAGTTTTAAACCGCTGGGTCCGAGACTCGAACCATAATCAACTATGTGGGAGTCCAGTTACGTAACCATTACACATGTGCTGGTCCCATCCAATGCCATCTTTTAAGATGAAGATAGTTGGTATCAAATAAAATATATAGTTAGAATGATAAAAAAAAAAAAACCTTGTTAATTTTTTTTTTTCCCAGTTCAGGTAAATTCATCTCTTGTTAAAACACTTCTCTTCTAGGTCATCAGATGATAGGGTGGTTAAGGTGCTGGATCTCACATGGCTGAGGCTATGATTTGAGTCACAGACTCTGTGGCTTAAAAAACACACCAGATGAGGGACCAGCAGATGGTGATATGGCTACATTGCTGGACTTGCACATAGTCAACTGCAGTTCGAGTCTTGGACCTGGCAGTTGAAAACTCATGCCAGGTGCATGTGCATGTGTGCCCAAAATCCCAAGAGGAAAATGGAGGAGAAGGGATTATAATGTGGTCATCTCCCCTGGGAGGTTATTCTTCGCTTTCTGTCTCTCTGTCTCTCTGGCAACCTTATGTGCCCTATAGCAAAAGAAACACAGCAGATGCATGTGCATGCATGCCCATAATTATGAGGGGAAAGTGGAGAAGGGATTGAGGCATGACCATCCTCCTTGAGGGATTTCTCACTTTCCTTCACTCTTTAATGAGTGCATGTACCCTATGGCAAAAAAATAAACAAAAATAAAATAAAAGATTTCTGTTCTTAGTTTTATATTTCTTAGTAAGTTCATACAGTATTTACTATAACTGTTTCCACAGGCTTAAAACTTTCTTTGAATCTTAGAGAGATGTTATTTCAATCAAGAAATATTTTAAATGACTTCTGAGTAATCTAAGTATAGAGAAGTAATACCCTCAAAGAATTACAACTCAATCACTATCTCTGTTTCGTGAATCAATTTAGCTCTCTTGAAAGACACTATACAGCACATTCTATTAGAATGTTAGCAAATATAGTTCTTTGGAGAAGGTTAAGATATTCTAGTGGATGATATCACACTTTAATGTGTAATTTCCTTCTAGTCATTATTTAATCAACGGCATTATGCTGAGTGAACCTGTGGAATACTCTTTGTGAAATTTCGTTTCCCATTACTATCATGAATGTGTATCATTTGGACTTTTCTCATGACAGCTTTAAAAGCATCTAATCTCTTAATGGCATATCAGATTGGAACAATATCTGTCCCCAAGGCCTCTCATTCTTTAGATTGCATTAATTCAAGTTTTTCTTTGTGGGCAAAAATTCATTCTAGTTCTAATATAAAAGTCTTTGCAATCAGTGTGTGTTATGCCTAAAACTGATTTTCCGACCATTCAGTTCATTTTCTTAAGTGCTGGATCAGAAGTGTCTCGTGCATTGTAAGTGCTCATGAATGCTTGTCAAATTGAACTGGCATAGGATGTTAGTGATTAACTTCTTCATACAATAAAAGGCTTTGAAAATTTGCTAACAAAAATCTCAGTAAGATCTTTAGTAGTACAGTGAGAGCAATAGAAACTGGAGTGTAAGAGATAGTGACACTATTATTTTTAAAAACATATGCATACTTTCAATGGCCAGAAATTGAGGAATAGTTAAGAGTTATAGCTCAATTTTATATATATATATATATATATATATATATATATAATGCATCTTTTACTAATAATGCTGAATTATAAAATATTTGAAATATTCTTGGGACAATAATATTTTTTAAAATGAATATGGTAATTTTTAAAATGAAATTCAAAGTATCTTCATCTATAGATAAATTCCAGAAAACACACAAAATATTAATACTATTTCTTTTTGCCAGAGGAGCAGAATAATTTCATTTTATTTTCTACTTCATTTTTTATTTTTCAAATTTTTCTTTATTATCAATTTTTATATGGATAAGAGCTTTAAGATCTTTTTTTTTTTTTTTTTTTTTTTTTTTTTTGGAGAGGTTTTTGCTATAGGGCACATATGCTTGCCAGAAACACAGAGAGAGATAGAGAGACAGAAAGCAAGAAATCATCCCCCAGGGAGGATGGCCATGCTGCAATCCTTTCTCCTCCATTCTCCTCTTGGGATCTTGGGCATGCACTTATACGCGCCCAGCGTAAGTTTAAGCCTCTGGATCCAGGACTCGAACCGTGGTTGACTACATGGGAGTCCAGCAACATAGCCATTCCATCAACTGCTAATCCCAAGATCACGTATTTTACAACTGGAAAAGATTATTATTACATTGATTCTCTAATTATATGCTCATACATATGGGCTAATAAAATAGCTAGATTGGTCCAAATATTTCCAAGTTTTCTGAATATTCACAAGTTAATATATCCAATAAAATAGATAAAATTAATCTGACAAATATTTATAGATGCAATACTTAATATCCTAAAATCTATATAGATTGGTTAAGTTTTTTTTACATCTCTTTGGTATCAATATAGTGGGAAAATCCTGTATAGACCCAGTAGTGGTCTGTGAGAAATATCATATTTTACTATGTAAATATATTGTAGCATAGCCTTTCACTTTTTAAATCTTTCTCTTTTAAACATAATTTCATATGTGTGGTTACAAAGAATGTATTTCTTATTATATAACAATTGTGACTAAAAAGTTAGTGACTTTTTCCTCTTCTCTATGAAGGTGAATCAACTTTGTGGTATAACTTCATAGCTCCATTTCTTGGACATCTACTAAAAGTGAAATATCAATGAATTTGCTTATGATTGCAAATAATTTAAAATTGCATTTAGACTGAGAAGAATGTGAGAATTTTTAGTACTTTTTCTGAAGTCATAATTGAGATTTTCTTAAGTGCAAACTAGGTTTGTCCCTGACCAGGACCATAAAAACTATAGCCAGAGTCCTTTATAAAAGATAGTTTTCATTTGTGAAACAGGGCTTCTAAGACACACTAGTTCTCAAATCTACCCATGTGATCTCATCTTCCTTCAATTCAGTTGTACTGCAGAATCCCAAAGAAAAGAGTCCCAGAATTACAGTGGAAATGCATGAGCTTTTGCTTGAGAGAGTGTGAGATGCTGGTGTCTTTATCCTTTTGAGTGAATCTAATCATGAATAGTCATGTGAAAATGCATTAGTAATTGTGGTCCAAACCAGACTGAGTTGTGTCCTCTAGGCACAGAGAACAGAGTTGGACATGGTGACCATGACAATTTGCATCCCAGAGGCTTTCTGAAATTCTATGTCACACCTTCGGAGGGCACAGGCATTGTGACATAGGCAGTGACAGAGCCAGATAGTAAATCCGAACGTGATACTCGAGCATTTAGGATCAAATAATCCTGGGCAACCTGAAGTGGAGGAATCCAAAAGCCCAGAAATGAACCCTGGTTAAAATTAAAAGATGGTAAGAGGAGGGGCCAGCAGGTGGCATAGTGGTAAGGCACTGGATTCTCACATGACCTCCCACAGTTTGAGTCTCAAATCTGTTGACTTGAAAATCACATCAGGTGCATGTGCATGTGTGCCCAAAATACCAAGAGGAAAATGGAGAAGGGATTGCAGCATGGCTGTTCCCCCCAGGGGGTGATTTTTTACTTTCCCTCTCTCTGTCTCTCTCTCTCTCTGTCTCTCTCTAGCATGCATACATGCCCTATGGCCAAACTTTAAAAAAATAAAAATATGGTCAGAGGAAGTTGTGAAGGAATGTGATATTGGGAATACAGAGGAACATACCACATTAGGAGTGATGTTAAACATCTTCTCAAATGTTTAAAAAATATTATTTAAGACTTCAGTGACAGTGGCAGAGTAAAGCATGCTAAGGGCCTGACACTCCACAGAAACATTGAAACCCCAAATCTGTCAAAAACAACTTTGTTGGAAATTGGGAAAATAGGTTTATAGCAATCAAGTGACCACTGAATCAAAAAGAAAAAAAGAGTGAAGACTCTAGGAGAGATTTGTTAGCTTTACCCTTGCCTTAACCTTCTAGCTAGAGAACAAAAATGAACCGTCAACAATTCAGTGTCAGATGAAACTATTCTTCACAAATGAAGGAAATATTAAGATACTATATTCAGATAAACAAATGCTGAGGGAATTATTGCTAATAAGACTTTCCCTATAAGACATGCTAAAAGGAGCTTTTCAGGCTGAAATTAAGACACTAGAGAGTAACCTGAAGTTACACAAAATAACAATGTATACTGGTAAACGTAACTGTAAAGTTGAATAAAAGGTCAGGATAATTATATTTCATTTTGTAGATTCTGTTTTATTTTTATATGAGTTAAATGGCATATGTATAATCTAATAATTATAAACCTAAGTTAATATACACATAATGTACAAAAATGTAATTTGTCACAATAACTACATCAAGGGAAGATAGAAAGCTGTATCAAAGCAGATTGTGGATTACCATTGAAACTAAGTTTGCACAAAAATGAAGTTTGACACCTATCTTATACCATTTGGAAAACACTTAGTTCAAAATGGATCAAAAAACTAAATATACATGCTAAGTTTATAAAACATTAAGAGGGAACCGTAGAGTTAAATCCTCATGAATTCATGTTTGGTGATGGCTTCTTGGTTCCAACACAAGAATGCATGGGTGATAACAACAAAATTATAGATGAAAAGGAAAATTTTGTGTATCAAAAGACATAACAAAGAGGGCTAGCACATGGCATGGTGGTTAAGAGCACTAGACTCCCACGTGGCCAACCACAGTTCGAGTCCTGGACCTGGCGGCTTGCTTTCTCACTTTCCAACTCTCTCTCTCCACTCACTCTGTCCCTCTCTGGTCAAGTTAAAATAAGTAAATAAAGATAAATAAAATAATTTTTTAATAAAAGACATAACAAAGTAAAGCAAAAGATAACATAGAGAATGGAGGAATCATTTGCAAATCTTATAATGGTCAAATATCTGGATGTATTAATAAAAAGATAAATATCATGATTTTTTATTAATTGGCAACAAATTTGAATAGACTTTTTTGCAAAATCTATTATTGCCATTTTACAAATGGTAAAAAAGGCATGTGAAAAGATGTGCCACATCATTAGTAACTAGGGAAATTCAGATCAAAACCATAATTACAGCTACCATTTCACACTAAGATAGCTAATATTAGAAAAAGAAAAATAGTCAATATTTGGCAAAAATGTGGAGAAACTGGAATACTCTTAGTGCTGTGGGCACTATAAAATACCATAGCCACTATTGCAAATAGTTTGAAAGATTCTCAGATATTAACCATACAACTACAATATTACCCAGCATTTCCTTCCCATTCCATTTGATTATACATTTAAATTGTTTGAGAACAAGTGTTTAAATACTTATATCAAATTATCATAAAAGTACTACTGGCAATAACCAAAAGGTTGAAACAACCTCAAAGCCCATCAAAGATGAATGAACAGAGTCGGCAGAGGGCATTGTGGTTAAGGTGCTGGACTCCCACGTTGCTGACTGCTGTTCCATTCCCAGATCTGTGGCTTGAAACGCACACCAGGCACATATATGTGCACACCCAAAAAACCCAGGAAGAGAATGGAGGAGAAGGGATTGCAGCATGGCCATCCCCCAAGGGGGGTAATTTCTTATTTTTCCTTTCACTGTCTCACTCTGTCTCTCCAGTGAGTGCACACATCCTATGGCAAAAACCTGAAAAAGAGTGAATAAAACTGTGGTATGTATTCATACAATGGACTATTATTCAACCATAAAAAAAAACATATACTGTGGATATTTTATTTTCTGACTTGAAATATTATGCTAAAAGAAAGAAGCCAGACATAGAAGGTCAGACACTGTATAATTATATATATATATATATATATATATATATATATATATATATACACGTATATGTATATGTATATATAAATATAAATATATATATATATATATATATATATATATATATATATATACACACACACATACACACATATATATAAAATATCCAGGATAGCTAAATCTATGGACAGAAAACACATTAGTAGTCACATGATGCAGGAGGTAGGAAAAAATGAGAAGTGACTACAGGGTAAGGAACTTCTTTTGGGAGTGATTAAAATGTTTCAGAACTAGATAGGGATGGTGTTTATACAACAAAATGATGGACAAATGGCCATTGAATTAGTCACTTTATTTTGGTTAATTTTATTTCATGTAAATTTTACCTAAAGTTAAAAATGAACAGATTCTCCCATATTTTTCTAATAAAGTCATACTTTATCCAAGTGTTTCTAAAATAGGTTAAAACAAAATGAGTTAAGTATATTTTCAAGGCCCTCAAGAAAATTTCCAGTGAAGAGAATGTAGAAATACGAGGGCAAAAGAATCTGAGAAAGTAATAAAAGACAAAAAAGAGTTTCTCTAGTTTACTCACTGATTTGGTTGAATCTGTCCTATTTAAAATTTATTGATATGATATTAAAACTGCTACAACTGCTACATTGTTTTCTTTTTTTTTGAGAGTTTTTTTTTTTTTTTTTTTTTCTGCTATAGGGCATGTGCACTTGCCAGAAAGACAGAGAGAGACAGAGAGACAGAAAGTAAGAAGTCACCCCCAAGGGGGGATGGCCATGCTGCAATCCCTTCTCCTCCATTCTTCTCTTGGAGGGATCTTGGGCACGCACGCACACGTCCCTGGCATGAGTTTAAGTCACAGGTCCGGGACTTGATCCACGGTTGACTACGTGGGAGTTCAGCGACATAGCCGTTACGCTAACTGCTGGTCCCCAAAACTGCTACATTGTTTTATTTATGTTTTATTTATTTATTCAATTTTATTTATTATTATAATTATTATTTTTTAAAATTTTGCTATAGGGCACATGCGCTCAGCAGAGAGAAACAGAAAGAGAGAAAGCAAGCTGCCAGTCCTGGGACTTGAACCATAGTTGGCCATTTGGGAGTCCAGTGCCTTAACCACCATGCCACCTAATGGTCCCTGTTTTTTGTTTTAATAAAGAAATTATACATTCCAAATTATCACTTTTGATCTGAAAAATTACAAAGACCACTATTGGCATCATTCAATCCAGAAAAAGATTAGACTGCAGTGTATAACTCTCCTATTTATTGGAGAATGGCCTGGAGACCAATGTAATTTGCAGTGCCTGAAGTTAAAATAATGTCTAACCTAGTACAGAGTTTTCATAGGGGTTTTCTGAGTACTCTTGAGAACTCAAGACATATTTAAGGAGCCTTCTATACTACCACGATGATCTCAAGAAAACGTGAGGTATTGCCAACAGCATGAGATTTGTAGAATGTAGTTGAGTACATTACTGTCCCAGTAAAATTAGAATTGGTGGTAGATCTAGACAATTGCTGAGTGTACATTCTATTTCTATGGTGATTGTTGTTAGCATTAGTTTCCTTATAAATTGATATCACTGATGTCAAATCTATAGAAAAGCAGTATTTATAACAATATAGTGAAAAATTATAGGTTTGAAATATTTCAAGAGATCAAATATGCTATCAAGTTTGCTGTCTGTGTGACTGTGGTGATCATTTCCCCATTTATAAAATGAAAAATAAAGGGAGACCAGCAGATTGCAAAATGGTTATGACTCTGAACTCCCACGTAGTCAATCACAGTTTGAGTTCTGGACTCGGCGGCTTAAAACTCATGCCGGGTGTGTGTGCATGTGTGTGTGCATGTCCAAGATCTCAAGGGGAGAATGGAGGAGAAGGGACTGCAAGTGTGGCCATCTTCCATGGGGAGTGATTTCGATTTCTCACTTTCTGTCTGTCTCTATGTCTTTCTGGCAAGTACATGTGCCCTATAGCAAAAAATCTTTCTCTCTAAAAACAAAAAAAAAAAAAGAAGAAAGTAAATAAAATGCCTATGTAAAGCATATACAACTATTACTCCATAAATATTAGTTTCTTTCTCTTCCTCATTCAAACTCTAAAGAATATATATATATATATATATATATATATATATATATATATATACATGGAAAGATATATATAGAGAGAAGTTCTTGCTATAGGGCATGTTTGCTCACCAGAGAGATAGAGAGACAGAAAGCAAGAATTCATCCCCCAGGAGGGATGGCCATGCCACATCACACTCCCTTCTCCTCCATTCTCCTCTTGATATCTTGAGCATGCGCACACACATGCCTGGTGTGAGTTTCAAGCCTTCAGGTCTGGAACTTGAACTGTAGTCAGATATGTGAGAATTCAGCGAGGTAACCATTACTCCATCTGCTGGTCCCTCAGAACTCATTTGAGATTGCGTTAACTGATCAGAAGTTTTTTAATCTTATAAACCAAAATAAAAACTCATTTTTAAAAATAGTCTAAACAAGTGGAATTTTAGAATGTACTTTATTAGTTATGATTTTAGAAAATCAACATTATATTTTGTTTGTGTTAATTTATCAATTTAACTCACATTTGTTATGAAGCAGTGTTCTATATATATATATATATATATATATATATATATATGTCCTAAAATTTGAAATTATTAAATATTACATGTAATATTTCCTTTTTTACCTATTTTTATATAAACCACTGTATAAAATGCTTTTAGTAGCTAATAAAGCAATGAATCTATCTTATTAATTATTAATTTTACACCATTTTTCTTTTTTAGAGAGAATTTTGTTATAGAGCACATACACTCACTGCAGAGAGAGACAGAGAAAGAAAGAGAGAAATCACCCCCACGAGGAGATGGCCATGCTGCAATTGCCTCTCTTCCCTTCTCCTCTCAGGATTTTGGGCATGCACACACACGTGCCTCACATGAGTTTCTTTTCTTTCTTTCTTTTAGAGGTTTTTGCCTTATAGCATGTGCACTCACCAGAGAAAGCAAGAGAGAAAGAGACAGGGAGAGGGAAAGTGAGAAATCAACCCCAGAGGGGGAAGACCATGCCATGATTCTTCTCCTCCATTTTCCTCCTAGGATCTTGGACATCATGCACATCCACCTGGAGTGAGTTTCAAGCCACTGGATCTGGGACTTGAACCACTGTTGATCATGTGGGGGTCCAGCAATGTAACTACTACACCATTTGCTTTTCTCTTCCACATTTTTCTTAATAGAACCAACTGTGATAGAACTAGGCTTCTTTACTGCTGTCAGTTGAAAACACACTTGTTTCTAATAGAATTTCACAATTGTATACAGATAAATTCTAAAAGGGCCTTATGAAAAAGCAGATTACAACTTAATCAGGTTATGAATTTGAACACTTTCAAAGAAACTGTAGTGAAAATGCTGTTTTAGGGAACCAGCAGTTAGCGTAATGGCTATGTCACTGGACTCCCACGTAGCCGACCGCGGTTTGCATCCCGGACCCGGTGGCTTAAAACTCACCCCGGGTGAGTGTGTGTGCGTGCCCAAGATCCCGAGAGGAGAATGGGATATGGGATTGTGGCGTGACCATCCCCCCTGGGGGGTGATTTCTCGCTTTCTGTCTCTCTGTCTCTCTCTGTTTGTCTGGCGAGCGCACACGCCCTATAGTGAAAACCTCTCCAAAAAAAAAAAAAAAAAAAGAAAGAAAATGCTGTTTTATAGAATCATAAATAAAACAAAACAAAACAAAAAACTCCACAAGTGGCTAAGGCATTTTAACTCTGGATCTTGAAATTAGAGCTGAACTTGCTCAAAATCAAAGAGTACAAGAGAGTGATGTTTTTTATCTTCATTTTTATAAATTTAGTTAGTACTAATTTGTCCATTTTATCTTTTATTGTACTTTTTATATAAAAATAATTCACATTAAATTCAAATAGCACGTTGAGAATTTACATTCTGTGTGTAATCCAGCTTTGTATAATCATGAAAATATTATAATATAATATTATAAAAACATTATATTGCTTGTTTTTTAGAAATATGTATTATGAAACTGAATAAAGTACATTTATTAAAGCAAATATGATTTAAGTATATTCTATGGTACTATTTACATTTAGTAGATATAATAAAAGATTTATTTTTGCAGAAAATTACTGATCTTAATACTAGATAAAGCCTACTGATATTAGCTCTCTTGTAGTTGTAACCATGGATACCTATGGTAGACAGAATAATAGCCATCCCAAAATGTTCATGTGCTAATCCTCAGATCATGAAATTATGTTACCACAAATGGCAAAGGAGTTTTACAGGTGTGATTTACTTGATAACCTTGAAAAAGGGACATTTTCCTGGATTATATCCTGGGTAGAATATAATCAATGATGTAATATAATATAATATTAGGTTGTTGGAAAAGTCATGACATGTTTTTCTTTGTTTTCTATGCAAAATATGTCAGGACTTTTCTGACAATCCAATATAATATATAAGGTTCTTATCAGAGAAAGAGAGTGATAGCAGAAGAAAAAGTGGAGAGGAGAAAGAAACATTTATCATACAAATGTAGGCTGGTGAAAGAATGTAATATTTTATATTGATGTGCAAAAAATTATTACAAAATAAATGATACTCATTTACTATCCACAATTCCATAGATCAAAAGTGAGGCAGAGTGGCTGTATTCTCTCATTAGGGTATATATAAAGCTGAAATCAAAGCATGAGCTAGACTGAATTCTCATCTGGAATCCCTGGAGGAAAATCTGCTTCCAAACTCATTCCTGTTGTTGGCAAAATTCAGTTCTTTGTGGGTGTAGGACTGAGATACCTGCTTCCTTGTTTGCTGCTAGTCAGAGACTGCTTGGCTACTAGACATTGCCTCATTCCTTGTGATGTAGACTTCTCCATCTTCAAAGCTAGCAATCAAGACTTTCTTATGCATCCGTTTTCTTTCCTGCTTTAAAACTCTTGACATCTTCTTAGACAAGGAAGAGAAAACTCTATTCAGTAATTTTAAAGGGCTCATGTGATTAAGTAAAACCCAAGGAGATAATCTTAAAGTTAGCTTATTTGGGGTCTTTGTTATATATGAAAAATCACACCACAGTAGACCATAAAGTAAGAAGTAATTAAAGATGTGTTGTACAGGGACCGGTAACCTGAAGGTCACCTTAGAATCCCATCTATCAGGGAGAATAAAGCGAAGATAATATTCAAAAGCAAATGTGTATTTCTTAAGGATAGTAAGGCTTGAATGTTATGTTAAATGCCTGGATTTTACTGTACAATTAGTCAAAACTGAGACAACAAATGTTCCAATACATGGCTTTTTGAAGTTTTCATAGAAAGCCACCAATTTCAATTATTTGAAAAATGTCTGATAAATCAAACATTTTCCATCCTTTTTCTTCAATGATCAAATAAGATGAGAAAATATAATTTAAATATTAAAACTGTTCTTAGAGCCAAGAAAATTAGCCATAGGGGCTCCTAAATGTTGGAAGAAATCCACATCATGGAAGGCCAACAAGACAGAAAATAGAGATAAGGAACATGGCAACCCAGAGCATTGAGACAAGGGTAGTGATTCCAAAGGGACATCTAGATAATCTGTAAGCTGGATCAATAAATATGAAAATGATGAATAGGCCTTGATGTCATTATCAGACTATTCAATTTTAAAACAGAGTTTCAAACAGCTAAACCATAGGTATTTTTCCAGGAAACTAAAGACCTCCTACTTTAGCATATTAGAGGAACCCATCTGCTCTGATTACTCACCAGAAAATCACCCGTGAAGGAGACATGCCTATGGTTGCATTATACCCATAAACACCAAGGCCAGAGTGCATGCTCCATTTCAAGAGCATAGATACATCGTAAACTTATGTACTCTAATTTCTATATAAATCATATTAGTCTTTTCAGAGAAAAAAAATACATCATCTGTAAAGATGAATATAATCTGTAGACTAAAACTGAGATAATCAATAATACCAAACAACTGAAAATAAAAATGCTGCAGATTTAAATGTCAGAAGAAAAATTATTTCAATCCAGAATTTTTTTACAAATGTTGAAAGCAAAGAAAATATTTTTAAACATGCCAGAGCTAAAAATAAAAAAATGATAAAAAGTTGTTATATGATTATTCTAAATATGACATCTCTTGTCAGAAAAGACCAAAGTAAAAGTTAAAGAAATACATAAGAAAGAACAACATGAAATATGAGAATCAGCAGCAGTTGAGTATTCTCACAAAGAATCAAAGAACGCTACAAAAAGTTAAAAGGAGTCCTTTGAATCATGAAGGCAGGGGTAGTCTCTTTCAAGCCCCAGGATTTAGTGACAAAGGATTACATTCCCTTTTTTATGTGTTCAGTTACTAACTCACTTCAGTTAAAAAGCATTGACTTAATCATAATGACATAGATATATATGTGTGTGTGTGTGTGTGTGTGTGTGTGTATGATGTAAAATTATTCAACACAGAAACAGTGCATTGAGGATTTATAGTTGGAGAACAGAATAAAGTTAATGGTATTCTTTTAACAATTTCAAGTTGTCAAACATAAAAACAATGAAATAGAGCAAAATTTAAAATGCAGGTATATTTAGATTCTTATCTTTTATATTAATAGGTCAATATATAAAGCTTAATGTTGATGAATCAAGAAATAAGAATTATTCAACGTTATAAAGGTACTAATGGATGCCATATTGATAATAGTATATTTAATACAAATCATAGGTAGATGGGGTCAAAAAAATGAAAGCTAGCAAGACTGTATTGTTCATCTTTCATAAATGGAATATAACAAATCATTCCAAAATTAATAAATCATTAAAAGATAGACATACATTTTAAAAATAATTTTAATGATAAAGACTTTTAAATAGTTGAATTTTGAATATGAAAATGAGGTTGAAATATAAGAGTAAGAGTTTATATATCATTATGAGTCATTCTATATAAGTATTTATAGAGATATCCTCTCAATCTGTCTTAATTCATTTACTTATTTAAAAAGTTAATTCAGAGTGATAAAGAGCAAGCTTTTAGAATAGAATAAAAGTAAATTCAAATATGTATAGTAGAATTTAATTATCCTTTAGATTATCAAGGTTTTTATTACTTTTAAACATACGTGTCTATTTTAAAATCTAGTAAAGACAGAGTTTTATTTCTAAGTTTCAAAGAAACAAACAAATGGTACAAGCAAGTCCTCCATCAGTCCTTTTATAAGAATAGTTCCAAGACTAAGTCATGATTCCATTGAAATTAATTAATTTCTCACTCTCTTTCTCTCTGTCTCTTTCCAGAAAGTGTACATACCCAATGACAAAAACATAAGGGAAAAAGGGGAATCTTCCCATTTGTGATAACCTCGATGAACCTGGAGGACACTTATGCTAAATGAAATAAGCTGGATTCACAAGGACAAATACCACTTTAATGAGAAATCTAAAATAGTTAAACTAACAGAAGTAAAGA
Organism: Tupaia tana; assembly: GCA_026018925.1. Classification (NCBI taxonomy): domain Eukaryota; kingdom Metazoa; phylum Chordata; class Mammalia; order Scandentia; family Tupaiidae; genus Tupaia; species Tupaia tana. The sequence goes on from JAKSZU010000001.1 coordinate 59,015,284, forward strand.
ATGTAACAGTTGCTAAGGGCTAGAGGAGGGAAAGCGTTAGTCAAAGGTTACAGAATTTTAGTGACGTGAGATGAGTAAGTCATAGCATGCTGCATATTGTAATACTGTATTATATTATCTTTTACATTTGCTAAGAATATTTGCAAATGTTCTATCAAACACACAAAAATAATAAAGAACGGAAGTGGAAACTTGGAAGTTAATGGGTATGTTTAAGGCACTGTTTTTAGTGATGGTTCTGTGACGTATACTTATCTCCAAACTCATTGAAGCATATATGTTAAATAGACTCAGGTTTTTTTGTCACTCATATCTTAAATAAGTAGTTAAAAAAGAACAAATGGGAAACGTTTTGGGGAATAAATGAACTCAGGCATTTAAAACACTTAGCACAGTTTCTGGCTCAATGTAAGAACAAGGAAACATTACAAATTCTTATACTGCTGAAGTAAACTTCATTATATACATGTGGGTATCTGGTGACTCACATTTGGTGGGCATTGAATCAGACACATGAATAGTTGAAGAAGAGTGGAAAATAAAATAGAAAGAGTTGACAAAACTAAAATAGTGTGGGGTTCAGCAGATGGCATGGCAGTTAAGATAGCTGGAATCCACATAGCTAACTCTGGAGTCTGAGTCTCAGACCCTGGTTACTTAAAATCACACCTAGAGGGACCAGCAGATGGCATAATGGTTATGACACTGGATTTTCACATGGCCAATCACAGTTTGAGTCCTAGACCTGGTGACTTGAAACTCACGTTGTTGAGTTTACATATGTGCCCAAAATCCTGAGAGGAGAATGGAGAAGAAAGGACTGCAGTGTGGCCATCCTCCCTGGAGGGTGATTTCTCACTTTCGCTCTTACTATCTTTGTCATCTCTTTTTCTCTGGTGAGCATGTGCATCCTAAGGCAAAAACCTCTTAGAGAAAAAAAGAAAATGAATAAAGAGGAGGGGGTCAAATAAGAAAGGGAAACTTTCATATCACAATGCAGGTCTGAAACCTATCTAGAAGAGAGCAAGAAGGATAAAAGGAGTGAAAAAAAGTTTTGGTGGGACCAGCAGTTAGCATAATGGCTATGTCACTGAACTCCCATGTAGTTGACCGCGGTTCAAGTCCCCAACCCGGTGGCTTAAAACCCACGCTGGGCACGTGTGCTTGCATGCCCAAGATCCCGAGAGGAGAATGGAGGAGAAAGGATTGCGGCATGGCCATCCCCTCTGGGGGGTGATTTCTCACTTTCTATCTCTCTGTCTCTCTCTCTCCGTCTGGCAAGCGCACGTGCCCTACAGTAAAAACCTCTAAAAAAAAAAAAAGTTTTGGCAAGGCTTATGTGGGATCTTTACATCAAATTCACCTACTACAGGAGGCCCAGGTCTTATATGTGAATACATTCATATTCAATTATTGGCTAAGATAAGTGCTAAGTATGGGATCAGCAGATGGCATAATGGCTACATTGCTGAACTCCCATGTAATCAACCATGGTTTGAGTCCTGGACCCAGTGGCTTAAACCGGGCATGTGTGCATGCGTGCCCAAGATCCCGAGAGGAGAATGGAGGAGAAGGGTTTGCAATATGGCCATCCCCTGCACACACACACACAAACACACACACACCCCACGGGCAGGTGATTTCTCGCTTTCTGTCTGTCTCTGTCTTTCTGGCGAGCACACACACCCTATAGCAAAAACCTCTCTGGAAAAAAAAAAAAAGAGAGAAAGAAAAGAAAAGTGCTAAGTGGGCCAGCACATGGTGTAGCAGTTACATCACTGGACTCCCACATGGCCCACAGCAGTTCGAGTCTTGGACCCAGTGACTTAAAACTCCCTCTGGGTTCATGGGCATGTGTGTGTGTACCCAAGATCCCAGGAGGTGAATGGAAGAGGAGAGTGGGGTGACCATTCTCTCAGGGCTTGATTTCTCACTTTCCCTGTCACTGTCTCTGTCTCTGTCTCTGGCAAGCATACATACCCAAAAGCAAAAACCTCTAAAGAAAAAAGAAAAAGGAAAAAAAAATAGTGCTAGAAAGCATGACCTCAGCATAAATGTGGCCATAGTTCTTCAAGGAAAGCAGTTGTGGCCACAGGTAAATTAGCTTCCACAGCTGGAAATGTGAATGGGGAACTTTCATGAGTAATAATTATGAGTAATAATTCCTAAGGATGGCAATAGGTTGTTATGATAAGACAGGCTTTTAGGATTAAAAAGATATCAATAAATACATATGCTCTAAATATCTTAAATTCTAGAAAATTATTATAATGCTTGGATGATCTAGAAGGTAATCTCTTCCCTTTTCCCCTTTTTAAAATATTGCGTTGATTGTAAAATCTTTTTCTTAATAACTGCTAGCTAACGATGGCAATATTTTCAAAGGAAAACATGTTCTGAAATGATTTATCAATATATGTGTATGTGTGTGTGTGTGTGTGTGATATCTCATGACATATTTTCTTATTTTCCATTCATAAACATACAGTGGCCATTTAAAATATGCAAATTATACTCACATGTAGATACCTTTTCTTCTCAAACTAAAAACAGTGCCAGGATGCTACAAATAAAAATTTTACCATGTAGAGTTTATTCACAGCTTGTTTGATCTTGTGCGTGTTGTTTTTGACTTTTATAATAAACGCAAGAGTGTTGTTGTTTTTGACTTTTATAAAAAACGCAATAGTGTTGTTATCTTCTACCTTCTTCATGGCCAACTCAGTAGTCAAGAATGTGATGATGGCACAGTGATCAGGCTTGTTTTTCCTACAGACATTTTCCAAGTATATTAGGGCTGATATAAAAGTTGTAGCGCTATGGAACACTGGAAGGAATGAAATTCAAATCTGTTCTGTTTTGTGTAGTTGTAGATGCCTTTCAGCATTACCTTGTTGCCCTTCAAAACATTTGCTTTTGCTTAAATTTTGGGACAGACAGGAACTTCCTTCTTGATCCTTCTTGATTTCCAATTCCATCTTGGATAAAAGGACCTTTTTTTTTTTTTTTTTTTTTTTTTTTTTTTTTTTTTTTTTTGAGAGATTTTGCTATAGGGCGCGTGCACTTGCCAGAAAGACAGGGAGAGACATAGAGACAGAAAGTGAGAAATCATTCCCCAGGAAGGATGGCTACGCCGCAATATCTTCTCCTCCATTCTCCTATTGGGATCTTGGGCACACACGCACCCATAGTGAGTATAAGCCACGGGGTCCGGGACTCAAACCGTGGTCAACTACATGGGAGTCCAGCAATATAGCTGTTACGCCAACTGCTGGTCCTGAAAAAGATCTTATTAACACTATTTTGTTGGTGTGCCAGTTGGAGTTGCATTTCTAAATGCTGTGTCTTACTTTATACGAACCATAAAATTTAAAATTGATAATTATTTTTCACTGTGCAATAGCTTAAAGCCAAATTTCTGAACTACATGAAATGTATTTGACTTGATTTTTGTTATTGTTTTGAACTGTTGTTTGTGCCAACATTCTGCATTGGAGACATCTGGCTACTAACTTCATCAAAGGAACAGAGAGTTCTGTGGTTTAGAATCACACCAAATCAGATCAGATAAAAAAATACTATGCCTTAGATGTCTCCCATTCAGTAAGCAGTATTCCTAGAAAAAAACTCTGTGGCAGTTCAAGAGGAGCTATTTTCTTAGAAAGTTTGTAGATTGTTATTAGCTGCAGTGTGGCCATGTCTCACTAACATAGAAGAAAGCTGATTTCACTACAACACAGATCCACATTGTTCTGGATTTTTTATTTGTTTGCTTTGCTATAAGGCATGTGTGCTTACTCATGAGAGAGGAGAGGGGGAGAGAGAGAGAGAAACAGGAAGACAATCAGAGGGAAAGTGAGAAATCACTCCCCTGGGCATAGCCAAGCCACAATCCCTTCTTCTCCACTCAACTTGCAGGATTTTGGGCACACATGCACATGCACCCATGTAATTTTCAAGTTGCCAGGTCTGGGACTTGATACAGTCAATCATGCAGGAATCTAGCACCTTAACCACCACACCACTCACTGGTCCCCAGAAGGCATCTTTTATAGTATATGAGAGGTCTTTAAAAAGTTCGTAAAAAATGTGTGTTAAGAAAAAACTACACATGGAGTTCAAAAATTTTTTGCACCAAAATAAACTAGTCTTTTGATATTTTCATTAAGTTTTTGAAGTCTTTTATAAAAAGACACTTTTACCTCCTGCAGTGGAAGAGCTGGCAGAGCTGCACAACAGACTAAGGATCTGATGGATTCTTCTAACCCAATATTTGTATTTATTTTTTCTATTTCCTTCCTTTCTCTTTCACATGTGTCAGATCTGTATCTGGCATCACAATCTAAAAGGCATTTGCAGATGTGTCTTGCTCCATGCCTTACTTCCTTCAAATCATATTGCCCAGCAAACTTCTGGAGTATTGAATCTTTCTTGACTTCTTGACTTTTGTTTTTTGTGGGTTTTTTGTTTTTTGTTTTCTTTTCTTTTTTTTTTTTTTTTTTTTTTTTTTTTTTTTTTTTTTTTTTTTTTTTTTGCCTTAAACAACCTGAGTTTATTTGGGAGTTCAAACATTCTCAGCAGAACTTTCCCCTTTTTCACCATCTTCAGCATACAATGACAATTATTAACTATTAGCTATAAATTATCACCGAATTAAGGGAATAATCCAAAATTTAGCACATCACACCTTATATAACAAGAGATGTATATTTTTTTGTGTGTGAATTTTTATTTTATTTTATTTTATTTTATTTTTATTTTTGTATATACTTTCAATCATATTGTTTGGCTTACAATGAGACCATTTCGATATGTGAACATTTCTCCCCAGACCCGTTGATCGAAATATCTTCAACAGATAACACCACACCTCCCCATCCCGTCAATGCTCTACCGTTTTTTAATACACCCAGCATTTAGAAATACTACAAGCAATTGTTTAAACTATTTAAAAAGGGGGGATGATATTACTACTAGTTGTAGACATTATGGTAACATAGGTGTATGAGAACTTTGTCTTTTTTGGATATGTAAAAAAGATCCTGGAGACAACAAAAATATCATATTCATAAAACTGTGAAGTACATCTGTGCAACATGGATGTACTTTCCTAAAAGTATTGTTCCTTTGGGAAAAACAAGGAGGGTTAAGAAGTGAGAAAATAATAATAATGGTAGTGTGTTCACCTGTACTTAAGGGGCTTATATCCCATGTAAGTAAAATATCAATTGTTTTCAAATTTTATCTCTATGGGCCTTAAATTCCATGTAGAAAAAGGAAACATAGAAACAAATTGAGCAATTTTTTTCAAATTCTTCTTAAATCTCCTTAAATGCTATTTTTTTTACTCTCTATAAAGATTTTTTGTACTTTATGATATATTTACAATCAAATAGGAATCTTTTTTATCGCTGTTCCAGTCCCAGTTTAGGTATGAACTGGAAAGAGTGAATTTGGATAAGAAAGATTGCTGTTCTAGAGTTAGTATTCTATATTTCATGAAGAGGTGATAGAGTAATTTAAAACACAAACTTCAAAGTAAAGAACCATTGAACTGTAAAAGAGTAAAAACCTAGTTCATCAATGTTATTTTCACTATCAGAGTAGCTTCAGATTTTTTTAAAGATTATACAAAGTTTGAGCATATAACTCACCTATTTTCAGATATCATTGCAAAAGTGCATATAAATATTTCCTAATTCTCTTCCATTCTTTATTATCTTTAGTAATCTTCATAGACCATAGTTCAACCCAAGGTTAAGTATAGTGCATTTTCAGGTAAAATAGATATTTTGATGCTAAATGAGAATAATAAAACATTTAAACATTTGATTTGTAAAAAAAATATACATTGAAATCCTAAGCCTCTGCAGAAAGCAAAAAAGTGATCTGAAAAGATTTTTCACCAAAGTACAGATGGCAAAAAAAGCATATGAAAGTAGATTCAACATCATTTGTCATTAGTAAAGTGCAAAATAAAACAACAATGAGATACCACTACATACATGAAAAGCTAAAATCCAGGCACTGATACTGTCAAATGCTGGTGAGGAAGTAGGACAACAAAGCTTCTCTTCATTGCTGGTGGGAATGCAAAATCATACAACTGCCTGTGGATGCAATTTGAAATTTCTCACAAAGAGCTGAATATAGTCTTACCATGTAATTCCATATGCACAAGCCAAGGCATATATCAAATCCAGTTGAAAAAATGTTTATGTTTATAAAACTATTCATAATCACCGAACCCTCGAAGCAACCAAAGTGCCATTCTCTAGCATACTGAATAAAAACATGTAATAAATTTGTACAACACAATCTTACTTTGCCATAAAAATAAATGAGTCATTAAGGCACTAAAATATACAGAATAATTTCAAATGTGTATTGATAAATGAAATAAACCAGCCTCAAAGTACTATATATTATATTATTACAATTATATGACCACATGTAAAAGACAAAACCATAGAGAGAGTAAAAAGACAAGAAATTAGTTGGAAAGGTGAAAGACAAGGCATTTCTGTGTAATATTGTTATGGGAGATATATGATATTATGCAACTTTACAATATAAAGAATAAACCTTGAAATATGTAAATTAGGAAAATTCATTTAGAAGGTTGGGGAAGTTCTTTAAAAAAGAACTTGGACTATGAAAAGAAAATCTAACAGGATTATAAAGAAAGGATGTATGAAAAGGAAAAGTTTGCAACGATCTGAATGTTTGTTTCTCCACAAAATTAATATATTGAAATTCCAATCCCCAAGGCAATAGTGTCAAGAGGTGGGGACTTTCAGAGGTGATATGAAAGCTAAGTCTTCATAATTGGGATTAGTGATTTTATAAAAAGAGGCCCCAGAGGGCTGCCTTATTGCCATCAACCATGTGAGAACATAGAATGAGCCATATTTGCATCTTAAAAACAGACCTTCTCCAGACACTGATCTGCTGGCACCTTGACCTTGGACTGTCCATCCTCCAGAACAGTGAGAAATATATATATGGTTTAAGCTACCCAGTTTATGGCATTTGTTCTTGCAAGCCAAACAGACTGACAGTGCTGTGGATGAAGCAATTTAGAAATTAATGGGTTCTATAAACCTAAAAGCAAAAGGAATTACAAAAGTCCTTTATTTTAGTCAATACATTTTCCCATGATGTATGAGTTAGCAATTCTGATGCTATACACCTATATTGGAATTAAACAACTAAGTGGATCCTAAATTATGGAATGAGAATATACAAATGACCATGGAGAAGACCCTAGATTGATTCATGGTGTTTTGTTTTGTTTTGTTTTGTTTTGTTTTGTTTGAGAAGTTTTCACTATAGGGCGCTTGGGCTCGCCAGACAGACAGAGAGAGACAGAGAGACAGAAAGCGAGAAATCACCCCCCAGGGGGATGGCCACACTGCAATCCCTTCTTCTCCATTCTCCTCTTGGGATCTTGGGCACGCACGCACACGCACCCGGCATGAGTCTAAGCCACTGGGTCCGGGACTCGAACCGTGGTCAACTACATGGGAGTCCAGCAAGACAGCCATTATGCTAACTGCTGGTCCCAGATTGATTCATGTTTTCATAGTTTATTATTTGAGACATCAGTATGAAAACATATTTAAATAGTTACAAATGCTACAATAAAAATATTCATGTAACAGCTCTCCTTTATCTACAGTTTCACTTTCAGATGTTTTAGCTACCTAGAGTCATACATGATTCAAACATAGTTGAGTATAGTAGAGTATAGTGCAAGAGACTGTGAGAGATATCACATTTATATAACTTTCATTATAAGTAAAATATATTGTTGTAATTGTTTTATTTTCTTACTACTATCTTTAATCTCTTATTGTGCATAATTTATAAATTAAACCTTATTAAACATATGTATTTATGGAAAAAATATAATATATATTGGTTTTACTACCTGAGGCTTCAGAAATAAACCAGAGGTTTTAGAAAATACATTTCACAGATAAGAGGAGACCACTGTGTACTATCTGTGTGCATACAGATGGATTATGGTATACATATATAGCTCTTCTTCCTCTTTTAGCTAAATAGGGTAAGAGCAAACATGATGCCCACATAGCAAGAAACAGACCTAGACCCTAGATATTGGTTTATAATGTTTTCCTGTGAATATTTTGGGCTTGTGAAGAAATGACTTATTCTTGGCTGGAGACAGAAAATATACTGTCTCACACTGAATCATCTTTCAGTGTGTGAAAGTAAGAAAGTTCTAAATGCAAACAAACAAACAAAAAAAACACAGAAAACACAATTATTTGAATATGAGGATTAGTCAAAGTAAAATAGATATATAATTGAGTTATCAATGGTCAACTATATATACATCTATATGTATATATACAAATTTTTATATGTAACTATACATAAAACTATATATAACTATATATTATATAACAATATATATTTATTATATATATAACTATATATAAAACAATATGTAGCTCTATATATAAGTATATAAAACTATATGTAACTATATATAACATATATTTATATATATATGTGTATATAGTTAGTTAATTATTTAGTAGGCTTATTAGTAGTAAAAATTTTGATATTCCAATTCTTATTTTTAAGGATAAAACAGACAGCCTATTTCCTGGGCTCAACCCACCCTCTAGGAGATTTAGGCCTGGTATCAGCAGGCCTAATCTCATGAGTGCAATCCTAGTTCCCAAAATATTCTGTTGAATTTGCAGTACTCCGGTTCACAGGCTGTGCACAGCCCAGCGCACTATTTGATCCTCTTCACTAAACTATATCTCCTTAGCTTGTTCCTACCTCAATAAGAGCTGAAAGTTTGGTAAAGGAGTCAATCACCTGAAGTTACCTGCATAAGCTTTAACTGCTCTGATCAGAGAGACACAGCCCTCCAATAGGAACACACCTGGGAACTAAGGATGAAATTCCCTCTTCTAATACTACAAAATCTACTCCAACAATAAAAAGAAAAAGTAAATAATGCATCAGATGACCAAAAACCAGTGCAGATCTTGAAGAAACAAGAAAACAAGGTGAAACTCTTCCCCAGGTGATAGCAATAGACTTTCACCAATGATAGACAGCACAAAGGAATACACAGAAATGTTAGAAAAATAATTGTGAACATTCACAGTGACAAAACTCAATGAGATGTAAGAGAAAACAATCAATTCCAGGAAATAAGAAAATCATTTCAGGTGGGACCAGCAGTTAGCGTAATGGCTATGTCACTGGAAGCCCACGTAGTCGACCGTGGTTCGTGTCCCAGACCCGGTGGCTTAAAACTCACGCCGGGTGCGGGTGCGTGCCCAAGATCCCGAGAGGAGAATGGAGGAGCATGGATTGTGGCATGGCCATCCTCCCCAGGGGGTGATTTCTCACTTTCTGTCTCTCTGTCTCTCTCTGTCTGGCGAGTACATGCACCCTATAGCAAAAACCTCTCAAAAAAAAAAAATCATTTCAGGATATAAAATATGATTTCTGTAAAGAGATAAACATGCTTAAATAAATTAAAAAAATTAAACAGTACTTCTAGAAATAAAGAATACAAGAAACTAAAATCTCCTTAGAAAGCATTAACAGCAGATTGAATCATGCAGAATAAAGAGTTTCTGACCTTAAAATCCTCAACATAAACCAAACCACCAGAAAGAATGATAAGCAACCAAAAAAAAAAAAAAATGAAGATAATATATGGGAAATTCTAGAGACCATGAAATATCCAAATATCTATGTATTAGGTATTCCAGAAGGAGAAGAAACTGCCAAAGGCAAATTTCTTTCATAAAATACTGTCTGTTAATTTCCTAAGTATAAAGAAACATGGAGAAATTCAGACCTGAGAAATAAAAAGGATTCTAAATATAATCCACACAAAAATATCCTCCCCCAGAACATCAGAGCCAGATTGTTAAAAATTAAATACAAAGACAATATTCTAAAAATGGTAAGAAAGAAATGTCAATTTATTTATAAAGTTTATACCATTAGGCTACTGACAGCTCTCTCAACTGAACCAATGCATGAAAGAAAAAAATGGGAAGAGGTATTCAAAGTATTAAAACAAACAAACAAAAAAAATTCAGCCAAAAATACTATACCCAGCAAGATTATCCTTCAAATGGGAGGGGCAAACAAAAGTATTCTCAGATAAACAAAATCTAAAAGAATTAAAAATAAAAAGTCTAAAAGAATTCACCAATACTAAACCAACTCTACAAGAAGTATTGAGTGGAGTATTGTATCAAGAAAACTAAAGAGAGACAAACAGAAATAAAAGAATAAAAAAAAAAACAACCCAGAAAAGGGTTAACAAATTGATAGTGATAAATATGCAAATATCATTGACATTGAATGTTAATAGATTAAATTATCTTATTAAAAGACACAGACTGGATGAATGAATTAAAAAAAAAAAGAAGCAGAAGCCATCTATATTTTGCTTACAAGAAACACATTTAACTGATAAAGACAAACAGACTGAAAGTGAATGACTAGAAAAAGATAAATTTAGAGATTTTTTTTTTTCCCTTAGGGTACATGTGCTTGCCAGAGAGAGAGAGACATAGAGACAGTGAGAGGGAAAGTAAGAAATCACCTCCAAGAGGGGAAGGCCACACCACAATTCCTTTCTCCTCATGGGATCTTTGCCACACATACACCCATGTCCCATGTGATTTTGAAGTCACCAGATCTGAGATTCAAACTGCAGTCAGCCATGTGGGAGTCCAGCAACATAACTGCTACACATCCTGCTGATCCCATGCCAAGAAGATGGAACACTTTAAATATATATGAACCCAGCATTGGAGCAGTTAAATACATGAAAGACAGACTGTTAGATCTCAAGGGAGAGAGAAGCTGCAACACAGTGTTATTGGAGAGCTCAAGACCCCACGGTCTCCTCTGGACTGATCTAGGCAAAAATTAAACAAAGAGATACAGAATCTAAATAATACCATAAAGGCAATGGACTTGATAGACATCTAGAATATTTTACCCAACAACCACAAAATAAACATTTTTCTCACCTCTACATGAAACATTTTTGAAGGTTGACCATAATGAAAAACAAAAACAGAGACCAGCAGTTAGCGTAATGGCTATGTCACTAGACTCCCACATAGTCGACCGTGGTTCAAGTCTTTGACCCAGCGGCTTGAACTCATGCCGGGCGCGTGTGCGTGCGTGCCCAAGATCCCAAGAGGAGAATGGAGGAGAAGGGATTGCGACATGGCCATCCCCCCTAGGGAGTGATTTCTCACTTTCTATCTCTCTGTCTCTCTCTGTCTTTCTGGCAAGTGCACGCGCCCTATAGCGAAAACTTCTCAAAAAAAAAAATGCAAAAACAAATGAAAACACAAGCCTTAACAAATTCAAATATATTGACTGTATCTAGCATATTTTCCAAGCACAATGGAATCAAACTTGAAATCAACTATAGAAAAAGCCCTGGAAAAGAAACATATGAAAAGAGCCCTCAAAAATACACAAACACATGGAAACTCAACAACCTACTCCTGAATGACTTTATGACTACAGAAGTAATTAAGACTAAAATAAAAACTAATAGAAACCAGTGAAAACATACAAACAAGAATTTATAACCTATGGGACACAGCAAAAGCAGTTATAAGAGAGACATCCATAGCAATCAGAAAGAAGAAAAAAATCAGGAAGATGGCAAATAATCTAATGACAAATGTCAGGAAACTCAAGAGACAACAACAACAACAAATTCCAGGTGAAAAGAAATAACAATGATTAGAGCAGAAATAAATGAAATAGAGAATAAATAAACTATACAGAAAATAAATAAAATTAAAAGCTGGTTCTTTGAGAAGATAAACAAAATTGACACACTGTTAGCAAGATTAATAAAGAAGAACCAGAGAGAGGAATCAGATAAATCAAATCAGTGAGGAAACAGGTGTTTTTACCACAAACTTAACGGAAAAAGAAATTATCTGAGAATACTGTGAGCAATTACACACCAACAATCAGGAAAATCTCAATGAGACAGACAAATTTTTGGTCACCCAAAAAAGAAGAGCCCAAGTTCTAATGACTGTACTTAATTCTACAAAACTTTTGAAGAAGAACTTACTCTAATTCAACTCAAACTATTTCTAAAGATCTAAAAGAAAGGAACCCTCCCAAATTCATTCTACAAATACTCCATTATCTTGATTGCAAAACTAGACAAGCATATAATAAAAGAAAAGAAAACTTCATGCCAATATTCCAGATGAATACAGATGCAAAAATTCTTGACAAGATACTATTCAACTACTAATAAATCCTATTCAACTACTATTAAACAGATTATACATCATGATCAGGTAGGCTTTATTCAAGGGATATAAGGATGATAAAACATATGAAAAACAGTAAATGTAATACATCACATCAATGGAAGGAATGATAAGAAAATCTATGCTTATATCGATCAGTGCAGAAAAAACATTTGATAAAATACAACATCCCAAGATGGTGTAATGGTTACGTCGCTGGACTCCTGCATAGTTGACCATGATTCAAGTCCAGGACCAGGCAGCTTGAATCTTATGCTGGGCCCAAAATCCCAAGAGGAGAATGGAGGTAGACCAGTGGAACAGAATTGAGAACCTCAACATAAACCCTAAAACACAAAACCAACTGATTCTTGACAAAAGCCACAAGACAATCCAGTGGGAAAAAGAAAATCTCTTCAATAAATGGTGCTGGGAGAACTGGATATGCACCTGTCAAAAAATGAAACTGGAGCCCTGTCTTTCACCACTAACAACAATTAACTCAAAATGTATTGAGAATCTAAACATAAAACCTCAAACTATAAAACTACTGGTAGAAAAAAACAGGGAAAATTCTTGGAGACCTTGGAGTAGGTAAAGACTTCTTAAAGAAGACCTCCAAAGCACAGGCAATAGTCCCAAAAATAAATAAGTGGGACTACATTAGGCTGAGAAATCAAAACCACAAGGAGATATCACTTAACTCCAGTCAGAATGGCTAAAATTCAAGACAAAACAAAACAAATAAACAAACCAAAAAATAAAAAAGAAACAAAGAATAAGTGCTGGTGAGGCTGTGGTGGAAAAGTAACTAACTATCCTACAGAGCTGGTGGGAATGTAAATTAGTACAACCACTGTGGAGAACGATATGGAGGCTCCTCAGAAATAGAACTACCAGGGAACCAGCAGTTGGCGTAATGGCTATGTCGCTGGACTCCCACGTAGTCGACTGCTGTTCAAGTCCCAGACCCGGTGGCTTAAAACTCACACCGGGCACGTGTGAGTGTGTGCCCAAGATCCCAAGACTATGATGTCTTTTTCTTGACTGATATGCACTGTATTTGTGTTGGGGGGAAACTTGTTTTATACGCTATAAAAATGTATGGTAACTAAATAATAATAAATATAAAAACAAATAAATAAATGTGTTAATTTTATTAGAACACCTTTTTTTTTTAATAGGTTGCATGTGCTCCCAGAGACAGATATGGAAGCAGGAAAAGTAAGAAAGCATCCCCAGGGAGAATGGCCATACCACAATCCCTTCTTCTCCATTCTCCTCTAGAGACTTTGGGAATATATGCAACTAGCCCAGAGATATTTTTCCCCTCTTCTTATTATTTTTTTTATTTTATTATTTTTTACATGTATATATTTACTGCATACAAAATGAATTTTCCAGCATGAATACACTGAATATTAACACAGTCAAATATATTACCTACATACACACACACACACACACACACACACACATGCACACACATACATAAATGAGAGGTTTTTGCTATAGGGCACATGTGCAGGCCAGAAAGACAGAGAGAGACAGAGTGACAGAAAGTGAGAAATCACCCCCCAGGGGAGATGCCCACACCTTCTCTTCCATTCTCCTCTTGGGATCTTGGGCACACAGGCACATGCACCCAGCGTGAGTTTAAGTCACTGGGTCCAGGACTCGAACCACGGTCAACTACATGGGAGACCAGCAACATAGCCATTACGCCAACTCCTGATCCCCATATATTTTAATTCTTTGGTTACATGTGCACAAAAATGCTGGGGGAAGGAGAGATGAAGAAAGCACCTCCCAACAGGACCTAGTCCTGCCACAATGATCTCTTTTCTGAATTTTAAATTCTGTCAGGGTCCTGGGCATGTGTATTTTTCCTGAAGCTGATGTGGTTGATATTAAACCCTGGTTGGTCCCATGGGATCCAGCTTTCACTGCACTACAAGGCCAGACTAAAATTTGTGAGAAAAAATATAAATATATAGGTAATTATCATATTACAACCCAAAGTAGAAAATAAAGGTCCATACCAATATAAAGAAATGATATTCAAAAATAAATAAATGCTTGGGACCAGCAGTTAGCGTAATGGCTATGTCGCTGGACTCCCACGTAGTCGACCGCGGTTCGAGTCCCGGACCCGGCAGCTTAAACTCACGCCGGGCACGTGTGCGTGCGTGCCCAAGATCCCGAGAGGAGAATGGAGAAGGGATTGCGGCGTGGCCATCTCCCCTGGGGGGTGATTTCCTGCTTTCTATCTCTCTGTCTCTCTCTGTCTGTCTGGCGAGCGCACGCGCCCTATAGCAAAAACCTCTCCAAAAAAAAAAAAAAAGAAAAGAAAAGAAGAAAAAGAAAAAAGAAAAAAGAAAAAAAAAATAATTAAATAAATAAATAAATAAATGCTTGAGGAGTGTCAAGTCTTCCATGAAGACAAATTCCAAGTAGTGTATATTGGATACTCTCCCTTGGGACCAGCAGGTGGCTTAATGGATATTCTCCCTCAAGGAGATAGACAATAGTACCTCCTACATTAACTTTGGGCTACACATAGTGACTCCTAAAAACAGCTGTATGAAAGGGGAAAAAGAAGAATAAGTCTACATCAGAGAACCCTGAAAAACACCACCTCATCCAGGTGATCAAATGTAGAAATTTGTGGTACTTCAAAGTGATAATAAATACCTTTGAAATGATGTGACAAAAGTGTCACTTTTCCTCTATGATATTTCTCCCCAAAAACACAGTGACTCTAATTATGAGAAAAATCATCAGGTAAACCCTAGTTGAGGGATAGTGTATAAAATATTTAATATTAATCATATGCATTAACATAACTACAAATACCCTAAAAATTTACTAACAGAGAGACTAACAGATGGTGTAATGGTTACATGGCTTGACTCTTTTGTAGTAGACCACATTTTGAGTCTCATACATGGTTGCTGAAAACTCACACTGGAGCATGTGTATGTGTGCCCAAAATCCCAAGAGGAAAATGGAAGAGAAGGGATTGCAATGTCTCTCCAGTGAGCACATGTGCCCAATAGTAAAAATCTCTCTCTAAAAAAAAAATTACTAACATATCTGAAAGAGACAATGCAACATAAATTATTGTAGTTATTCTTGAAATTTAAGTTTGAATTAATATTAAGCAGTCAATAAAGCTCATCACATTTAGAAATTAATTGAGATTAATAATCATATCAGCACATATAAAATTTACATAAAATGTATCAATCATTTCTAATAAAACTCTTTGTCAAAAGGAATAGAAGAAAACTTCCTTAGTCTATTAAAGCTTATGAAACCCAAACTCTTTACAACTATCATTCATAATGCTGAATTTAGTTGTAACTCCTATTTGTATATATAAGGATTATTTTTATTCTACATTGAACTGTATTAACTAGCAAGAAGCAAGAATTACAATGTGAAGAAAAAATAACTGTCATTATTGACTGATGGTGTTTAGTTTATATGAAAAAAAAAATTGCTAGGAGCACATTCTCAGGATTAAAGTCCATAGACCAACCCTGTCAAATCTCCATACAAATATGCTACTGACATACTCTCCTGGAAACAGGTTCATAATATTTGCTAGTAGCAATACTTTTAATTACAGAATGCTTTTAGCAGGATGTACTTGATTAGTATCAGTGGCCAAATATCTATGTATCATCTATCTAGCATTCTACTGGCTTGTTGGAAAAGTCATGACACATTTTTGCATAGAAAAGTATGTCATGACTTCCCAGGTGACCCAATATATGTATATTATACACACACACACACACACACACACACACACACACACACACAGAGGGCTTCATTCCTTGGGAAAATGTCAGGTACACTCCAACACTCTCTGAGTATAACATGAAGATGTTTTGTGACACGAATAAACCTTTATGTGTAAGTGATGTAAATCACATGTATTATTTAGATCTCATCTACAAGTTTGGGTTATGAATGCATCCCAATAGGGAAAGAGAGGACCTCGGAGGTGGTTTTGGAGGTCCTAGACTTCTCCCTGCTTCCCTGTTTCCCATGATTACATATTCCTGAAATGATTAGTAGTGATTGATAGTACATAGGATCAATGTACGAAGTCAGTATAATTTGACAATCTATTGTTATTTTCTAACTCAAAACTCTGCATATGGGGACCAGCAGTTAGCATAATGGCTATGTCACTGGACTCCCATGTAGTCGACCACGGTTTGAGTCCCGGACCCGGAGGCTTAAACTCACGTTGGGTGCCCAAAAGGAGAATGGAGGAAAAGGGATTGCAGAGTGGACATCACCCCTTGGGGGTGATTTCTCGCTTTCTGTCTGTCTGTCACTCTCTGTCTTTCTGGCGAGCGCACATGCCCTATAGCAAAAACTTCTCAAAAAAAAAAAAATCTGCAGATGAATTATAGAAAATGAGATATCACAAATAGCATTGCGCAATGTCCCAAGTTTACAATAAACTACAGTTTTCCAGTATTTTATTCATATATGTATACCGTATCAGTAACTAAATGTATTTTTAAATCATAAAATATTTCTAATTTGTATTTGTTACATGCCTAAGGAATGGAATCTATGCTTTGTGTGTGTGTGTGTGTGTGTGTGTGCGTGTGTGTATGCTCACAGAGAGAAAATGAGAGAGAGAAAATGAGAAATCACCCCTCCCAGGGGGATGGCATGCCACAATCCCTTCTCTTACATTCTCTTTTTGGGATTTTAGATACACATGCAAATGCCCCTGGTGTCATTTTCAGGCTGCTTGGTCTGGGTCTTGAACTGTGATCATTCATGTGGGAGTCTAACACTTTAACCATGATGCCACTTGCTAGCCCCAGAACTATGCATTTTTTAGAGAAATTTTAATGTCCACATATATTAATGTCTATAGCAAAGTCCATACGTTAATAAAAAGAAACTTTATTGAGTTGATTAAGGATCACATTTTAGACTTACATGTTCTTTCATAGTGATGTTACTAAACACTCTAAAATTGGACACAGAAGAAAATAAAGGGGTAAGTAAATTTCCATGGCGTTTCTTGGCTAGTGTTGAGAATTGCAAGTACATTTCCTTCTGGTTTTAAATCATTTTAATTAAATGACCTGAGAACCTTCTGGGAAAAGATTAGCCTTAGAATTAAAACTGTGTTTTCAGACTGTATTGGGTGAGAGATAGTACAATTCTGTTTGAATTAATATATGTTCCCATTCATTCTATTTTTGTTTTAATGAGCACCTAGCTGCCTGATTGGTGTGTGTGTGTGTGTGCGTGTGCGTGATTTCTCTGCTTTTATTAATAATTCAGTTTTCATTTGAACACCTGAACAGCATAGAGGATAATGTGATGTTATTAATATCAATTAGTTCAAGTTTAAACACTTCTCACAGACTCATGGTTAGGTTACTGAGTTCTTGTTTAATCATGCTTTGATGTCCTTTTTCCTCTATTCCAAATGCGTAAAAGAAATAATAAAAGGAAATTTTAAAAAATACATGACTCACAGACCTCCTCCCCCACACACAGATAAATAAAATTCCTGAAGCTTCAGTTGGTTAAATCTGAATATCAGATGTGTTGTTTCATTTTTTAAATCCATGGAACTGAAATTCTAGACAACACAGGCAGAAGGTGGATATGAGTAGTGCAGTATGCCACTGAAGCACAATATGTAAAGCTCTTGATTTGAATGTAAAGAATATATAAAGAATAACTTTTTAACTTCATTGTAAATGCTTATCTTTAAGTATATCTTAAGTAAACATTCAATTAAAATATAATATATATGAATTTTATGATAAACTCCATTGGAGAATGCTTCCCCCTCCTCCGTCTTTCTCTGTCTCTCTTTGGCAACTGTATTCCATCTAGCATTAATAAAAAAGGAGAGAGAAAGAAATAAATTTTATCAACTCAGTACTTTGATGAAACACTGAGCATTTAGTATATAAATTTTAAAAATTTGTAAAGTGATCTAAATATTGAAACAATAATAATAACTGAATAAATAAATGTTAATGGGTTGTTCTGAGTCCTGAATATAACGTATCCAATGATAAATTTGCGTGATTATCGTTTTAGATGTTCTGAAATAGCACATTTAAACACATTATCAAGAGATAAATGTTTTTTCTTTTTCATTTCTGTTTTTCAGTTTTCACACCATAGATAATGTAATGTAAAATTGAATGTAATATTCTTATATATTACATAGAAAATAAATAAGTAAATAAGCAAAAAATGAAAATGTATCTTTGACTGACTCTTAGATCATATATTAAGAGTGCTCCTGAAGTTTACATATGAAAAATTATGTTTATCCAGTCATGCTGAAGAAAATGATCTTTCTTTTTAACTCAATAGGTTTACCTCTAGCCTTCATTTAGGTTATTTTTATTTTATAAAGATACAATGAAGCCATCAGTATTGATTTTAACACAAGTGATAGTGACCTAAATGTAATCAGAAATACAACCAGGCAAAATGAAAATCTTCTGATTGCAGGCAGAGACAGGAGAAGAGAACTTTGGATGGTTGCATGTTGTTTTCAAGAAAACAACACAACAAAGTGGGGAATAGAAGATAGAAGGAAAAAGACTTGTTATTGATTTTTTTCTGTCGTTTTTCAGCATCTCTCATTCAGCCCACATAGCTTTTCAAAGGCTTACATTATCCTGTAGTAGTTAGGATAAATCTTCCAATCTTTTTGTTAAGAGAGAGAGATTTGCTCTAGGCAATGTGTGCTCACCAGAGAGACAGAAAGTGAGAAACCACCTTGGGGGGAGTAGGGGGGTGGCCGCACCACAATCTCTTCTCCATTTCCCTCTTGGGATTTTGGACGTGCATGCAAATGTGCCTGGCGTGAGTTTTAAGCTGCCTGGTCTGGGACTCAAACTCGGGTTGACTTTGTTAAGAGTCCAGCAACATAGATATGCCATCTGCTAGTCCCAAATCCTCCAATCTTCTTATGGCCTACCAAAAATTACCTAACCTGGCTTCAGGTTTCCTTTCCAAATTCATGTCCTATGAATTGCCTATATATGTGTGTGTGTGTGTGTGTGTGTGTGTCACACACACACACACAGGCACCAGAGGGCTAGGGTACTCTCCCTCTGCAGAGACAAGAGAGAGAGAGAGAGACAGACAGCAGCAAAAGAAAGCAAAAGGTACCCTTCCTGCAATGGGCCAGGTCACATCTCAAGCTCCTCTTCCATTACTCCCTGTTTTTCAGGATTTGGGTACAAAGGCATATATTCCTGACACGTTTCTCAAGCTGTTGTGTCCAGATTCACGTGGGGTAAGCAGACATGTGAGATCCAGCTGCCTTAATCACCAGGGCATTGGCAGGTCCCACATTGGTTTCCATTTTTTTTTTAAAAAGGGGGAGGGCTATGTTGAGTTATAATTGATAAAGAACTGTACATATTTGTATTGGTTCCATAGTGCAGTGTGTATCGCACAGAGGAAGACAAATAACACATGGTCCACCACCTGCAGGTTGAAAAAAAAAACCAAAACATTTTGCCAAGGATACTTGGCAAGACAGAGAGTTGTAGGAAAAAGAATTGTAGCTCCAAAAGAGATGACCAAGCCCCAATGGGAGTTGCTCTCTTTCTCTTTCTTTCTTTCTCATGCATATGCACACTCACTCTGGCATTAAAAAAATAGAATTACACATATTTATTGTGTACAATTTGATGTGTCTGTTCATAGTAAACACCTATCTATGCCATCACCACAGTGAGGTAATTGACATCTCTTATATTTTGTAAAGTTTTCTTGTGTCCCCACCTCCTTGTCTCCCCCCTTCTTTTTTAGTGAGAACATTTAACATGAAATATATCTGCTAAACAATTCTGAAGTGCACATTGTATTGTTAATTGTAGACACAATATGTTAATCCAGTAGATAACTAGAACTTACTCATCTAGTATCACAGACACTTTTTAGCCCCAGCAGGTGGTGTGGTGGTAAAGGCACTAGGTGATGCACGGCTAACTCTGCTGTTCATCTCAGACCCAGTGGCTTGAAAATCACGCAAGGCACGTATATGTGTGTGCCCAAAACCCTGAGAAGAGAATGGAGAAGAGATTGCAGTGTGGTATATCCATTGGGAGGTTATTTCTCCCTTCTCCTCTCTTTCTGCCTCTCTCCTGGGAGCATAAATGCCCTATGGCAAAAATCTGCAAAAAGAAAAAGGAAAAAAGTGTCCACTTCCCATAACCCCTGGCTCCTGGCAATCTCTATTGTATTCTCTGCTTCTTTGGTAAGACTATTATAAATGGGATCATAATTGTATTTTTCTTTTATGCCTAACTTATTTCACTTCCACAATATCCATCAAGTTCACCCAAGCTGTTGCAAATTGTCAGATTTTTCCTGTTTTTTCTTTTTGTTGAGGTCGAATAGGCTTCTTTTTGTTATTAGAAGAATATAAGCACAATCCTGGCACAGTACATTAGTGTCTAGAAGTATTTTGTCAGTTATCTGTCACTCCCTCACTTTACATTTCCATCACCTCACACGGAGGTCTGCACTATGAACTCACCTAGAGTTGCATTTGTCTTTCATTCTATTTCTGTTTATCTTTCTTTAAACTTATATTCGAGTCATTTGTTTCTTTACAATCTCCAGGCCATCAAATTTTAAGTTCTGTGAAAGTAAAACCTTTAAAAATTTTCAGTATTGTTATTCACCTGGAATAGTTTATCATCCTCTTTTGGTATGTATATGTGCACATTTATGTGTATACACATTTGGAAAATGTGTGTTTATATGTGTAATGTATGTGTGTGTGTATAGGCATGTGTATGTACATATATATGTGTGTGTATATATACAATATACATATACACACAGTTTTGTGTCCTTCAATGACCAGGATACATTCTCAGAAACCCTTATTAGGCAATTTCATCATTTTGTAAACATAATAGAATATACTTATACAAACTTACATGATATAGCGTACTATATCCACCCCAGGTATATGGTGCAGTTTATTAATACCTTAGGAGACCACTGCCCTGTATAGGGACTGCCATTGATCAAAACATCATTAAGTAGTATATGATGTATTTATATACATATGTGCGTATGTATGTATGTGTATGTTTACACATGCACAGTCAGAGAAAAAGCTATTTCTAAGCAAAACTCTGCCTGGCTTTTTTTTTTTTTTAATTCATTCATTTCTATTTTTGCTATATGTTTCTCCTCTGTCCTGGTATTATCCTTTGATGTAAAGATGACAGTAGTTAGATGTAAAGCTTATAGTTACTATTTTTTTAACCATAATGTAATTAGTTATTTAAGAGAAAACACATTTTTTTGTGTAAAAACTATGTATCAGAAAGTATACATAATATTGAATATGTTATTAATGTTTATTCTTTTTGAATATTTATAACTGGTCCTTTGAATTGGATTAAATTTCTTACTTTTTTTTTCTTTGAGAGGTTTCTGCTATAGGGCGTATGCGCTTGCCAGAAGACAGAGAGAGACAGAAAGTAAGAAATCACCCCCCAGGGTAGATGGCCATGCTGCAATCCCTTCTCCTCCATTCTCCTCTTGGGATCTTGGGCACACATGCACATGAGCCCGGCATGAGTTTAAGCCACCAAGTCTGGGACTTGAACCTTGGTCGAGTACATGGGAGTTCAGCGACATAACCATTACACTAACTACTGGTCCCTAGATTAAATTTCTTACTATTTTTCATATCAATTAATGAGCTGAATAAAATATTTGATAAGTGTAATTTCTCATTTTAGGAGTCATGATTGTACTTTTTTGAGAATAGATAACATATATCCATAGTATACACACATAGGTACAAATGTTAATTTCTATAATATACTTTTTAAATAACACATTGAAATTTTTGTTTCCTAAATTTTTCTTTTGCTCTACAAAGACATTGTAGCCAAACAGCTAAGTAAACACTGTTACTGTATTTGAAACATTTTCTCCTAACACTTTTTTACCTAATGTCATATATTATTCATTATATTTCCTTCTATGGGAATTATCTTTGGATTGTGCTCCGGTTTGTGTCTGTGGCTAAAGTTTCCGTATTAGAAAAAGAATAATCCCCCAAATAACAGGGTTGAAAGGATGGCACTTTAAGAGATAAGTAGATCATGAGGCTCTGTCCTCATGAATGGATGTGTTATGTCAGAAGTGGGTGTGCTACTGCAAAAGGTGGGTATGATATAAAAGAGAGCCCACCCCTTCTCTTGCTTGTGCCGTCTCTCTCCCATGCTCTCCTGCCCTTCTGCTGTCCACCATGGAATATCATAGCAAGAAGTCCTCACCCGATGCAGACATCATGATATTAGTCTTCCTAGGCTCCATAACTGTGAGAAATAAATTTACCTTCCTTATAAATTTCTATGGTATTCTGTTATAGTAACAAAAACAGACTAAGACAGATTGCAACACTGATGGAAACATTTTTTATGAACTCCAGGGTCAAATAGCTTTTGCAGCCCACAGCCATGTTTGTGGTAAAAATAAAGTTGGGATTAACATCCAGCATATCTTCTTCTGATCAGACATGTCACTTAAGCTTTTACTACACATATTTGTTGATATAAGATGACACAGTGACATTTTTATATTTTTTTTTTAAAATTACCTGTCTGCTGAGAGGAGAAGTGTTTAATATTGTGTGGAGGATTTTGTTAGCAGATTTTGTGACATGAATCAAGTTCTAGGAATCATTTTTTTCGGTTGGAACACATCGTGCTGATGATTTGAACTTTACCCTTGGTTGCCTTGAGGATTATCACTAAAGAAGCATCAAACCTCGCCACATTAATATCTCTGTTTATTGTACAAAAATATAAGCAGCTGACTGAGTACATAGGTAATATTTTCCAAATTGGTACAAAACGCTGAGATAAAATTTGAGAAGGCATTAAGGAAGGATTTCTTCATATCTTATCAGTTTTCTAGTCAGTGAAACTGTATGAAGAAAGTAATATATGGAATAAGATATTTCTTTCAGCTTTTTTTTTTTCCAGTTTGCCAGAGGGTACCTGCACTCACAGGAGAGAGACAGAGGGGACTGGGGATCAAGAAAACCACCGAGGGGGATGGTCACACACCACAATTTCTTCTCCTCCACTCTCTTCTCAGGATTTTGGGCACACATGCACATAGGCCCAGCATGTTTTTCAAGCCGCTGCATCAGGCACTCAAACTGTGCAGTTGGTTACGTGGGATCCAGCCACCTTAATGACCATGCAGCTGGCCAGTCTTTTGAATTAGTTTTTTTTTTTTTTCTTCTTTTTTTTGAGAGGTTTTTGCTATAGGGCGTGTGCGCTCGCCAGACAGAGAGAGACATAGAGACAAAAAGTGAGAAATCACCTCCCAGGGGGGAAGGTCACGCTGCAATCCCTTCTCCTTCATTTTCCTCTTGGGATCTTGGGCACGCATGCACATGTGCCCGGCATGAGTTTTAAGCCACCCGGTCCGGTACGCAAACCACGGTCGACTACGTGGGAGTCCAGCGACATAGGCATTACGCTAACTGCTGGTTCCCGAATTAGTTTTGAATTTAGTATACTTTACATGTTTTACTGGTGACCATTGAATATGAAGTCTTTGGTTAGGTAGGTAATCAAGTAAAAATCAACATTAAATAACAATGGCAATGATTTTTCCACAGCACAGGCACACACATTACAGTATGTGACTGTGTACACCTATAGCATACAATGGTGTTAATGCATGTCTATATTTACAGACAAAAAGTTAACAGACATTTTAAGTACACAATAACTGTGCTATAAAAAAATTTAAAAATCATTTTACATGCTAAGAAAGCATGATAAGGAAGTTTTTACACATATGACTGTTTTGAACATGACTTAGCAAAAAATTGTAATATAAGTTCTCAATTATATTTCCCCACATTTTATAAAACCAAGAAATATTGATATCATTTTTGCATTTTATATTCATTTTCAGGCTAAAAGATTGAATGTGAAGTATCAGAAAACCAGAATTTAACATTTGGAAAGAAACCCAAATATAATCAATACAAAAAAAAAAATCAAGTTCTTGATGGGATATTATAAAACCATTTAATTTTTTTTTAGAGGTTTTTGCTATAGGGCACATGCACTCGGCAGAAAAACAGAGAGAGGCAAAGAGATAGAAAGTGAGATATCACCCCTCAAGGGGGATGGCCATGCCACAATCCCTTCTCCTCCATTCTTCTCTCGGGATCTTGGGCACACACACACACATGCCCGGCGTGAATTTAAGTCACTGGGTCCAGGACTCGAACTGTGGTTGACTACATGGGAGTTCAGCAACATCGCCATTATGCCAACTGCTGGTCCCAAAACTATTAAATTTTTAAAGTGTAATTCTGTAAAAGTGAAAAATAATGCTTTTGACAATGTTGGAGTTAATCATGTAGAGTACAAAACTGTTATCTGAAAATATAAACACATGAAAATTAAGAGAAAAAGTTTTGTTAGGGCACAGGGTAATTTTTTTTTTCAGATTTCAAAATTGTTATACATACACAAACACTCACACACATTTATACTTTTCATTTGAAAGTCAGATAAAAAGTAAAAAGAAATAGAAGACATGAAATGTAAATAGCTTTAAAATTAGATCTCTGAACCAAAAAAAAAAGGTATAGGAGAGCAAATAGATTTGCCATGAAGAGCTAAGGAAAGGTATTAGCTTTCTCCCTCATAATCTTTCCTTTCTACCATGTCTTTTTTGTACTTTTTTTGTAAAGAAACAAACCAATGAGAACAACAAAGATACATAAATTTCTAGTCCCTAAAACTCTGCATTCTTTGCAGGCAGCTGTTAGAACTTTGAGAGTTTCTGGGCTACATGATTCTGACATGGAGGTGATGTTTACACTTTAAAGTACTACAGTACAGATTCAGGTCAAACTCATCCAGGTTTTGATACTTTACACATAAGGACTGGGTGCTTAGGATCATAATACACTAAAAAAATAGATAAATGAAAGGTCAGGGAAAAAGCCTGAACAAGGCATCTGAAAGGACAGGTTGCTTTAGTGAGGACAGGTGCAAGGCAGACAGCAGACCATATCCTAAAAACAGGTTCTGCATATGCTTTCCCAAGGACACATCTAGGATAACATGTCTTATACATTCTGTTATCTACCATTGGACGGAGGATGGTGGTAAGAGGTCGACAGAGGCTGAGGATTAGGGAAAATTAAGGAATCGCCTCATTTGAAATCCTATTTTACTTCTCCAGGCAAGCTCTGTCATTACATGTATGCACTAATTATCATAACTTAATGCTAAATAATGGCCATTTGAATATTCCAAGGTATATTCTATCCAGTATGACCTTCACTTAGCAAAATTAAAATACTTTTCTTAGAATATAAATATATATGTCTATATATATTTTTCCTCATAAAAAGACACAAGGTTAATCACTGATTATTTGAACACTTTCTCTTTTCCAATTTTCCATTTAATTTCAATAATATCTAATCTACTTGAAAAGAGCATTTTTCAGTAAAGATGATATCCTGTCCTTAAAGGTGGAAATTGATTGTTTTCAACACCTCCTCATTCTGTGCTACAAGTGTTTCCATGGCTTTGCCTTGCTTTTTCTGGATGTAAACAGTAGTATTCAGAATCTATTTTCCTAGTGTAAAAAAACAAGGCAATAGAATTCTTAATGTTATACTAGTCTTTTTGATAGCAGCTACTTGGCCACCAGCAATAAAGGAAACAAAATAATGCATAAGTTATAAGCCTTCAATAATAAAAAGACAAGTGATACAATATATTAACATAGTAGTTCTAAAACTTTTAGCATGTATCAGAATTATAAGAGAACATGATAAAGCACAGATTTCAGGTCCCAAGAAAATTGTAGCATTTCTTATTCAGAAGTAGGGCTTCTTCAGAAGCAGGGTTTAAAAAGTGCTTTCCTTACAGGTTCACAAGTATCGCAGACAGTACTGGTTCTGAGACCCTGACCTGAGCACCACTGTTTAAAATATTAAATAATAATGTGGCATATGTACTCTATGGAACACTACTCAGCCATAAAAAGCAAGGACACCCTGACTTTTGATACAAAATGTATTAATATGGAAGACTTAATGCAAAGCAAAACAAGCCAGAGTATGAAAGACAGACTTTGTATATCCCCACTCAATATAAACCGAATGTCTGTGCTACACAGCAGAAACTGAAAATTTGGAAGGTATAGTATCAGAGAGGGCAACTGTAGATACTAAAACTAGTAAGGATAGGGGGAATACGAGGGTGGGTAATGGATGGAGAGGAACAGGGGAAAAATATGTATAATTGACACAAAAATAAAAAGTTATTTGCTGATGTTAATGTATATGGTAATATCTTTGTCTTGACTGATATGCACCATATTCATGCTGGAAAATGCAACATTGTACATTGTAAAGATATAAAGTGATTAAATGTACATTTTAAAAAATTAAAAATTTTTAAAAAGATCAAACAACAACAATTAAAAGCGAAATGTAATTTTTTGGGGCAGGATCTCACTATATTACCATTTTCCCAGTTCAGTTTCCTGAGTTGCTGGGACTATAGATTCATACTCAGATTTTTCAGTTAGGCCAAAAATGACACTGAGGCTTCCCATGTGGTCTCAACCTACTGAGTAGTAATACCTTCTAACAGGCATCACTACAACTGGGCCAAAAGTTTTGATTATCAAATTTTCAGTAAACCACATATGCCAGGGACTCTGAGAAGAGATGAACATAATAAATTTTAGTGAATCATAATTTATCTAAACAATGTGTTAAAACCTGAAATAAATTGGGACCAGTAGATGGCATAATTGTTATGTCCCTGGACTCTTACATAGCCGATGTGGTTTGAGTACTGGATCTGGTGGTTTGAAACTCATGCCAGGCATGTGTATGTGCATGCCCAAAATCCTGACAGAAGAATGGAGGAGAACAAATCGCAACATGGACTCCCTGGGTGAGTTATCACTTTCTGACTCTGTCTCTCTCTGCCTCACTGGCAATTGCATACGTCCCATAGAACAAATCTCTCTATTTTAAAAAAATGAAACATAACTTCCAAAGATTGATGTCCAATTGAGGAATGAAAACAATATTGCTCAACAAATCACATAAATAACACTAAAAGAAAAGGAAAATTCTATCTACCCAATTACACTCGATTCCCTCTTACCTTATAACAGACCTTCCCATTTAGTTATATTGCACCAGTGTCTACCCACCTATTTGTGACAGAAATCAGAACATTAAACTGTTTTCTCTCTTTGTTTTTAACACTAAATTTATTTAAGGTATTTTTGTTTTTGCCCAAAACACATTCCTCATGGCTAGTCACATACCTCCATCCCAACTGCTACTAACATAGTGATCCAGGCCACTTTTGTGTCTTTCCTACTTTACTTTA
This sequence comes from Tupaia tana, assembly GCA_026018925.1. Classification (NCBI taxonomy): domain Eukaryota; kingdom Metazoa; phylum Chordata; class Mammalia; order Scandentia; family Tupaiidae; genus Tupaia; species Tupaia tana. The sequence continues at coordinate 59,043,065 of JAKSZU010000001.1, forward strand.
TTCACCTACTGCCATTCATTTCATCCATCTGTTAAAAAAGTCAGAATTGGGACTAGCAATTGGCGTCCTGGCTATGTTGCCGGACTCCCATGTAGTCCTCGACCCGGTGGCTTAAACTCACACTGGGCGCATATGCATGCTTACCCAGGATCTCCAAAGGAGAATGGAGGAGAGGGGATTGTGGCGTGGCAATCCCCCTTGGGGGGTGATTTCTTGCTTTCTGTCTCTCTGTCTTTCTGGCAAGCATACATGCCCTATAGCAAAAACTCAAAAACAAAAACGAAAACAAAAACAAGCCAGAATTTCCACATTTATTTATTAATGTATTTTTTGATAAACACTAACTAAATATCATCATGAGCTAAGTAAAGCATCAAGTATTTAGACTAAAATAGTAAAAAAATTTCCTAAAACCTTACAAATGGAATACAAAACAAGTGACTACTATTTCTAAGGCATCGTCATTTGAAGGTTGCTTTGATTATGTGATATAAATGTGGAAATCACATAATTTTAAGCCAATTCTTATCTTTCTTAGAGCAAACATTTCTATTAAAGTTACTTTGAGTTCTGTATAACAATATTAGAGTAGTCACGCCTGGTGTTATGGTTTGAATGTTTGTCCCCTCCAACACTCATGTTGAGATTTAAATATCATGTTAACAGGATTAAGAGGTGAGATGTGTAGGAATGACTGACCACTGGTTGGGCTCCAACCTCATGGCTGGGATCGGTGTCATTACAAAAGGGTGTGTTTTCAGCCCCTACTGACCCTCTCTTGCCTTTCTGTCTACCGCCATAAAATGATTCAGCAAGAAGGCATTTCTATCTGGCAGTTCCAATGCTAGTTCTTCAATCTTTGGAACCATGAGTCAAAAAAATTCTACTTATTATAAATTACTCAGTATCATTTATTATATCAGCACAAAACATACAAAGACATGTGAAATCTCAAAAAATTTTTATCCATAGAGTAATGATTACCGTGAAACAACAAAATTTCAGCATATGAAGAATTGGTGACACCCAATTACACAATAGTTTTTCTGTTTTATTTGTTTGTTTGTTTGTTTTGGCCAATTTCATAATTTCTCGAGCCCCCTTTTTTTTTTAATAAAAAAAGGTATTGTATTTATGGCAGTTTGCAAAAGCATAGATTTGCCAAATATTCAGTTAAAAAAAGGCATTTATTTCAAGAAAGGAACTGTTTACAAGAATTAGTGTTGCAAACATCACCATGTTTGGCTGAGAGAATTTGGTCATAATAAAGAAATCCATTCTATGTACTTTCAGAGAGTTAGAAATTGCCAGAATTCTTCTTTGTCAAAGCCAATCATAGAGATAGTAATTGTTGGGACCAGAAGATGGTGTAATGGCTATGTTGCTGAACTCTCATGTAGTCGACCGTGGTTCAAGTCCCAGACCTGGTGGCTTAAACTCACACCGGGTGCATGTGCATGCATGCCCAAGATCCCGAGAAGAGAATGGAGGAGAAGGGATTGCAGTGTGGCCACTCCCGGGGGTTGATTTCTCTCTTTCTGTCTCTCTGTCTCTCTGGTGAGCACACACACCCTATAGCAAAAACTTCTCCAAAAGAAAAAAAAAGAGAGATAGTAATTATTTATAGCATATCCGATCTCAAATTAGCAAGAATGCAAATATTTATATCTCTGGATGAAGAAAAAATGCAGCTGAGTATAGATATACTATACATCTGTATATATACACATACACAATTTATTCTTAAACATTATATGTAGATTTTAAAATTGGACTATATTTAAGATACTAGATGGTAACTTCTAGGAATTCATCTTATGCTTAAACATAGGTAAATATTAAAATAGGTAAGTATAATAAGTAAACCATTTCATGTAATGTTTACTTTCATTTTATTTATTTTCATAATTTGACATCTTTTACAATATTCTGGGAATTTGGGTAGGATTTGGTCATTGTCATACTTTGAAGAATAAATGGAAAACATAATAGTATTATTGGCAACAAAATGCTCATTGGTAAAATAGGTAGTTGAAGAACCTGCGGATAGTGTCATGGTTACTTCTCTAGACTCTTACGTAGGCGACTGTGGTTCAAGTCCCAGACCTGACAGGTTAAAACTCACACAGGGTGTGTGTGCATATGTGCCCAAAATCCTGAGAGGAGAATCGATGCAAAGGGACTGTGGTGTGACCATCCCCCCGGAGGGCGATTTCTCACTGTCTGTCTCTCTGTCTCTCCTGTGAACACACGTGCCCTATAGTAAAAATCTTTCTTAACAAAAAAAAATAGGTGGTTGAGTGAAAATTTTCAGTATGTTATAACATGGATGTGAAACACATATTCACTACTATATTTTTAAAATATTCAATCAATTACCTTCCCATTTTCCAGAGCTATTCTGCTCTGTGTAGGTAATGAATACTATTGGAACTCATATATAAATAAGTAACTTATTAATGCCAAGTTGTTTTTTTTTTTTTTTGTTTGTTTTTTAATAACTGCTAAAGTATCCTTAATTTCCAGAATGATTTCTAAGTATCTGTAAGTTCTTAGGTATTTTCTTTACTCGATACATTTTAATTTTTGGAGAGTACGCAGGGTGGCATGAGAAGCTTACGTGCCATTTGGCAGCCAGGTTACATGCACTCTCCATACCATACTTGATTTCTCTACAGGTCACACTGCTCCTCCACATTGCTCTCAGCACCCATTACGTCTCAGGGTACGTTCTGTATAACTTTCAGTCAGAACTCTGCAGCCTACTTCAGGTGACACAAATTCAGTTCTGTATTTGTTTTTCTGAGAAAAGTAGACTTCTCTGAGTCTAGTCATGCCCTGAATCCTGCTCAGAGGCTCAGGTAATCTACCTGCATTTCTTTGCATCCATGGCAGGACCACCAGTACTCAACGCTATTGCTTCCTGATTCCCCCCAAGAGAGTAAGAAGGAAATCCCTGCCAGCAGTGATGGCATATTTTTAAAAATCCTCCTGGGTAGGCTAACCTGCAAAGCTTGTTCCTTAAACACATTCTGCTGCCAAACTTAGTTTCATATTGGCTGAGTTTCCAGATCAGTATGAGCAGGCAGCTGAAAAGGCATTTTCTTTCTAGAGTCTCTATTTTCTCCATATCTTTGCAATACATTTCCCACCTCTGGGTCATTGTCTAGAAAGGGAAAATCATAATACATATTTTAGCTATTTTCCATTTGTTTCTCTATTTATCTTTATATTATTTTTCTAATTGTTCTGGAACAAGAAGAAATTTATTTTTGCTATTTTTCTGATATAATATAAAAGGAGGCAAGGGGGTCATCAGAAGGCAATTTAAACAGTAACTGTATGACCCTAGGCATCCTTACTTTCCTTTTTCAATCTTGACCTTGTAGTATAATTACTTGGAAAGCTTCCAATATAGGCACTACTCAATGAACTAACAAGTTCAATTCCTATGACTAAGTCGTTATGGGAATTGGTCAATAAGCAAGGAGCTCAAAGGCAGATTTCATGCAGTGTGTCATGGTGCCACAGAATACGATTTTTCAGTAGATATCATGTGACACCATATTAGAAGAATGTAATTCTAGCCATACAACACACATTTGAGATGCTCCAAAAAGCTACAAAACACAGCACAATAATATAAATCTGGCATGATCATGTTTATTTACTCCAAAAACTATGTATGAGTACAATAAGTGTAAATTTATAAACTAAATGTAGTCTTGTCTGATTCATGTAGTAAATACCAACTGACTGTGGGAAAGAATCAAAAACTGAGAGGGGGAACTCCCGAGAAACACAGATTGAGGAAGGTGGTTCCCTGATGCTGAAGAACTGGTCGTAAGTCTGAGGGTTCATTTAACAGCTATGCCATTAAGTGAGGAGTGGCTCTTATACATAAATAAATGTATAAGACATATACCAGATACTGGGATTACTACTTGTAAAGCTTCTCTGGTGATTCTAATATCCAACTAAAATGATATTTTTTGCTCTATACGATACTCACCTACAACAGACAGAAGAAATCTTGATGCCTTAATTTCTATAGACACCAGGAGTATCTTAAAATATATTTGTGAGCAAATAATTTAAAATTTAGTTCTTGATAGGATTAGCAGGAAATTAACATTTTTGATCTTTAGGAGACAATGTCCCTCAAACTCCATAATATATAAGTCTAAGATTATATATCTTTTTTTCTGAAAAAAAATATTTTTGGCACATGCCAGAGAGAGATAGAGAGGGAAAGTGAGAAAGCAACCCCCTATGGGGACTAGTCCCACCACAATCCCTTCTCCTCCATTTCTCCCTCCTTTAGGGATTTTGGGCATCCTCGCACTTGTACCTAGTGTGTTTTTCCAGCAGTGGAGTCTAGAATATGAACCACGCAGTCGGTCATGTGGGACCCAGTTACCGTAACCACTAGGCCATGGGCTGGCACTCTGGAACAATTTCAATCTTAAAAATTTGATTTTAAGACTGGTTCTGTGGCCTAGTGGTTAAAGGACACATATTCCACATGGTCAACTTTGTGGCTCAAATCTTGGACCCAGAACCTGGAGGAATATGCCAGGCATATATACCTGTGAATGTATGTTCAAAATACTGACAGTGTGAAAGGGAGAAGGGATTCTGGAGTAACCATACCCCATTAAGTGGTGCTTTCTCTGTCTCCTCTATCTGTCTCTCTCTCTCTCTGGAGAGCACAAATACCTTCTGGCAATTTTTAAAGAATTTATTTTTATGAGAATTTGCAGAAGATATGTATGTATTTTTACACAAATATATCTCTTTTTTAAAGAATTTATTTTAACTTAATTTATTTTAATTTGACCAGAGAGAGACAGAGAGAGAGAGAGAGAGAGAGAGAGAGAGAGAAATCAAGAAAGTAAGCCACCAGGAATGGGACTTGAACCATGGTCAGCCATGTGGAAGTTCAGCACCCTTAACCACCATGCCACCTGCCAACCACATCACAAATAAATGTTTTAGTAGTAAGGAACACAAAGGTGTAGAACGTTTTAAAAAATTAAATCACATGGTTTAGCAGATGGTATAGTGGTTATGCCCCTGGACTCCCACATGACCTACCATAGTTCAAGTCCCATAACCAGTGACTTGAAACTTATGCTGGTTTGCATATGTGACCATGCCCAAGATACCAGAGAAGAATAGATGAGAAGAGATTGCAGCGTGGCCATCCCCCCAGTGGGGTGATTTTTCACTTTAGTTTTCACTGTCTCTGTCTCTATCTCTGTCTTTCTCTACAGTGAGTGAACACACCATAATGCAAAAATCTCTTTTAAAAACAATAATAAATTACAGTGTTTAAATGACACTTATAAAATAAAAATCTCTAAAAGTAGGTTCATTTCTCTCCTATACTCTTTTCTTTTAAAACTCTTTTGGGCATAATTACATGTGAATAACATGAATACAAATCAGGTCTAGAATTTTTCCCTACCATCAATACTAACTCAGTTCATAGCCATCACTCTGATGGTTGATAGGATAGAAAAAGGAAGGGAGAGGGTAAGTATTCAGGGGAAGGGTAGCAAAAATGACCATAGTTCAGATCCTAGAACTGATTAATTTTTTATCCAGCATCAGATTCTACTCAAGATAAAACTCCTAAATTCCTTCTATGTGACTATGGCTTTAAAGAGTGAATATTAAAACCAAGACAATTTTATGATTAGCCTCACATAGGTGTGTTTCTCATGAGGTAGTCATTTTTAGGGGTCTGGAGGGCCTATAGAAAAAAAGTTGTGTTTATTTCTTTGTTCTAAAGGAATAAACTTCAACACAGTTTAAAACAATGAAGTAGTACAAGAAGATTAAAGTATGCACCACAACATATAAATCAATCAATTGATCAATCGATCCCAAGGAACATACCTAAAATGATTGTATCATGCATTTCCTTACCTGTATCTCCTATTTTTAATTCATCTGTCACACTTTTTCTCTCCCCAAATTAATATTTAACCCATGTATCAAGAAATCTCTCCCTTTTCAACAGCCATATCACTGAGCAGCAGTTTATATGATTAGGACATTTTCAAACTTGGGAATAAAGCTGTTCCATTTCTATAGCAATAGAAGTCCTTGCAGGAACAGCACAATCCAGCAACCTGGCCTGACCTTGACTTCCTCTGGGATAGAACAAAACAGCATGCTGCAAGGCACTGAATCTTGACTTGCGGAGGTAAAGGTCACTTCAGTACCTTTTGGGAGGTATTTCAGCCACATTGAAGACACTAAAGCAAAAATCAAGATGTTTGAAGGGCAGCAGCAATAAGGCAATCATTCCTTTTTCTATCTCTTCATATCATCAGTGTGACAATTCTCTTACAGTGAAAATAACTCTGAATTGGCCATAGGCTGCCGGGGGAGAAGACAGACACACTGTGGTTTCACTTTAAGGGCAAATGAACAGGTGAAATGGCTTAAAGGAAAATCTTTTCTTTTTTATCTGAGGTTCAAATGCCTCATCTAACTATTTATTTATTTTTATCTCACTGATTAGAATTCAGAATGACATGTCTTTAGTGGAAACTATTTTAGTCATCTTGCTATATGAAAGACTCATTTAGAAAATATGGAATGGAGAATTAAGTACATATTGATTATTTATTTATGGACGATACATAGACATTAACTATGTATTACACTTGATTTCAAATTCTCCAAGTTTAGACTTAGAAAGGCCAGTGAAAGTCACCTAGTGTAAACCCTCTGCGTATAGATGTTCACACGGAATCTTGGAAAGGCTAAGATAAAAAGCTATGTCCATACTAGCAGTTAGTGATGAAACCATTGTGAAGCATTGCATGTCTTGATATTTGCAATGTATTTGTTACACATGTATGCATATATATGTTTATATAGGTTCTCCAAAACAAAAAAAATACATATAAATATGCTAAGTATATGATTTTTAAAAGATTTATTTTTCTTTTGGAGAGGGTTTTGCTATAGGGTGCATGTGCTCACCAGAAAGACAGAGAGATATAAAGTGTGAAATCACCCCCCAGGGGGGATGGCCACCCTGCAATCCCTTCTCCTCCATTCTCCTCTCAGGATCTTGGGCACGCATGCACACGTGCCCGGTGTGAGTTCAAGCCACCGGGTGCGGGACACAAACCATGGTCCACTATATGGGAGTCCAGCGACATAGCCATTATGCTAACTGCTGGTCTCAAACTTCCATATTTCTTAACAGTGTTAAAAATGCTGCTGCTTTGCATTCATCATACAAATTGCAATCTTATTATTTATTATACAAAAATAAATGCTTTATAAATAAACCAGGACAGTGGTATAAAATGACTATCTCAGGATATCAAGATGTATGTTACTTAAAAATAGTGTAATTACCAACTATTTTTTACATCTTTAAAAATAATAAATTAACTGTTATTGTGTATGCAGCTTAAAATAATGATTTGCATTTAAATGTCATTTATCTGCACAGAGTTAAATTTTATGTGTATTAATAAAACCTATGATTCTCTGAACTTTTAAAATAAAACATACTGTAGAAACAAATGTGTTAGAAAATATATGCACTTTTACATTAATGTTAAATGGTTGGGGCCAGCAGGTGGTGTAGTGGTCCAGCAACGGACTTCCATGTTGCCGAGTAGTGCAAGCGGCTTGAAAATCATACTGGGTTCATATGCGAGTGTTCCCAGAATCTCAGGAGAAGACTGGATAGCAGCATGGTTATCCCCTCTCAAGCAGAGAACTCACTTTTTCTCTCATTGTCTCTGTTTCTCCCTGGTGAGCACATGTAATGTATGACAAAAATCTTTGAAATAATAATGATAATAAGTGACTGGTGTAGTCAAATGATAATAGGAAAGAGCAATGGAAATGTGTCACTACCTTCTATATATTTGAATGGGAAATCTTATTTTGATATTGGTCAAAGTGTAATAAAATGAAATTTGAAACAATGCCATGAGTGCACATAAGTTGTTGCTGTTATCATCAGTAGTATTACTGTTATGAGAAGAAATATTTGAGAATGTGGAGTTTATATGATATGTTTGTAACTGTCACCCCAACCTCATAATAAATATCTCAACTCTAGCCTTTTTGCATTTATTTGGGAGTCATTGGTTATTTAAATTGTACAAGATGCTGCGCTAGTGCTCTAAGAGATGAGAACAAACAAGAAACACTCATTGCCCTTAAAGGGTTACAGTCCTTGGCTTTTTAGTTATAGGGTTAAAATAATATATTCCCAAAATAAACTCTATATTATGAACTGTTGTGATCACCTCTGTACACTTAAGCATTTTCTTCTCTTTAACCCTCTATAAGGTTTAGTCATAAGCACTTGAGAAAGATTTTGAAACTATACAGAGAATACAGATGAGAGAAAACAGATTTTCCTTTGAAGTTTAGACTTCAAAGTGACACAAATTCTGTCACAACAGATTTCTGATGATACATGTGGCAGGAGAAATAGCTCTTAGGTCAAGATTACCTGGGTGTGTTTTAGAATCTACTTGCCTACGTGAAGGAAATATAGATCTTCACTAGGAAGACTAAATTAAATATTGTTTCAAAGGCAAATTGTCAGTGTTCCAAGCATTCCAGAAGAAAAGAAATTTCAGTAATAATAATACAAATTTATTAAATATTGAGCTTTTAATATTTTCCAAGGAATTCACAAAGAATATACAAATACATTCTCTCATTTAACCCATGTAATGATAGGTAATTGAGTTTATTAACTTTAAATTATTTAATCCAAGGCCACAGGGCACGTCAGATGCAGGGCCAGGACTCATTCCATTATAGTAAATTCTTCTTTCTTTCTTCATTCATTCATTCATTAGTTCTTGGAATCAAATCTCTGAAGGGTATGAATGTATTTAATACGTGCTTCTTTTTCAATTCCATTCAAGGAGTCCTCTAATTTCATGCATGTTAATTACATGAAAGTAGAGTGATGATACAATGGTCTGAACATACCAGTTTTGGGTAAAGGTGTTTTCTATGGGGAATCAAAATGATTGCTTTGATTCTTTGTTTTCCATTTTAATTTATTTTATACATTCAATCACTACATCACTTAGGTTTGATTCTAAGATATCTTAATACTTTATGAAGATTTTTTTCTTTTGCAAGTAATAAGCATTAAGCTAGACTTTTTTCTTTTGTTTTAAGTACATTTATTAATAACAAACTGAAATATCTCTCAAGGACAGGATCTTCAGATAATTAGGAGGAAAGACTGATTTTAGAAAATTGAAAGCTCTTTAAGAAAAAAATGGTTATTTCCATACTTTTTCTTGTTCAATTGTAATATAGTTACTTGCATTTCATTTTCATACACATTTGTTTTGTTCCCTTTACAAAACCAGCTTTCTCAGATTCTCCATGGACAAACTCCTGAAAATAACCTATAATTCAAGTGTTAGGTTCAATCATTAATGGAGAATAGGTAGTTTTACATTTTTTATTGTATCTCAACTTCAAGTTCTCAGGATAAAATAATACAAATTGTTCATCTCCAATCTGTGTCCACCTCTACTTCATTCAAAGCACCCCGATTTTGGTGGTGCGAGCATTGGTAACTGTCATGGGGGTGGAGTCTTTGCTCAGAAAATGCTCAGAGCATTCTCAGGAAAGGCACACTCAAAGATGTGCCCTTGTCCTTTGGGAAGGAGCTATAATGATAATGCAGATTTAAATATTTCCAGTTACTGTAACATCACCTCATGCTCAATTAATCATTTAGAATCACGCTACCTACACAAGTTCATGAGTATTTTGATAGTGTAGATAGCTCTAGGGCTTGGTGCCTCCGAGCATTGACAAAACTAAGCTTCTGGACCTTCAACATAGCAGATGAGATTCAGTTTGTGTTCTCTTAACTTATCTTTGTAAAATACATTGTATCCTAAATTCACTAGAGTCCTATCTTCACTAAGAATAAGAAAATGAATAAAGCCTTGGAAGCCCTTAGAAGATTTCATTTTGCCTGAGTCTGGGTGATTTAGAAAGAAAAGAGGTTTATTTGGCTCCTGATTCTGGTGACTGGACAATTTGAGAGCCCGGGCTGGCTTCTGGCCAAAGTGACAACATGGTTGAGACTCACTGAAAGGAAGACAGGGACTTGCAAAGAGAAAGGGAGACCTGTAGGTAACCATCTTGCTTTTGTAGCAAACCATTCTTGAGGGCACTAGTTAGTAAGAACATGTTCCCTTAGAGATGGTATTAATTATTCATAAGGAAGATTTTCCCTCTCCCAAGGACCCTTCACTGGCTATACCTCTCAACACTCTTGGGGCCAAATTACAAAATTAGTTTTGTTGGGGGTGGGGACACTACTCAAATTATAGCAATATTCTCATGGCTGGAAGTATGCTTTTGCAAAAAAAAATATTACTGTTAAGAATATCTTAAAAACAACCCTTTCATCCCCTGCCACACATGTCTAAATTATTTTTCACCATAAAACATATACGTAATAACATATCTTTTGCTCTTATTGTACAACAGATATGTAGGGAAAAAAATCAGAGAAACAGCTTTCTCAGATTTACCATTTGGAACAGCACTCCAAATTTTTACTAAAACAAATGCCAATGACTACAGAACACAATCATTACTATTTCCCAATGGATCTCAATGTAAATCTAGGAATGATATGTTTATACGTATGAATTTCAATATACATATTTCCATCAACATCTTTCTGTTAGCCAGTGAGCCAGTGAATTTACTACCAAGAAGAAGACAAACAAGGGCAGATCATTAAGCCAAGTATCCATTACGTAGTGGTGCACATAATCGAAAGCTAACTTTACCCACAACAGCCTCCCCAAGCAGTTTTGTTTCTATGAAAGACCGGAAAGATTTACAGTCAAAGAAAACACATACATTGAGCATTTAACTATAGTATTAATGAAAAGTTGGTACAGACTTATCTGTTTAAAATGTCTCTTTCATCAATTCCAAATTGAATGTTATGAAAAGTCTTTGTGAATAATGGCTAAAATTAAAAGTATTTGTTAATCAATGCTCAAACTGAGTGTCACATCAAGTTAGCTAAACAACAAATGAAATTGAATTGATACATAAAAGGCATATGAGAAAACAAAATGTGTGTTAACTTGATTTTTTTTTTTAAGAGATATTTTTGCTCTAGGACATGTGTGCTTGCTGGAAAGACAGAGAGACAGGGAGTGAGAAATCACCTACTGTGGGTAAGGTCACCCTTCTCTTCCATTCTCCTCTGGGGATTTTGGCCATGCATGCACATGTGCTGGCGTGAGTTTTAAGCTGCTGGCTTTGGGACTGGAACCATGTTCAACTACATGGGGATCCAGTGACATAATAATTACCCTAACTGCTGGTACCAACATCATTTCTTATGTGAATATTTCAAACTCAGTTTTAGATAGAGTGCTGAAAGAAGTCATCCATGGATTTAAAAGTGATAGAAAAATAAAATATTAAACTAAATCATACACGTATTAAATACTCATCTAATAACCTGAAGCCATATTTAGCACATCAATTTTTTTTCATGTTTTAATGGTACTTTAAATCTAAAATGTAGTCTATAGAGAAATGTGTACAAAATCATTTACATTTCATAAATATCATGTTGATTAAGATATTTAAAGCAGTATGTTTGAGGACATTTATAGGATTATCACCTGTGAATTACTGTTTTTGAAATACTATTAATCACTAAAAGACAATCAAATGGTATTTCTTTCTGTTGGTCATTTGTTTTAGGGTTTGCTTTTGGTCCCTTATTGAAAACAACATATTTTACAGTAAGTCATCAAATCTTCATCCCAGAATGGCATCTTTAAAATATATATACATATATATATGTGTATATATATATATATGTATATATATAAAATTAAATAAAAATAACATATTCATGTAGTCTGCAAAATTCAAATTACTAAATATGTTCAGAAATGCCAGATGATTTTGGACATTGCTTTCTTACCTGCTTGTGAGCATGGTCATATGAATTAATGTGATTGTCAAACTCCTGATGCTTATAGTACTGCTTGTCACAGAGTTCACAGTAAAAGTTGGCCTTCAGGTCTTCCAGGGCTTTTGCTATGGTGTTCTCCTTCTCAGCATAGTCCTGAAAAATAAAATTGCAAAGAAGGATGAACCTCACTTTCTAAATTTGCTTTCCTCTTTAGTAGTCAGCTTTGGTATAATTAGAATTAGAAACAGAATAAAACAAAGAAAAATAATTAAATAAAGCAAATGCCAACAAACAAAATAAAAGGAAAATATGTGTCAAAGAAAATAAAGAATTAACAGAAGAACCCAAAAGAAATGATGGAAAAATCAGCAAAAATATGCAGAAAAGTAAAACATAGAAAGAAATGCAGGAACCAGTGTATGGTGTAGTGGTTAAAAGACTAGGCTTCCATATGGCCAATTGTGGTTTAAGTCCCAGATGTGGTAGCTTACTTTCTCACTTTTCCTCTGTCTCTCTTTGTCTCTCTCTGGTGAACACATGTACCCTACAGTAAATTTTTAAAAATTATAATAACAATAATAAATGAAATGAAATAAATATTTTTTTAAAAAGGAAGGAAATGCAAGCCTTTAAATGAAAAATTTCTTTACTGTGTTAGCAAAGAAATAAATGAAAATTATATAGCTATTCAACTGTACATTTCCAGCAATGGCTTAATTAACATAAAACTTATTATTTTGGACTTCTAAAATGAGTCCTGTTTAAAAATGTTTATATTGGTGCGCAAATACTCAAGTTCAGTATTTTGTTTGTTTTCTTAAATATCTATATATATATTAACTCATTCATCTCAGCTGCATTTCATTTGACTGATGTTTGCATCTTGACCCATATCAGTTCAGGTTGAACTTTAAAATATTCTCTAGTCTTTGGAAAATGAGACCTTTTTCTTCAAGTTATTTATTTACTAAACTGAAAAGAATCAAACTGTGTAAGTAGATTGCATTTATCATGCTCACAGTAAATAAAGGCAGCCACACAATAAAACCCCTGAAAAGATAAAAATATAGTCAGTCATCATTAGCTTTTGTTCATGAAGCAGAAAACAGCAAAATGTTAGTGCCTTTAGGTTTCCTTAGAACTAAATTTATTTGCTATTTCATGAGTCCTTAAAAGTTAATGTTGCCAGTCAGCCCTGAATAAATTTTATATATTGAAACATTGGAGATTCTTTCACTGAAGTGCTGACATGAAGACTGAAACTTCAATTCTCACCATAGAGTGTATTGTGTTTCTAATTTACAGGTTCTCTTATAGTCAACCCCTTTAAAATTCAAAATAAGTACATATTCAGGCTTCTTAACCACTCCTATAAGCCAGATGTTCTCCTAGGCACCCGAATGTGGGGAGCAAGTGATGTCCTCCCCTTGGGAATGACAACTTTCCTCTCACTAAATACAACAGGCTAGGAAATACTTAGAGTTTAAATATTTAAATTGCTCGTACAAAATCCAAAAGTGATATAGTGATAATTTAATGACTGATTTTTTTAATGTTATTGTATTACATGATGGATATTCAAAACCTTCATGGAAAAAACCATGTGCATGAATTTCAAAACTTTTTCATCAAAATAAACTTGTTCTTTTTTTTTGATTTTCCACAAATTTCTGAAGTCCCCTCTGTAATGGTGCACACATCCCATATAAGAGTCATCATTATTTGGGATACATACATTGTAGTAGTCTATTAATATATTAGCTAGAATCTATAAATGCAAAGTCTATTTTCTTCCATTAAAAACAATGATCCATTGTTATAGTTTATTAGTTTTATCAACCACATGGCAGAAAGTAATAAAGTCAAAATGCCTTAAATTCTTTATATATGATGGAACTAATTTCAAAACCTAATTTACCATTTCTCAGCAGATTTATAAACTATATCCAAATATTTAATTTAATTGCTTCAAATATTTCAGTTTAAGAAGATGAAAATGACTAATACAGGCCTAAACTGCTTATTGAAGTTTTAATCTTTAAAATAATACATTGTGGAACAACCAATTTAAATTACTTAACTTAAAAACAAAAATTAAGTAATATGATTTCATGGCTGAAGAGTGTGATTAGATAAAATTCCAATCAGTATAGAATTTATATTATAATGGCAATAGTTTTTGGTTCAAATTTGAAATGGCTCTTAAAATTAATAGGATCTTTTTTTTTTTGGAGAGGTGTTTGCTATAGGGCATGTGCGCTCGCCAGAAAGACAGAGAGAGACAGAGACAGGAAGCGAGAAATCACCCCCAGGGGGGATGGCCATGCTGCAATCCCTTCTCCTCCATTCTCCTCTTGGGATCTTGGGCATGCACACACACGTGCCTGGCGTGAGTTTAAGCCACCGGGTCCGGGACTTTAACCACGGTCAACTGCATGGGAGTCCAGCGATATAGCCATTACACTAACTGCTGGTCCCAAATTAACAGAATCTTTAATTAACAAAATTTTCCTGGTAAACTAGTTGATTCTCCTTTTTAACATAATACTAAACTACCACCTCTCTCTAAATATTTTTTACATTCTTATTATCATATAACATTTTTCTATCTAACAAATGTAGAATAATAGGTCTTAGTTATATTATGTGTGTCTTAAGGAAGAGCAAATACGTGTATTATCATTGATTATATGTTTTAAAGATTGTATGAACCATCCCCATAGTCCAGTGCTTAAGAGAGCTGGATCTCATATGGCCAATCATGCTTTGGGAATCCCAGCCCCAGCGGTTATAAAAATGCCAGTCATGGTGAATGCGTATCCCAAATTATGACACAATGGAGAACTGGAGAAAGAAAGATTGCAGCATGATGATGACCCATTGGAAGAGGGAGCTCTTCTTACCTCCCTCTCTGTCTCTCAGTGTCTCTGATGAGTGAATGTGCCCATTGGCAAATAAATAAATAAATAAATAAATAATGTATATAGACATAGTCAGGCTGACATGCCCCAGGGCCTCTCTCCTTCCTGGTGGATGGTATGGAAACAGGCATTGACTGACATTACGCAGCACAATAACATATATTCAAAGAGTCATCCTGCTGCACATGGTAAAAACACATTTCAATAAGATTAAAAGGGACACAGCAGCTCATATTTCCTCAACTCCCAAATTATCCTTCTATTTAGGAAAGCCATTCTGTTCAACTATAAACATGGTTTTTTGTGGTGTTTCATTGAGAGTGATGGCAGATATTGAGAAAGATGTTGACAAGCTTCTTGCAGCCAGTCAGGTTGTCCAAACCCATCACATATTACATATATCTATACACATGAGAACTCTATTGGGGTTGCCTGTCTCTGTCTCTTTCTCTCTACCTCTCTCTCTCATGGAAGAAATAAACTTTAAAAATAAACTAAAAAAAAATAATAATAAAATGGAACAAAAAATAATCAAGCATTTTGAAATGAAGGTGGAGTCAGTTCTTACATTCAAGTAAAAGTATGTATATAACTCCAGAATTATACAAGGAGATTCAAAAAGTTTGTGGAGAAATGGAATTAACGTACACATTCATTTTGGTACTAAATGATGTGGAAATCCACACATAGTATTTCCTAACGTGCATTTTCCATGAGCTTCTGAATTCCTCCTTGTAAAGTCAAGAATCTTTTCATTTATAATCTTAGCAATTAGACATTACATTTTGTAGATAAGTTGAAATAATTGAAATGGAGAAGTTAATGGTTTACCCAAAGTCTAGGGCCAGTTCCTCTAGTTGTTATTAAAAATGTATAGCACCAAAGCAGAACTTCAAAGGGAAAGATATTTCTTTTCTAGAACAATGTATTTCATAGTGGTTTTATCATAAGATATGGCATGAAATAATATTTAGCCTTTCTCAAAACTTATCAATAACTGGGCGTATTTAAGTGATCTTCCCTAGTAAATGTTAGATCTAGAATAGATATTTAAATCTGTTTACTGCTGCAGCTTGAGAGCTTTTCATGGAGCCCAGCATTAGTAGACATTCAACAAATAATAATAAATAATATTATCATGGCCCTTTTGGTTTTGAAAACATATATAGAAGGGAAGAGGGGTAATATATGAGAAATTACAGGATAGGACTCTGCAACTCTCATCCCCCACAGAAACATCAATTTTATCTACCTACATAGCCAAATACCTTTATAAGAGCTGAGAACTAAGATTATAGCATTTGGGCATACCATAGGAATAAGAAGTTGCATTGAAGAGTGTAGGAGAGACAGTCTTACATTGCACACATACCTCCACTAGCACAGCATGGTGAGAGAGAGATTCTTCACTTGGATGAAGAAAAGAGATGTGAATAAGGGACTTTGCCTTGGATCCCAGTACTTGACCTGTGCCAGTAAAACCCAGTGCTGGGCAATCTCTATACCTCAAACCAGGACTATGAACTGAACTTTGCAGCTCATCCTATGCCAAACGGATCCCACAGCCCTAGGCTGCAGACCTGCACAGCTCGATTGATCTGTGGTCCACCTAGCTGTTGAGTAGGCCTCATCAGCCTAAGTTCCAGTCTGACCTCAGTGATGGGCCACTGTGGTGGTTCCAGGCTTCTGAATGCTCCAGAAATGGGCTAGACTCCATGGTTCTGGGCTTTGAATCTGCCCCAGCATCTTCCCTACTCATCAGGCTGACGTCTGCATCCCCAGTCTCTTAACTGACCCCTGTAGATATAAGCTCTAGGCTTATCTACCACCAGGCCAGACACTGGGTATCAAGTTGGTGACCATGGATAAAGCTTCCAAACTACCACAGTGCCAGGCAAGAAACCACATCCCCAATCTTCAGGTCCTTCTAGAATATTTTATTTCCATATATGCTCTTGCAGATCAGGATTCATGGCTACTCCATTAGTCCAATACCAGGTCAAACCCAGTGGACTGAGGCTTCAAGACTACCTCAACAGACTCAAGCTTTAAGAAGAAATAAAAGACTCAAATAAATGAATCTGAAAACGAAAGAAGGAATATTACAACTGATGTCATAAAATACAAACAATCATAAAAGTAATTATACAAGTTAAGTATAGAAACTAACAATAAAGGCATATATGAAAAATCGATAGGTAATCTCATACTAAGAGGTGAAAACTTGCCAATGACACAAAATTGGCAATCTTGAAGAAATTAATAAATTTCTAGAGACCTACCAAGATGTAATCACAAAGTAATAGAAAATCTGAACAGACTAATAGTAAATAAGGAGATTGAATCAATAACAAAATGTCGTCCACCAAAGGAAAGCCCAGTAAATACTGACTTCACTGCTGATTTCTACCAAACATTTGAAGAACTAATTCTGATGTGGGCAATGCTGTTTCTTGCCTGCGACTCATGGTCACAGAGAGGGTATAGTAAAGTGGAATTTATTGAAGGAGGGGGGTCTCAGAAAAAACGGGTTGCCGAAAAGAAACTGAAGAGGGTTTTTATCTTCGTCAGGAGAGGCTTTGTTCAGGCTTGCTCTGAGGGGGAGATTTGTGCATGAGTTCTTCTCATGGTGGGGATCACATGCTAAATGGACCTGGTTATTCTTCTAATTTTGGTGTGAATATGAAGGTCCTGAGACTCTCTTGTCTAAAAACTTTGGGTCACAAAAGACCTATATTTTCCTTCCTGAAATGTAGTAGTACCTGGAAAACATCTTAATTGCTATATTGCTTTAGGTCAATCATTAAGTCAGTGTTGCAAGCATTTCTTTTTCTTTATTTTTTTTTCTTTTTTTTTTTTTTTTTTGAGAGGTTTTTGCTATAGGGCACGTGCGCTCGCCAGAAAAACAGAGAGAGACAGAGAGATAGAAAATGATAAATCACCCCCCAGGGATGATAGCCACACCACAATCCCTTCTCCATTCTTCTTTCGGGATCTTGGGCACACACACACATGCACCCGGAATGAATTTAAGCCACCGGGTCCGGGACTTGAACTATGGTTGACTACATGGGAGTCCAGCGACATAGCCATTACGGCAACTGCTGGCCCCAGTGCTGCAAGCGTTTCCCATGAGCAAGTAGTTCAGTGAGAGCTGACTGCTGCTGTGCTGTTGTGTCTCCATCTTAAAACTTAGCCGTTTTGTGATTCCATTTTGTGCCCATACCCTAACTATATTTTTAGGGTTCCTATCTCTTATTTCAATACCAATCATTCTCAAATCCAACTGAAGAGGGAACATTTTCAAACTCATTTTACAGGGTCAGTATTACTCTGATACAAGAGCCAGAAAACAGCATCCCACGAAAATGAAATTACAGGCCAATATCCTTGATGAATATAGATGAAAAAAATCCTCAACAAAATAATAGCAAACTGAATAAAATGACAATAAAAAAGAATCATTCATTGTGACATTATCAAGTGGGATTTACCCCAGGATGCAAGGGTCATTCACAGAATTAAGTCTCTAGAGTTGACATACCATATTAACAGAATGAAAGACAAGCATACGGTCATCTCAATAGATACAGAAAAAGCATTTCATAAAATTCAACATCATTTCATCACAAAATCTCCCAATAAGTTAAGTATAGAAGGCAGGTACTCTAACATAATAAAGGTATATATGACAAACCGACATGCTCAGTAGTGAACATTTGAAAGCTATTCCTCTACAATCAGTAACAAGTGAAGGATACCTATTCCTGACACTCATATACAACATAGTACTGAAAGGCAACCAAAGAAATTAGGCAAGAAAAAGAAATAAAAAAGAAAATAATCCAAATCAGAAAGCAAGATGTTAAATTGTCCCTGTTTACAGATGAGAAAATCCTATGTATAGAAAATTCTAAAAATTCCACCAAACAGATGTTGGAGCTAGTAAATGAATTCAGGAAAATTGCAAGATGTAAAATCAAAAGACAAAAATTAGTAATGTATTTCCATACTATCAACAAACTATCCAAAAAAGAAATTTAGAAAACAACTCTACTTGCAATATCTACACAAAATAAAATATAATGTTTAGCAGTACATTTAACCAAGAATGCAAAAGACATGTACATGGAAAAATATTAAATATTCAGGAAAGAATTTGAGGAAGATATATCAAAACATACCCCATATTTGAGGATTAGCACAATTAATATTGCTAAAATGTCTATCCTACCTAAAACAATTTAAAGACTCCATACAATCCCTATCAAAGTTCTGATGATATTTTTCACAAAAATAGAAAAAAAATTCTGAAGTTTATATGGAAACACAAAAGACCTTAAATAGCCAAAGAAAGCATAGGCAAAAAGAACAAAGCTAGTTTCAAGACAAGACGCCATAGGTATAAGGGTTTAGCCATTTCTCTTTTGTGATTATTTGACTGATAACAACTATTGGTTAAAGAGTATGCTTTTAACCATAGAATCTGTTTATATAGAGAAAGATAAATTTCCCAATTCTCAGCTATCAGAGTGCAGCCTTGTCCATCTCACTTGATTATATTCATCACCAAGTTGATTGATGATGCTTCTTTGGAAGCATTTGCTTCATTTTTTCACCCTTGGATCCTATAGGAGACCCTGTCCTTAAACCAATACTTGTTAGAAACTTTGGTTAATTTAAATCAATAATTATTTCAACTCATGAAGTTAACAAAGACTAACTTAGATTTGTTCCATCATGCTTGGAAAAACCTGAGAGACAGTGTATGTTAATGATTGACTGAAGTATATTATTTTTAATTTACCAGAGGACACATGCATTCACCAGAAATAGAAAGAGAGAGATGGAAAGAGAGAGGGAGAACACACCCTTGAATAGGGGCATGGTCACACTGCAATCTTTTCTCTTTCACTTCCCCATCATGTCGGGACTTTGAGCACACATCTGTGATATCTGAGCCACCAGGGCCAGGATTCGAACTGTACAATTGGCCATGTGGGACTCAGCTCCCCTTAGCCACTAGGCCACAAGACTGATTCTAGTTGAATTATTACTTTAAATGTATTTAGGTATTTGTGTATTTATTTCGTGAGTGAGAGCACTCCCAACAGACTTGAGCTACAATTCACTCTTAGCTTTCACCTAGTCTTGGGTCATGGGTAAGAGTGTGCCTGGTATACTCAATACTTGGGGAGATCTCTGGACTTCAACTGGAAGCCTTCCCATATCGGACTGCCTCACAGAGCATCCTGTCTTAACAATGCTCCACCATGTGGCCTGAGTTGGTTGGTATTGAACATAACCCTACAGTCTCTTTGTGCATTAAGGAAGGCTGTGGCGATCTCATCCTTAAAGTCAAACAAGAAAATACAGCAGGTTTTCCAAAGCTTAACACGATCTAAAGTGTGTTATATTCTAGTTTGTTTATATAAAAGCATAATGAATGGAATTCCCAATGTGAGAATTCTATATAGATTTTGTAAAGAATCTCACTGTACATTATGAGTTATAGTAATTGAGTGTACTTTTTCATCTTAGAAATATCTAAAATTTATAGTGAGCATCTATTTTCGCTGAAAAGTTGAAAGGCATGTTGTGATCCAATGCATCGTTTTTATTCTCTCAATTGTAACAGTGAACAAAGTAGGGCAGTGTATTTTCTCCAGTAAATTGTCTCACTGATGATTAGCTTGGGTTCTCGCAGATAAAGAAACTGAAGCTAAGAATTTAAGTGGTTTATTTGAGGTCTCAAGAAACACTGAAACAAGAGTGCAAAATGAGAGATTAGAAGTTGATAAAGACTTCTGGCTTTAGCTCTTCTGACATGTACAGTGCCTGAGAGTCATCACTCTAGTCCTTTCAAACATACAAAATCTAGACTGAACGTCAATTACTTTTCTTGGAAACAATGATCATAGGGTAAAAACATTGCCTCAAATGAAGAGAGACAATCACTTTCAGAAAGACTCAGAAACTACTATCTGTTTATTTGGATCAGTAGCCACTGCAGCCATTAACTAGTAGGGACCCTCAAATGTAAACTTTGATGAATTGCTTCAGGCTGACTGTAGTCTAGCATATAAAATAGGAAGTCTTGGTAGTTACAGTCTTAAAGGGAACCCCAAACACTTCTGGGGCAGCTTAATGTACGTACACCAAACCAAGTTCTTGTGATGATTATGAGAGTTTCTTGGTAAGAGATTCCCTGGTAAGGAGACAGGAAGAATATTATGAAACAAGCCAATACTCTTCTCTATAACGGGGATAAGAGCAATTCACAAGCCATTCAAGGACATTATTGCATTCAGGGAAAGGAATTTATTCCCAATCCAGAGAGTAGGGCCTTCCTGTCTCACTTAAATTGAGGAAAAGGTAGAAACATTGTCAATCAGGGTCAGGGCTTCAAGAAAATAGGATAGAAACTTAACAGCCAAGAAATGAGGAGTAACTGGATGAAAAGGGGAAGAAAAGCTATATTACAGGACAATTATGACATGATAGTCCTGAGACACACCACTTTAAAAGGTGAATATTAACTTTTTTTTTTTTTTTTGGAGAGGTTTTTCGCTATAAGGTGCGTGCGCTCGCCAGACAGACAGAGAGAGACATAGAGACAGAAAGCGAGAAATCACCCCCCAGGGGGGATGGTCATGCCGCAATCCCTTCTCCTCCATTCTACTCTTGGGATCTTGGGCACGCACACACACGCGCCCAGCGTGAGTTTTAAGCCACCGGGTCCGGGAGGCAAACCGCGGTCGACTATGTGGGAGTCCAGCGACATAGCCATTACGCTAACTGCTGGTTCCCTAACATTTTACTAAAAGGTTATAGACTGTCCTCTCTCCTCCATACCTTAACATCCCAGCAACAGATCTGCAATATAACAGGAGTCTATAGTCAAACGAGTTTCATGATGTACACTCTCTCTGAGGAAGTATGTATAAGGAAGCATATTTTTGAAAGAATTTTCAGAGGCCAGTAGGTGGTGTAGTGGTTAAAGCACTGGACTCCCATATGGCCAACTGTGGTTCAAGTACCGGACCCGGTGGATGGAAGCTCATGCTGGGTGCTTGTGTGTGTGTGCCCAAAGATCCCAAGAGAAGAGTGGAGGAGAAGGGATTGCAGCATGGCCATCCTCCCTGGAGGGTGATTTCTCACTCGCTCTCTCTATCTCTGTGGTTAATACATATATCCCATAGCAAAATTATTCTAAGAAAAAATTAAGCTAAAATTTTTAAAATTAAAGAGACTAAAAGAATCACTATATTTTTAGATTTGCCAGAAGGGTGTGCACTTCCCAAATTATAAACATGTTGAGAGAGAGAGAAAGAGAGAAAGCAACAGTCCCCCATGGGGAAGGTTCAAGTAGCAATCACTTCTCCTCAATTTCTCCCCCCTTTTGGGTATGCACCTGCAACCAGCATGTTTCTCAAGCCTCCAGTCCAGGCGCATAGTCAGCCATGTGGGAGTCAGCCACCTTCACTACACTACTAGTACCTTTCTAAAAGACACCACAGGTGCCTAGTCCTCTTACTGCTATAGAAAACATTAAACACAAAGAGCATATAGTCAGATGAACAGAAATAGTCATACTAAATGTCTATTTAACTCAGTTTCCATTACCTGATATGTGCCCAGCACATAACAAAAAGCATGTTACAAGTTAAGAAAAAAAAAATAGGCTGAAAAGAAAAATTAATCATCACAAGGTTTAGATATTTCAGATATTAGAATTCTTAAAGAATAAATTTAGAGTATATATGATTTATATGTCAGGATCTCCATATGAAAAAGTAAATGTTACAAACTAATAAAAATCATTTACTGAAATAATGTTTTTCTTGAACTCACAAATAGACATGGTATGGCTAAAGAAAGAATCAAGGAATTTGAACATATGTCAGTAGACTCTTTCCAGAAAGAAATGCAAAAAGAAAGAAAGAAGAAAGGAAGCAAGCAAGCAGGAAAACAGAACAGACCACTTAGGAACTACGGTATACTGCCAAAGTGTGTAACATATGTGTATTTGGAATATCAAAATGCAAAAACAGAGGCAATGAAGTGAATGAAATATATGAAGTAATAATGTCAAAAAACATCTCAAAATTATTAATAGACACCAAATCAAAGATCCAGGAAACAGGAAACGAAAAGTATAAATAAAAATATGACAATATTAAGCACATAAGCATCTCATATTCAAATAGCAGAAACCAAAGAAAAAAATTTTGAATTCATATTTGAAGGAAGGAAGAAAGGAAGGAGGGGCAAAAGAACCTTAACTGTGGAAAACAAATATAATAATTACAAGACTTCTCATTAGAAACCATGCGAGCAAGGAGAGTGGAATGAAATACACTATTGAAAGAAAAGATGACAGCAACCACTACCCAAAATTCTATTTCCAGTTAAATTATTCCTCAATGGTGAAGCACAAATAGGCTTTCTCAGATAAGCAAAAGGTTCTGGAATTTTTCACCAACAATCCTGACTTACGAGAAATGCTAAAGTTTTTGAAGAAAATTATATATATAAAAAGTTAGAGAAGGATTATAAAATGAAGGCAGAGTATATTTTTAAATGTTTTAATCTTAGTTAATTCAAAACTTAAAATTTTAATACTAAAAATGAATCAGATGATTATAGCACATGCATAAGTGAAGTGAATTACACCAATGTCAGAAGGGACCGGGGGAACAGTTAGAAATACTATCTTGCAAGATACCTGCACTGCATATAAATTTATAGTGCTCTGTGAACTAAGGAAAACTGTACATTTTAAACTCTAGATTAACCACTAAAAAGTATTACAATGAACTATAATTGACAAACTAAAACAGGAGATAGAATGAAATCATTTAATTGCACAAATAAAACCAGACGGAGAGAGAGAGAAAAAAAAGAACGAATGTAACAAATAAAAATATTACAAACATGATAGCTAATACGTCAACTATATATTAACGCATAACTATTTTAAAAGCAAATGGTTGGGCCAGCCAATGACATGATGGTTAAGGCAAATGGATCCTTTAAACCAACTGTGTGGTTTGAATCCTGGATCCAGCAGCTTGAAAATCACCAGGCATGTGCCTGCATGCCCAAAGTCCAAAAAGGGATGGAGATGGAGAAATGGAGGAGAAGGGATTGTAATGTGACCATTCCCCAGAGGAGTGGGGGGGTGTGGAGAGGTGCCTTCTCTCTCTCTTTCTCACAATTGCATGTTCCCTCAGGAAAAATGAAAAAATTTAAAAAGTGAATAATCTAATCACACAAAAGGAAAAAAATTGCATGTATATAGTCAGAGTGGATTAAACAAGCTTATTTGTTGCCTATGAGAAACCACTTTAAATATTAAAAAAAATAAGATAAATTAAAAGTGAAAAGATGAAAGCCAATAAAGACTGGTGACATACAAAGCTTATTCATTCTGGAACTCCAAAACCAAGGAAAAAACATCACCTTAGAGCTCTTGATCCAACAAGTCGTTTTAAGCATTAGCTGCTGGCAGTTTCCAGAGGGCATGTATTCTTTTTTTTTTTTTTTTTTTTTTTTTTTTTTTTTCTAAAAGATGAACTGGTCTCTAATGTTCTGAAAAGTTATAAGGAACTGTATTCAAATGACAGCAGTGGGAAACCAGGAATGAGTACATAAACATCGTAGCTGTTCATTGATACGTATGCAGCACGAAGAGCACCTGGTATTCTGACTGAGGGTAAATCCACGGCAGGGGTTTTCAAAGGAGGACAAAGCATGCTCTTACCAAGATGGGTGGATTTTACGTAGAAATAGAAAACTTTCCTAGTGATCCTCCTATCTACAGCTAGAGTGGTTACTCTCTGGACCATCTCGATCATCTAGGATTATATATGGTATATGTAGCTTATTTTATATGAGAGAAGTAGAAAAAGGTTTTGAAAAAGTGAAATTAAAGCACAAATTTATTTTGGTACAAAAATTTTCTGAAATCTATGCATTTTTCCTAACATACATTTTCATGAACTGAGCCTCTCGCAAATATCCATCCACTCCTTTATATTGCATTATATAGCTGTTTCAATTGTTCACCCTTTCAGTTCCGTGAAGTCAAAATCTTTATCTGCTTTGGCTTGGATACTATTTTTTCTATTGAGATTTAGAGGCTTAACACAAATCCTTACTATCAAAGTATCTGTAAAACAATACATTTTATATAATTTTACTAAAGGATGAATTATAATACTGGAATATAAATCAGCACTGTTAATTCTACATGAAGTTTTTATTTTTTGACTGGTTTATTTGGCAATGAAGACAAGGAAGTTGCACCCAGGGATCAGGTATATATGCCCTTCATTATCATTGAAAACCACTTTCAGATAATATAATATATAAATCTATTCACTCAAAAATTATTTATTGTGTACCTGTAGGTAAAAAGTACATTCTAGAGGCATGGATACATATAAAATAATCTTGTTTCAAAGAATATCAATGTTTGAGATACAAAAGAAAGACAACTTTGGGACCAGCAATTAGCGTAATGGCTATGTCCCTGGACTCCTATGTAGTCGACCGTGGTTCGAGTCCCAGACCCGGTGGCTTAAAACTCAAGCCGGGCACATGTGCGTGCGTGTCCAAGATCCGAGAGGAGAATGGAGGAGAAGGGATTGTGGCGTGGCCATCCCCCCTGGGGAGTGATTTCTCGCTTTCTGTCTCTCTGTCTCTCTCTGTCTCTCTGGAGAGCGCACGCGTCCTATAGCAAAAACCTCTCAAAAAAATAAAATAAAATAAAGGCAACTTTTACTTTCTTTTTTAAAGAACTATGTATTTTATTTATTTTCTATTATCAATATTATACTTTAATTTGACCAAAGAGAGAGAGACAGAAACAGAAAGAGGAAAAGTGAGAAAGCAAGCCACCGAGTCCAGGATTTGAACTGTGGTCAGTCATGTGGGAGTCCAGCACATTAAACACCACACCACCTGCTGGTCCTAACAGCTTTTACTTCTTATGGAATTTCTAATTATTATAATAATGATCATGATAAAGAATATGATGGAATCACTGTGGTAAAGAAAATTCTCCTACTTGAAACAATCATGAAATTTCTTTTAAATAATGTCTAATTTAATTTAAAGAGTGTCAGCAAATTTAAAAAGGTATAGTACATTTTTTAATAATTATTTAAGTATTGTTTATTTTTAATTTTTAAAAATTCATTTGCAATTAATAATCATACATCTTTACAGAATACAACATGGTTGCTCCCAGCATGAATACAGTGCATTTTAGTCAAGTCAAAGACATTACCATATACATTACCATAGCAGATAACTTTTTTTTGTTTCTATTAAATGGCTGTTTGTTGGTGCAGTGGATTTATAATTCAGAAAAAGTAACTACGCAGAAAATCATAAAATATGAGACTTTAGAAGAGTTAAAAGCCATTTGATGGCACTAGAGAGATTGGCGCATGTTTTGGAGTGGAGGAGGGAGTGCTACTGGTGACACTGATAAGTAAAGCAGGGTCAGATTATGGAGCAGTCTCTATATTTTACAGAGGTAGAATGTTAATATAAACTGATAGGAAAGTCGGTAATTTTTCTTTTCCTTTGGTTTGTTTTTTGACATAGGACATGTGTGCTTGCCAGAGAGGAGAGAGACAGAGAGTTACAGAGAAGGGATATTAAGAAATCACCCCCAAGGGTAGATAGCCATACCACAATCCCTTCTCTTTCCTCTCCTCTCAGTATTTTGGGAATGCATGCACACAGGCCTGGCATGAGTTTCAAGCCACCAGGTACAGGACTCAAGCCACAGTCAGCCATGTAGGAATCCAGTCACCTTGACCACCACACCACCCTCTGGCCCCAGTAGAGGTGTTTAAATAAGGAGGGATGTAGATCAGATTTGCATTTTAGGAAAAAATGATATGAGTACTGGATAGAGAATAAATTAGGGATTAAGACTAGAATCAGAGAAACTAGTTAGAACAATATTTTCAGGTTGTAAGAAGTAAAATACTTAATGCAAAGAGAAGCAATCAGGGCAGAGATGATGGAAAGGTATTGGAGATTTGAGGGACAGTATGACATGAGATTGTGACAGACAAAATGAAGTCTACAGAGAATGAATCCAGTTGAGTGATGGGGGAAAATTGTATGATGATGATGAGCAACTGGGAAGTAAGAAAGTAGGTACACTATTCTAAGCAACTTCCTTCAAAAAGCAAAGAAAAAATATGAGCTGGTAGCTACTCGTTCCCTAAATTACTAACCTATTAAATCTAAGAAACTGATCTAGAATCTTCTTTTTTTTTTTTAACCAAGATTTAAATTTCTTAGAGCTTAAATATGAGTTATTTAATATTTTCTAACCCTTAATAAGGCTTAATTTCACCCAATTATACTGTTTTCCTATAAGTCAGTTTTTAATCTTTGTATTGCTGATAGATGACTTAAAATACATAAATTAAAACTTCAGTTCTTTATCATTACATAAAAAAAATCAAAAACACGTAACAAATATTTTTAAAATCAAATACCTTGCAATAATTATACCCATTCACTAAAGGTATTTTCTCTCTCAAGAAAGATAATCAGTTTCCCTCTCATAATCTGGACTGGAATTCTTTTTTTTTTAGAGATTTCTGCTATAGGGCGCGTGCACTCGCCAGACAGACAGAGACATAGAGACATAGAGACAGAAAGCGAGAAATCACCCCCGGGGGGAATGGTCACGCCGCAATCCCTTCTCCTCCATTCTCCTCTCGGGATCTTGGGCACGCATGCACACGCGCCTGGCGTGAGTTTTAAGCCACCGGGTCTGGGACGCAAACCGCCGTCGACTACGTGGGAGTCCAGCGACATAGCCATTACGCTAATTGCTGGTTCCCTGGACTGGAATTCTTTTTTTTTTTTTCTTTTTTTTTTTGAGAGAGGTTTTTCACTATAGGGCACGTGCGCTCGCCAGACAGACAGAGAGAGACAGAGAGACAGAAAGCGAGAAATCACCCCCCCAGGGGGGATGGTCACGCCGCAATCCCTTCTCCTCCATTCTCCTCTCGGGATCTTGGGCACGCATGCACACGTGCCCGGCGTGAGTTGTAAGCCACCGGGTCCGAGACGCGAACCGCGGTCGACTACGTGGGAGTCCAGCGACATAGCCATTACGCCAACTGCTGGTTCCCATCTGGACTGGAATTCTTCATGACTCAATTTAGTTGGAATACTTGGAGATCTAGATAATTTTATTTATTCCTTGGGATTAGATGAGATACTACTGTATTTAAAAATAGATTGTGAGAAAGAAATCTAGAAAGCTCTGCATATTTGTTAAAATATGTGAATAATAAAAAAAGATGGTTACATCAGAATAGTAGATAAAAGCACCTAAATTATATAGTATATACTATATATAATGTGATTCATATATATATATGAAATATATATGAAAAAGTATAGTCCAAGTTAATTTTAGCCTAGCACTACAATTTCTAAGAATCATAAATTTCCTTTTTTCTTTATTTCCTGACTATAAAATAAAACTATCTTGCTGAGAACAAAATAAGGTAAAATAATAGTCCTCAAAACTTTTAGCCTTATGCATTTTTAGAAAAATATTTTCTCACAAAGCAAGCATGACACTGTAGGTGTCACATCACAGGGGTTCCCGGATGGCTTGTAAAGATCATCACGCAATCACAGCTTCCATAATAAGAGGAACAATATATGGAGACCTGCTGTCCCTCCCATTAGTGCTAGCAGGCTCTGCCCCTGTGGTTAATTCTGCTTTGTCTTGAACTCCAAATGGGAGTGATAGTCTGTGTATTTGATACATTGTTAGCACAGCAGGAAAAGCCCATTTGGGAATAATCACATGTTTCAGATATCCAAAAGAAAAGGGATATTTTGAAAAGAGAAAAATTTTAACCTGAAAACTTACAACTAAAATCTGGGTGAAGACACAATGAGAAAAGAAAGACCATTAACAACCATTGATTGCTACAGAGAGCACGACACTCCAATTATCTCAGCCTTCGCAATATTAACCTTCAAGTGAGTGTTATTAGCCTCCTACTACATATGATGACTACAGTATGAGAGAGGGAAGGGTAATTTGCCCGAGTCTACGTAGTGCGATGGTGGAGACTGACTTTCAGTTGGCTCTTGCTGAGCTACCTGCTACGCTCTTTTTTTGCATTCAGACATTGTCCTTGATTAAGAGGACTCGACAATGGGCTAAAAGAATAAAAAAACAAAATGACATTTTTGAAAGTCTTATTAAGTAAATCAGAGGATAGTATAATTTGTTAAAGTGTAAATTTAATTAAAATTTAAACATATGATAATCCAAAACATTCAATCCTGTCTTTTAATTTACATGTATTATTGAGGGACAGCGAGTATGTTTTAGAAGGATGCAATTTCACATAGTAACATTTATATGACATGAGATTGTGATGGAAAAAATGAAGGCTCCAAAGGAGAATGAACCCAGTTGAGTGATGGAAGCTAATTATTTCACAATGATGAGTGACTGGGAGGTGAGAAAGGAGGTAAGAAGGTACGATCTGCTATAATAAAATTATTGGATCATTGGAAAAAAACATGACACATTTTGCATAGAAAGACACAGAAAAATGCATCATGGCTTTTCTGACACCCCAATATAAACTATAATAACTCTACATGAAGTCAAATGAGTATATCAGTGATGCACTTTTTTCTAGATGCTATTAGTTCTTAACAATTCATTCATGAATACAATGTATCACAAATCATGATGGCCTAAATTAGATAATGGAAACTCAACAAAGGTTTAAAACACATACAGTTTAGCTGTACGTAAACTCTAATCAAAATGCACTATGAAGGGGCCGGCAGGTAGCGTGGTAGTTAAAGACATTGGACTCCCACATGACAGACCACAATTTGAGTCCTGGACTGGGTGGTTTGCTTTCTCACTCTCTCTCTCTCACTCTGCCCCTCTCTGGTCAAATTAAAACAAATAAACAAGTAAATAAAATTTTTTAAAAAGAATTATTTTAGTTTAATTTTATTTATTCATTCATTTATTTTAATTTGACCACACACACACACACACACACACAAACAGAGAGAGAAAGAGAGAGAGAGAGAGAGAGAGAGAGAGAGAGAGAGAGAGAGAGGAGGGAGAGAGAAAGAGAGAAAGCAAGCCATCAGGAGTCCAGGACTTGAACTGTGGTCAGCCATGTGGGAGTGTCCAACACCTTAATCACCACACCATCTGCTGGTCCCCAACAAGTAAAAGTTAAATAAAATATTCCAAAAATGCATTATGAAAGTATTTTAAAATACAGCATTGGGATTCTGTTTACTAACAGTATTTACTTAGAAGTAAATTGATGGCCTTTGTGAAGCAGAAGTACCTTTCATCACTGCTCCTTCCTCTGGCATTCCTAGAAGAAGCTAGGCTGAGGAAAAACTCAAGAATGAATCTGAAAAAGTTGAGAGATTTTACATCTATGTTTTGTTCAAAGAAAATATATAGAGACAAATGGAAAAATCTTGAAAGATAGGATAGGAATTCTAAGATGCTCAATTGACAGGTATCAGAGGGAAAACATTTACATAAAAAAGGTCTTTGAGGGACCAGCAGTTAGCGTAATGGTTATGTCCCTGGACTCCCACATAGTCGACCGCGGTTCGAGTCCCGGACCCGGTGGCTTAAACTCACGCCGGGCGCATGTGCATGCATGTCCAAGATCCCGAAGGAGAATGGAGGAGAAGGGATTGCGGCGTGGCCATCCCCCCTGGGGAGTGATTTCCTGCTTTCTGTCTCTCTGTCTCTCTCTGTCTCTCTCTGTCTGTCTAGCGAGCACACGTGCCCTATAGCAAAAATCTCTCCAAAAAAAGAAAAAAAAAAAAAAAAAAAGAAAGTCTTTGAGGCAAAGATAACTGAAGAGACTTCATGAAATTGAAAATTTTATTCTGAATTCTCAGTTGTTCACTTGCACCATTATGGTGAAACTGCTTTTGATTTTTTCCCAAACTCTAGTGAAATCATGTTAAAGACATTGTCAAGAGATTGTGGTATTTCAGGGGTAAAGCAAAGAGTAAATGATCTAAGTTTTAGTAAACACAAGGTCAGCAAAGAGGAGAGTTTGGGATAGAAAATAAAAAGTTAAGAGTGTGATTTCAAAAGATTGGAACCAGTATAAAAAATTTCCAAGAGAATTAAATCCTTCTAGAAATAAATTCCCTCTTTTGTGAGGTGGGATATATGTGTTTGTGTGTGTATAATGGAAGGAAGGAGCTATTTTGTAGGTTTTCTGCCATATAAATGAGTTACTAACTCTGAATCAATCATATATCTTGGCTCCATTCATAGGATAAACAAAAAAGGTTTTTTTGTTTTTGTTTTTTAGACAGATTTTTGCTATAGGGCACATGCTCTCATGAGAAAGACAGAGAGAGATAGAGGGACAGTAAGTGAGAAATCTCCCCCCCTCATAGGGGAAGGCCACACCACAATCCCTTCTCCTCCATTTTCCTCTTGGGATCTAAGGCACACATGCATATGCACCTGGTGTGAGTTTAAGTTACCAGGTCCGGGACTCGAACTGCAGTTGACTACATGGGACTCCAGCAACATAGACATTACGCCAACTGCTGGTCCCAGTCATGCCATTTAAAAAAAAAAATTATTATTGACAACTAGTAAATAATAATCATTTGAAAAAATCTGAAAAAATTTTAACTTTCATATATTTTTACTTCATTGTATTTGTTTCAGATGTAATTATTTATTTGCATTGACTATCCTAGGTTCATGTGTTTTGTAATAATATCATAAATTAATTTACTCAGGGCATTAGATGTCATTACATTTTTTAGACTGAATAATTATGAATATCACGTATGTATTTTAGTAATGTCCAAATTATTTTATACAACGTTTTTTTGTTGAAAGATAGGTCAACCTATATTTAGTTTCTCTGTTCTATAAAACAATTGTAAGTCAGCAATGAGTATTCTATCAATAAAGAAATGCCATTTTCAGGCATGGATTAATATTTTACTTTAAGAAATATATTTTCAATTCATATTTAAAATAGGAAAATCTGCAGCTTAGCACATGGATCTAGATTTCAGTTTTCTGCCATAAGGCACTTGTGCTCACTTGAAAGAGAGAGACAGAGAGAGAGAAAGTGAGAAAGCACTCCACAAGTAGGATAGCTCCTCTACAATCTCTTCCCCTCCATTGTAGTCTTGGGATTTGGGGGCATTCACTCACACATGCCTGGCATAATTTTCAAAGTGGTGGGTCCGGAAATTGAACTTCACAGTCGGCCCATGTGGGATCCAGCACCTTAACCACCACACCACTGGTTGTCCTGGAACCAGATTTTTAAATTTCTATATGAGTCAGTAAAATTTTAAGTAATGATATTATATCCTACTGTAATAAAATTTAGTGCAGTTATTGAAGTGATGGTGTAATTTTATTTGTTGTCATGTATAGCTGTTAAAATGATTATGTACATTTATTAATTATTATGTATGGTTTGGCATGACTTCATATTTTTAAATTGCATAAATATATATAAAAGTCAATAGCAATTTAACTTACACTGCTATATTTGTGCTTTAGAGTTGTGGCAGTTTAGATTCAGTTCATATTTTGTTTGTATTTTAAATTACAATTTATAATTTTCAGTAAATATAGATACATATATATATATATATATATATATATATATATAGTCTAAAAAGTATGAGAATGCTAGCTTGAATACCATAATGAAGGTAATATGTGATTTCAATGAGAGTACTCTGACCGCTGGGGAAGACAATGGCCATGTAACCAAAACATAACTTTAGTCTGGGTGGAGTCAGTCCCATCACTGTATACAGTATTTCAGTTTCATAATGAAGAAAAGAAAAAAACAATAAGGATAATGTTTTTACATGATCCATTTCTAGGCACTATAATATGCATTTATTTTAAGAATGAATAGTGCATTGCCCAGTCATTATTATTTTCCCTATAGTGGGGGTAATGCTTCTTATTTTTACATGAAAATATTACAGGCTGCTTTTATTATGGCTGTACTGGATTTCACATACTCAACTTCAGTTTGAATCCTGACCCTGATGGTTTGAAAAACACACCATGTGCATGTGTGTACATGCCCTAACAGGATGGAGAAATGGGGGAAAAATAATTGTGGCATGAATTGTGGCACGACTATCATTTCTCTCTGTATCTCTCATTCTTCCTCTATGATGAGCCCATACATTTTCTGACAATTAAAAAAATGCTATAGATTGTATTTAATGACAATATGAGCATTTATTGTCTTAATTATTTGGTGATATTCTGTATTTAAATATAAATTTCTGGAAGAAAAACAATCAAGTAGCGAAATAGAAAATCTTCTAAAGATCTCTGCAGAATAAATGACAGTGATACTAATAATTGTGAATATTTACATAGCACTTACTACTTGCCAGATTCACCGCTAAGCACTTTGCAAACATTAAATCATGTCACCTTGATAACAACTTTATGACTTTGACCTTATTATTGTTGCCATTTTACAGATAAGGGCACCGATTTATCTAAGTTGCCCAATAGTTATTGGTGGGAGAATGTGGATTTGAGTAGAAGCTTCTGGCTCAATGCTGTGCTATAGTGATTGAAGCTGATGATCATGGGTCATATTAACAAACACGGATACAAGCTATGATCACCTAAAATCTATGATTACCTAAACCGCTGTGCACTGAAGTTAAATATGGAATCACAAGAAAAATAATTTAAAAATGTACTTGCCTTTGATTCCTATCTGCTATTTTAAGAGTTTCGTCTCCCCATGGAGAAACCTCACATGAGCTCATGCTTGCTTTTTCTTTTCTGGGGCTGCCACTAAGCCATGTGACCAGCTATTTCCTGCCCTTTCTCCCAGTGGAGGCTTGTACGGGCCCTGGTGATCATACAGAGGCTAATAACTCTTCTAACAACGAAAATCTCTGTGGAAACCTTCACTAGCCCTGAATGAGAACAGACTCAAGAGGTGTCAGGAATCCCATACCTGGCGAAACACATAAATCTTGTAAAATAAGTTTAATGAACATTCATGCACAGACTTTTTTTTTTCAATGAAGAAATCACATTCAAATAAAATCAACATTCACAAGTAAATAATAATAATATTCTTCAATATGCTGTTTTTCCTATTTACAATATTTTAGATCATTAAACCTTTCTGTAAAACTTACTATTCTATTTAAGAACAAATTACTTCTATAAATTTATTGTATTGTGTCATAAACTATTTTAATTTTCTCTTTTTAAATATCAGGATATTATAAACAGATAAACAGATTTAAAATCAGGAAAGTCTGAAAAATATATATGAAAATTTTATTCAATATGAAATGTAGAGGTGAGTACTATTTCTAAGATAAAATAAATGATCATATCTAATGTAACTTTAATAAACATTAAAATAAGTCAAATTAAGACTAGAGAATGGAGTAATTTGGGGGCTACATTATTTAGAAGAGAGATGACCACTTCATTCTGTCCCTAATTTACTATTTCCCAAGCAATACACTGACTCTGGGTTATAAAGAGGAATAAAGTTTCTGACATAAAGGAATATAAGAATTGGTATGATAGGGGAATTCTCCTGCACTGCTGGAGGGAATGGAAACTGGTCCAGCCACTGTGGAGAACAATATGTAGATTCCTCAAAGATCTACAAATAGAACTACCATATAATCCAGCAATCCCACTTCTGAGTATCTACCCACAGGACAGGAGAATGCTTAGTTGGAAAAGTGCTTGTGCATCTATGTTTATTGTGGCATTATTCACAATTGCTAGGACATGGAACCAACCCAAATGTCCATGAACAGCATAATGGACTGAAAAGGTGTAGCACTTATACTCTGTGGAATACTACTCAGCCATGAAAAACAAGACCCTGGCTTTTGATAGAAAGTGGATGAATATGAAAGATTTATCACTGAGTGAAGCAAGACAGGCTATGTAAGAGAGATATTATATGTCTCCACTTAATATATACTATCTGACTGCACTCTATGGCTAAAACTGAAAGATTAGAGGATATTAAAACATGGGAAATGGTTATAGATACTGGATACAGAGTGGGAAGAGTATAGGAGAAGAAGGAAAGTGTGAGGAAGACACTAAGGAGAAAAAGAGAGAGACAAGACATATATGGGACACAGAAATGGATCACTATCAGTTGATGATAACATGTATAGTATCCTTAACTAGACTGGTGTGAAATATATTCATGTTGGAAAATTAACTTTACAAGTTAAGTGATGTATAGTGATTCAATGTGTAAAAGAAATTAAAATAAAATAAAATATATGAAAAAAATAATTGATGTGATAGTCACATAAATAGGTGTAATCCACCGAGTACAGAAGTGTTGCGAAAAAGATTTCACAGGATTCACTGTAGCACTTGGAGGTCAAGGATGGCTTCTGCAAAAGGTGACATCTGAACCAAGCTGTGAAAAATCAGTAGTAATTACCAAAGAAAAGCAATGTTTGAATATGTTTCTAGCAAAAGCATAAAAATGTGTATAGTTACAGAGGCATGAAAAAAAACGGGACTAACAGTTGGTGTAATGGTTTCTTCGCTGCCTGACCTGGTGGCTTGAAACTCACACTGGGTGTATGTGTATGTGCCCAAGATCCCAGGAGGAGAATGGAGGAGAAAGGACTGCTGCATGGTCACCCTCCCTGGGGAGTGATTTCTCACTTTCCATCTCACTATCTCTGTCTTTCTATTTCTCTCTCCAGCAAGTGCATGCACCCTAAAGCAAAAACCTATTTTAAAAAATACTTGTTAGGTTAGGAAACAAAAGCAGTTTGACCTTATTAGAGTGTAAAGTACCAGGCAGAATAAATAAGAGATCAAGATGGAAGAAGAGGTAAAGGGACAATCACAAAGCATATGGCACAGTAACCAGTTCGTGGTTATTTAAGTTATTTATATTGATATAACTAAGAAAAGAGATCAAGAATAAGGACACTTGTTCCAAGACTCTTTAACTTGCTCAAGCACCAGATAATTGAGTATATAATAAAATGTATAGATTTTATATATATTTATATGAGCAAAAACCCTCTACAATATATATTTACATATTTATAATATACATATTTATAAGATCAGAGCTTATATTAATTTTAAGAACGCAATTGTATGATATATTTATGTTTAAATAACTTGTTGAAATGAGATTATCAAATTTTACATTGAAGACTTTGTTTTAAAAGTTTCATAGAATTAACATCATAATTGTCTATTTTAATCATATAGCCCCGCTGTAATTCAGCTCCACTTATTACTTTTCTCTCTAAGGCACTGAGTCTATATCCTGGCTGTCATGAGGTATCCCCAGAGTGTGCAACTGGATAAGTGCTCTGGTAACTCCCACAGGTTTGTGAACTCAGACAATTTTCAGGTATGTATGGCTGCCTCTATTAGGGAAGCTCCTAGTTTTCAGTAACTGTCATTCAATGAAAATAAGGACAGACTGCCAGTTTCACTCATTGTCCTTGGTCTCTTTCCCCAGGAGATATAATTATTATTAAACAACTTAAGTTAATGTATCAACCATCATACTAGCTATTTCTGATTTAATCCTTATAATAACTTGCAAGATAAGTATTATTAATTTTCATTTATAGACTAGGGAAAGCAGAGTTAGGATTGAATTCTACATCTGTTTGTTTTTGCTTTGAAGCTCTGACTGCTAGTGTAGAGTTCCAAAGTTACATAATTCAACTTAGCATCAAAAATCAACTGACTATGTATTATGTGTCAGCAACAGAATTAGGCACTGGCACTGCAAACATAAAAAAGTAATTATTTCCTGTACAAATGAAAAGGAGAGAAGAAGAGCCAGAGAAATGGATATAATGCCTTGCTATAAATACTATTAAGACAAATGGCAGAAATAATCCATTAAAATTAAGAAGACATAGAAACATGAGGGAGAAATGAAAACGAGATGACGACATTAAGTGGAATTTTAAAGAATTAACAGACTCCAGTACAGCCAGGGAACATCTCGTAGAAAAAACAGCTTCACTGAAGACACAGAGTTAAAGGTTTGTGGAATGTTTTTGCAACAATAAGTGGTTGGGGGTTGTCACTTTGTGAAGTACTCAAAAAACACAATTGGAAAGAGATCCTGGCTTGAGACTAAGAGAGTTTGCATGTCATAATAGTATGTAAGATCTTCATTCTGTAAACTTTGGGAGTCATCCGAAAAGTTGAAAAGAAATTGAGTAGACATCTAGGCTGGTATTACAATTCCTTTAATAGTTTCTTCATGCAAATTTTAAAAATAAAAATTATTTTATAAAGTTAAATTTGAATTTGAAAATAAATTGTTGAAGGTGGATTCTGATTTAATTAGTTTTTTTGTTGTTAGACAAAATATTTGCCATACGATGTTTCAGAAAGGAAAAATGACAGATGAGCTAAGGTTTGCTGAGGTTTCCATTCAGGTACATCTGACGGTTTGCAAGTAACATGTATAAACAGTTCATATGTTTCTGATTTATTTTTCTTTCATATTAGCAAATCATTTTTGTACATTGAATCATATATCTTCTCAATAGAACATGATTTTATGGTTTTATGTCTTTAAACTAAAAAGAAAATATGCTTAATGAAGTTTATGGACAAATAAGTGACATTAGTAATATCTGATACAATCTCTTTATTTTTATTTTAAAGAGAAAGAGATTATATGATTATACTTAGAAACTGAAACAGATTGGTCCAAGGTAATATCTCTCTTTTTTTTTTTTTTTTTTTTTGAGAGGATTTTGCTATAGGGCACGTGCACTGACCAAAAAGACAGACAGAGACAGAGAGACAGAAAGTGAGAAATCAACCCCCTCCAGTGGAGATGGCTACGCCACAATCCCTTCTCCTTCATTCTCCTCTCGAGATCTTGGGCACACACACACACGTGCCCAGCGTGAGTTTAAGCCACCGGGTCCGGGACTCCAACCATAATTGATTACATGGGAGTCCAGTGACATAGCCATTATGCCAACTGCTGGTCCAGATATATCTCTTTTGTTACATAATGACAGAGTTCTCTTTTATTCATTAAATAATCATTTACTAAATATTTACTAAATGCCTATATTTTGATGTGATTTCTTTCTCAACAGAATCCTTGGGTATTGTCCAATGACCACATGAATGGCATTTTCCTTTTAATGTGAGGCTGAGAGAATAGATAAATATTGCCTTTTGTCTAGTATTGCAAAAAATGTAAATGAGAATTCTGTGCTTTTTTTCTCCAGAAAAAGATACCCTATATGGCATAATGTGAAAAAAGACATAAAATGTCTGAAATTTTCCTGATAATGGTACCTCTTTGTTTAGAAAGTCTGCCAGCATAGTAGTTATATTTCCATTTGAAAAAATGGGACACCTGTTCCAGAGTATCTCAAGTGAGTTCAGAGAACTATGATTGTGTTACCAGGGACACAATTTCTACCTGCATAATGAAAGGGTCAGAACTTCTCTCCATTTTGACTGACTGCAGGGACTGAACTGCAAGCATGGGTAATGTTTTCTCTTTGCTAGCTCTTACTTCCAAAGTGACAATGAGATTTTTGAGGTTCTAATCCACTAGAGATCTGAAAACAGCATAGGTATTAAGAAAATACTGCTTCCTATTACATTTGTTGTAAAGAAAAACTCAATAAAATTTTTTGTCCAGTCTGTTTTCTTCTTACTGAATTGGCGAAAAATGGAGAAAATATTATACATGGCCCCTGTCTCCAAAAAACTGATAATCTAGTAGAGCTTGATGAGAAATAAACAAAAAAATGAGCACGTAACTATAAAGATATAAGCGTATTTACCAATATAGTTACATTTTCTGAAGAAAAACATCGTGGGGAAGAAAAATCAGGAAATTTCTTTAGGAAATATCTCACACTTATCCACTGGCACTTTCATTAGGCACAAAATAAATAGTTGTACAAATTAACAAAAATACTAAATTCAATTTGAATATGTTAGGTCATTGGGAAGTTATGACTTTTTTGTTTTGTTTTGTTTTTATGTACAAAAATGTATCATGACTTTTCTGATGATCCAATATTTGTTCCGCTCCTTAATCCTTACATTGGCAACTCTTACTCAGTCTTTCACATTCAGAATGATGACATCACTTCAGAAAGAGCTTGCTTCCTTATGCAGCTCTACCTGAAGTAACACTCATTTCTTGCCAGCCACTACACTATTGCAATT
This sequence comes from Tupaia tana, assembly GCA_026018925.1. Classification (NCBI taxonomy): domain Eukaryota; kingdom Metazoa; phylum Chordata; class Mammalia; order Scandentia; family Tupaiidae; genus Tupaia; species Tupaia tana. The sequence continues at coordinate 59,082,279 of JAKSZU010000001.1, forward strand.
TATCATATCCCCTTGTCATTTCCCTTTATTACTCTTAAAACTACTTGGAATGACATATTTGATATATACCTATGAATGTTTGTTTAATATGTGTTTTTATTACCAGAATCTAAGGTTTATGAATTTGCATAAGGAGTATGCCTGTTTGGTTCTCTAGTTGAAATTTTACAATTTGGCTAAGCGACAATTTGAGGAAAAAAGAAGAAGGAAACAAAGAGAATAAGAGGGAAGATGGAATGGAAGGAGAAGAAAAAAGAAAAGAAAAAAGATAATTATTCAGTCATATAAGAAAACATAATGATACAAAAATTTATCATTATGAAGGTTTGAGCTTTTCTAACATTATTCACATTGTGAGCATACATAATAAAGAAGGAGAAAATATGATGTACTCATCAATGTTTTCCATTTCTATTTCTTCTCTCTGGTGAGTGCACATGCACTGTAACAAATTTAAAATAGTAATTATAACGATAATAGTAAATAAATGAAATAATTTTACAGAAAAAAAATAGATGTATAGGGAAAAATGGGAAAAAGAAAGACAAAGAAAGGGAGATACTAAGATTCGCCCTTATTTTTCTAGTCTCTCCTTCACTCTGCCTTCAAGTTTGAACCTTGAAAGAGGATGGCATTAAAAGACATCTAGATAGATATGGAAGAAAATAATGCAAATGTGATAGGTGTTCTACAAAATCTTTGAAAGAAAATTGCCTGACAGGTTGTTGGAATACCAAATTAGAGATGGACACAGTCCTAATTTAGAATGAATGCTTTTTAAGTGATGTGTGCTTGCATTTTTAATCACTACTGTATTTCCAGAAACAGTGAAGTTCACTGCATACATCAGATGCTCAGCAAGTATATGCTGAACAAAGAGACCCTAGTACACAATTAGTAGGTGGGAGTATGGAAGAATTTTAACCTTCAGCAGTCCCTTTCCAGTGTTACTGCTGTTATCCAGATCTAGAAATAGACTGATGTTTGAAAGGTCAATGAAGATAGCAGCTAAATTGAAAATCGGTAGGCTGTCTTGGGGCTGCAGAGTGAAGACAAGGAGGCAAGCACTGGGGACTGTGGGGTAGGTAGCTTATATCAGTGTGCCAGATGGGAGTACTGTTGAGAGACTCAGAGGGTCTACAATAGCTCTGAGTCCTGGGGGTGAGTTTGAGTTGACTGATGAAGTTAATTAGGCACTAGTCTACTTAACAAAGTAGTACTATTGGAATTTCATGCTAGCTGTTGGCAATACATGACTTAACTATTTGGTTAGAAACTTCTAGAACAGGAGACAAACATGAGTCTAATGACTTATTTGCCATATTTCAGAGATCATATAAGAATTCCTTCTTCTGGGGAACCAGCAGTTAGCGTAATGGCTATGTCGCTGGACTCCCACGTAGTCGACCGCGGTTCGTGTCTCGGACCCGGTGGCTTACAACTCACGCCGGGCGCGTGTGCGTGCGTGCCCAAGATCCCGAGAGGAGAATGGAGGAGAAGGGATTGCGGCGTGACCATCCCCCCTGGGGAGTGATTTCTCGCTTTCTGTCTCTAATGTCTCTCTCTGTCTGTCTGGTGAGCGTACGCGCCCTATAGCGAAAATCTCTCAAAAAAAAAAAAAAAGAATTCCTTCTTCTGTAAGTGAAAGTGCCATTGGATTCTGAATTGAGGAATTCTCTTTAAGATGATCACTTTCACCTAAAAATGTATAACTGTGTACGAAAGAACTGTTTAAAAGAGTTGTTCAGATGATATCTTACACTGAAAAAAATATTTATATTGAAAATCAAAAGAACACATTTATTAATTATTAGCATTAGAGAGATCACTGTGACACACACCACAAAAATTCTAAAAATACATATTATTTGTGTCAATGATGAAACAATTTGAAATATATCATGACATAGCTGAAATATTAATTCAAAAATAGTACATTTTCAGAATCCACCTAAGACTTGTCATTAGATTTACAGGTGAAATTACACTTTGCTACAGAAGACACTCTTCACAGTGAAACATTCAAAACAAATAAATAGTCATTGTAAATTGTCCAAAAGGCAGACAATGGATGAAAAAACTTGTATATTTACAGACACACACACACACACACACGTGCATAGTAAACTTGTTAAGAATAGGAAGTCTGTGGAATTTCAGCCATGGACCTCAGCCTAGCATAGTGTGACAGCTCTATTTCATGAAATGAAGCTGAGAAGACACGTCTCCTTAATGTAGTACCCAGTTCAAGGTGATTTTCTCCCCAAGAACATGCAGGCCACCAGCATTCTTATTCCCCAGCCCTGTGTTGCAGAATCTCTGTTCTAAACAAGCACAGTAAGAAATGTGAGACTCCCTTCTTCTATGCAGCCCAAATTCACAGAGTGGCATCTCTGCCACAGGCAGGGCAGGCCAAGAACCAAGCCCTGATTACTTGCCCACCAGTTCGCAAGTAGGACAAGTGTTCCATAAGAGTATTGTCTCAACCTAAGTTTATGCTCATAAAGCAGGCTTTCTTTTCTAAGAAAAGCAGGCCACTGCTCTCATGTCCAAATTCATAGCAGTAGCATCAAGTTTCTGCTGTGGGAAAGGTAAGGCATGAGAACATAGAGCTCTGTAATGCTCCATAAGGGAATTATGCTTTTTTGAGAACAGAGTACAGGGAGTTGGAGAAGCCTCAGGGCATTGTCTAAACAAAAAATATTTTGGTTGTGAGAGGTTAAGGGGAGATCTATGGTAAAATATAGTCATAATTCCGAATGGTAAGTCACCTAAAAGTTTAATAGAACACAGATAAAGAGGCCTATAAAAAGAGACGTCCTGTGCTCAAAATAAGTCTGAAGGGGTGGACTCAAAGGGAACAAGGTGTACTTGGATCACACTATGTAGCAATTTATATCCCTGAATATTGTAGAAAATCACAGAGTGGAAAGACCCCAGGGCTTAGTGGCTAAGGAAGCCAGATCCTGCATGTCCAACTGAGCAATTTGAATCCCAGTGCCAACAGTTTAAAAATTATAGTGGGCACATGTGCACCCAGGCATGACCCAAACCATGGCAGGGTAGAGAAATGGAGGAGAAGGGATTATGGTGAGGTTCCACTTCACTGGGGAATGCTTTCTTCTTCTCCCTCTCCCTCTCTTCCTCCCTAGTGCGTATAGGTGCCCTCTGGCAAATAGGATAAAAGAGAACCACAGAGAAATCACTTGTCATTTCATGAGGATGTCAATAAAGGCATGCCGGGAACGGCAGTTAGTATAATGGCTATGTTGCTGTACTCCCATGAGGTTGACCGCAGTTTGCATTCCGGACCCGGTGACTTGAAACTCACGCCGAGTGCGTGTGCGTGGGTGCCCAAGATCCCAAGAGGAGAATGGAGGAGAAGGGATGGCGGCATGGCCATCCCTTCTGGGGGCTGATTTCTCGCTTTCTGTCTCTCTCTGTCTGTCTGGTGAGCGCACGCGCCCTATTGCAAAAACCTCTCCAAAAAATAAATAAATAAATAAAGGCATGCCATTAAGACTCTTAGAAAAATAGAAATGCATAGCCAAGGAGGCGTATCTAACACCACTGATGTCCCTGAAGGTAAAAGAGGACAAGTTTATGGTGCTTGTGTCCAGAGCTCTGCCCCTGAAGAATAATATTAGACAGAGCTCACTACAGAGGAAGGTAGACTTTGCCGAATTAGTCAAGCCATGTCTACAAAGGAATAAATGAGAAAACAAGAATCAGTATCCAGAATTACCCAAAAATGTCAATTTTTCAACAAAATTACAAGACATGCCAAGAAATAGGAAAGAATAACCCATACACAGGGTAGAGATAACAGCAATAGAAACTGCCATTGAGAGACAAGATATAGGAATTAGCAAACAAAAACTTTAGAGCAGCTATTATAATTAATTATGTTGGGAACAAAAAGACACTATGCTTAAATTATAGAAGAAAAATAAGAAAATGTCTTATTAAGTACCGGATAGCAAGAAAAAGAGATACCATAAAAAATTGAAATTTGGAGTTAAAAGTGCAATAATTGACATTAAAAACTTGCAATAAGTATTTAGCAGTAAATTAGAGTTAGCAAAAGAAAGCATCAGTGAATTTGAAGACAGATTAATGCAAATTACACAATCTTAAAAAAAGAAACTATGGACCAGCAGTTAGCATAATGGCTATGTTGCTGGAATCCCATGTAGTTGACCGCGGTTCGAGTCCTGAACCTGGTGACTTAAACTCTTGCCTGGTGCGTGTGCGTGCGTGCCCAAGATCTCAAGAGGAGAATGGAGGAGAAGGGATTGCAGCATGGCCATCCCCTCTGGGGTGCGATTTTTTGTTTTCTGTCTCTCTATCTCTCTGTCTTTCTGGCAAGCACATGTGCCCTTTAGCGAAAAAAAGACCTCTCCAAAAAAAGAAAAAAGAAAAAAAGAAAGGGTGAAGTAAAACTAACAGAGCCTGAAAAAAACTGAAACGTCATTATGTTCAGACATATATAATACATAAGGATGCAAAAGGAAAAATAAAAGAGCAAGTACTAGATGAATTACTAAGAGAAATAATGGCAGAAACTTTACCAAATGTGACACAAAACACTAAGCTACACTTCTAAGATAGTCAACCAACTTCATGTACAATGAGTGAAATGAACACGAAGCATACTGAAAAATTTTAAAAACTGTTAAAGCAGTGCTTAAAGGTAATTTTATAGCTATATACATCTACATTAAAAAAAAATACGGTCAGTCAGTTCCATGGTGGTTAAAGTGGCTAGATCCCACAATGCCAAGTGGTAAGTTTGAGCCTCTAACCCTATGTCTTGGAAAACATGCCAAGCATGTATGCATGCATGAGAAAAATTCCCAAAAGGAGAAATGGAGGAGAAAACTGAAGTGACTAACCCCATGGAGGGGTGCTTTCTCAATTGCCCTCTCTCTTTCTCTCTCTCTCTCTGTCTCTTTCCAGCAAGTGCATGCATTCTCCAGCAAATTAAAAAGAAAGAAAGATCTCAAGTTATAACCTCACCATCCATCTTAACAAGCTGGAAAAAGAAGAGCAAACCAAACCTAAATCAAACAGATAGGAAGGAACAACAAAGGCTAGAAATCAATCAAGTACAGAATAGAAAATAAATAGGAAAAAAATGAAAAAAATGGTTAGAAGAAATTTAACAAAATTGAAAAATAAATTTAGCTAGACTTACCAAGAAAATTGAGAGAAGCATCAAATTATTAAAATCAGAAATGAAAGAAGAGACATTGCTATTGAGTTCACAGAAACAAAATTTTACAGAGGAATACTATAAAAAATTATGTAAACATTTTATATAACAGCTGAAATTCACAAATTCTTTAAGTATAAAAACTTCTACAACTCAAGAAAAATTAGAAAACCTGGATATGTGGATAAAAAGAAAAAAGCTAAATTAATAACTCTAATATTACCACCAAAGAAAAGTCCAGATTCGGATGGCTCTATTGGTGAATCCCCCCAGACATTTAAAAAATTAACATCATATCTTCAAAATTCTTCTGGAAAAATACAAAAAGAGTGAAACTTTTCAACTTACTCCTGTATATAAAAGATCTTTCAAAATGCACTACAAATAAAACATAACTGTTAGAACTAATATATAAGCCAGCAAGTTTGTAAGATGCAAGATTAGGGGCCATCAGGTAGAGTAGTAACCACTCTCCGTTAAAGTAACGGACCTCCACATTGCAGACTGGTTCAAGTGCGGGACTTGGCAGCCTGAGACACACCAGGGAGCATGTGCGTGCCTGCACAAAACCCCAAGAGGAGAATGGAAGAGAAGGGATTATGGTATGGCCATCCTTACTGGGAGGTGATTTCTCTCTCTCTCTCTGTCTCTCCAGCAAATATATCTCTCTCAAAAAGAAAAAGATGCAAAACTAATTTTCAAAAAAATACTACCATATTATTTCCCATGTTTTGTTCTTATATCCGAACACTTTATTTCTAAACACTACAAAGGAACATTCCAAAAATAAATTTAAGAAAAATATTTAATCTATAATAGCATCAAAAAGAACAAAATATTGGGGCCAGAAGGTAGCACAGTTGTTAAGTTGCTGGACTCCTACGTGGGCAATTGCAGTTCAAGTACTTGACCTGTGACTTCAAATTCATCCTGGGCGTGTGTGCATGCATGCTCAGAATTATGAGAGACAGATGGAGGAGAAGGGATTGTTGCATAGTCATTTCCCCTGAGGAGTAATCACTATTTAGAAATCACAATTCCTGGGGACCAGCAGATGGCATGGTGGTTAAGGCACTGGATACTCCCACATGGCCGACCACAGTTCAAGTCCCTGACCTGGTGGTGGCATCTTGCTTTCTCACTTACCCTCTCTCTCTTTATCTCTCTCTATTTATGCATCTCTCTGGTTAAATTAAAATAAATGAATGAATAAATAAATAAAATTAAATAAATAAATCTTTAAAAAAAAAGAAATCACAATTCCTAGCTTTCTGTCTCTCTGTCCACTGAGCACATATGCCTTAGAGCAAAAGTTTACTTTAAGAAAGAGAGAGCAAAATATTAAGGAATAAATTTAACAAAATAAGTGCAAGACTCTTACACTGAAATTTACAAAAATGGTTAAAATATTTTGAGAGATTTAAATAGACAGCAATGTATGGTATGCTTATGTATTGTTAAGTAGGACTAATTTTATTTTGCAAAAGTTAATGAGCAAATCCTAAAATCATATAAAGCCACTTTAAAAAACAATTTGGCCGTTCTCTCAGTTGTTAAACATAGTCACAGTATCAAGGGAAATATGAAAATACATTCAAACAAAAATGTGTATACAGATGTTTATAGCAGCACTACATATATAATAGCCCAAAGGGGAAACAAACTAAATATTACTTATGGATAGAGAAAATATGGTAAATCCATACAATAAAGTATTATCTAGCCATAATAATGAAGTATTCATAATACTTACACATGTATATATACACACATATAAACCTTGTAAACATTATGCTCACTGACGTAAATTATTCACATAAACAACATACTATACAACTCCATTTATATGAAAAGTCCAAAATAAAAAAAAATCTGTAGATAAACAATTGCACTGTGTTTCTCTCAGGTTAGATAGGTGGTGGGAGTGATTGCTAATTAAATTTCTCATTCAGAGGTAAATGAACAGTTCTAATACTAGTTCATGGTGATGGCTGTACAGCTTTGTGAATATACTAAAAATTCAATTATAAAAATTATAAATGCATAAATTGTATGTGAATTATCTCTCTCTTTCTCTCTCTCTCTCTTTTTTTTTTTTTTGCTATAGGACACGTACGCTTGCCAGAGAGACAAAGAAAGACAGAAAGTGAGAAATCACTCCGCATGGGGATTGACCATTCCACAATTTCTTCTCCTGCAGTTACCTCTTAGGATTTTAGTCACACACACACACACACACACACACACACACACACCTGGCGTGAGTTTCAAGTCTCCACAGCTGACTACACAGGAGTTTAGCGACATAACCATTACACCATCTGCTGTTCTAATATGAATTATATTCCAGTGAAGTTGCTAAAATGGCAGTATAGGTTTAAAATATCATTTTGGTCCTGCTGATAGAAACTTTACTGTATCAAATGAAAATGAGAGCACAGTTGTTTTAATCCATTCAGGCTGATATTATAAAATTTCATTAACCAGGTTGATTTTTGTTTTTAAATTTTTAAGTTTTGTGCCATAGGGCGTGCTCTCCAGAGAGAAAGAAACAGAGGGAAACTGAGAAATAACCCTTCCCCCCCCAACCTCCCATGGGGTTGGGGGATGGCCGTACCACAGTCCTTTATCTTCCATTCCCGTCCTCGGATTTTGGGCACTTATGTACATTTGCCCAGTAAGTTTCAAGTCACTGAATCTGGGACTTGAACTGCATTCAGCCATGTGGGAATCTGGCACTCTAGCCACCATATAACCTGCTGGCCCCACTTAGGTGGATTTTAAACCAAAAAAAAAAAATTTTTTTTATAGTGCTGAAGGTTGGGAAACCCTAGATCAATGCACCAGCAGATCTGGAGTCTTACGATGGCCCATTTCTTGGTTTATGTTTGATTCCTTCTTATCTTGTCCTCACATGACAGATGGGGCAAGGAAGATATTTGACATATCTTTTATAAGGTTATTAATCTCACTCAAGGAAAGAGTCTTCTGTCTAGACCCAACCACCTTCCAAAGGCTCTACCTCCTAGCACAATCACATTGGTGATTAAATTTTAATGTATGAATTTTGGAAAACACAAGCATTTAGACCAAAGGAAGAGTAACTATTGCCATGGATTGTGCACTGATCCTGTTTCATATTATAAGTTCAGACTTTATATAAATAGAATTTCTTATGAGACAAAAATGTTCTGGAAGATTAAGAATAATACCTATAATAAGATTATAACATTATTGGGATCAATGTTACCACTGGAAAGAAATAGAAATGCTGAATAAAATATCCAAACCCTTTCTTAAAAGCATTGCAGAGACCAGCAGATGGAATAATGGTTATATCCCTGGATTTTCATAGTCAATCATAGGTCAAGTCTCAGACCCAGTGGCTTGAATCTCATGCAGGGCATATGTGCATGAATTGCATGCTCTAAATCTTGAGAGGAAAATGGAGAAGAAGGGGTTGGGATGTGGTCATCCCCCAGGTTGGGGTGGGAGATATCTTGCTTTTTGTTTCTCTCTCTGTCTGTCTCTCTAGTGAGTGTACTCAGTCTATAGCAAATATCTTTTCCTAAAAAGAAAGAAAAAAACATTGCAGAGGTGATAAAAGTAATCAATAATTCAGAAAAATTAATAAACAAATGGAGCCTCAAGAAAAAACAAGAGCACAAAGGCTAATTTTTATAGTATTTTAATTATTATGGGAAGTTGGAATCCATTCACTTACAATGATGTGCATGCAACAATCATAGCTCTGGGCCTGCCCAATTTAAAGAATCATAGAAGGTCCTCTACCTACAAATATTTGAATAAATAAAGGTTTATCATCAGAGTAAAAATAAATAATCTTAGCTTTGTCACTAACTATGAGATATTGCAGGGAAAATTAACTTACCATACAGCAGAACAAAAATTTTAAAATGTCCTTGAAAATTTTAATGACAAACTCCTTTTACACATTGTAGATTAGTAGTATCCCTAGGTTCCTCACATGCATACACACACAAACTTGGTGGTTATATACAGTGCCTAAGGAGCTGGATTTCATATGACCAACTGAGGTTCAAATCCTGGTCCCTACAGCTTGAAAACCCATGTGGATCATGTGCATGTATGCCTAGTATCTCAATGGGATGGAGAAATGTAAGAAGGGATATTGTGGCATGACCTTGTGCCATTGTTGGTAGTGCTTTCTTTCTTTCTCTGGTAAGTGCACATGCCCACTGGCCAACATAAAATAAAATATCTTATTCAATACTGTTACTTTATTATTCAAATAAATATTAGACTGTTTTCAAAAGAACTAGAACAGCTCACATTTTTAAAAAATCAAGGCTACTTACTGAATACTCTTGTTGGACATTATAATGGTATTGAATGTATCTTTATGAACAGTTTCTAAGAGTGGAAGAAAAAAAAAGAAGGGAGAGGGTTGTGGAGGAGTGTACAGGGTAAGCATTTTCTAGCTCAGTCCACCAAGAGTGGTTAGAAGTAATGGTTTCTGGCAGAAAACAGCATACTATTTCCCATGTTTTTGTTCCTATATCCAGCACCTGGACATCTTAGAGAAGTGCTGAGTCAAGTCCAAGGGCACGAGAGCAAAGATGAGTCTAAAATATCATGATAGCAAGTAAGAAAATGTCTGAAGAATAATAACATGTCAGCAAATAAATAGACATGAGACTGAGGAATTCCCTACTGACCAAACACTAGACATATTAAACATCAAAGAACAGCGGTTCTTTTTATAAAGCACTGGATAGGAATCTATGAATATGTACTTACTTAAATATGTAAATAAGAGTTGAAGATGAAAACACTCTTTTTTATAATATAATGTAAATTAGTGAATTAAAAAAGTATTTCAGAATTGAGAAATTCATTATTATGCAAGTGCCACAATAGTAATTGATTCAGGCAAAAATCATTAGTAATAGTAAAACAAATGAGTGGAAGTTTAATAAAATGTAAGACTTTATGTAGTCTTGAAATATTTCCCTGCAGACCAGCTGGTGGTGGTGTAGTGGTTAAGATGGCTGGGTCCCACATGGCAGACATTGCAGTTCAAGATGGTTTGAAAAAGATAACACACATGCACATGTGCCCAAAATCTGAAGAGGAGAATGGAGGAGAAGGGATTGAAATTTAGCCATTCCTTCTGAGGAGTGTTTTCTTACTTTCCATCTCTATGTCTCTCCAGTGAGTACACAAACACTACAGCATATTAAAAAAAAAAAAAAAAAAAAGAAGAAAAGAAAAGAAAGAAAGGAGGAGGAGGAGGAGGAGGAGGAGGAGGAGGAGGAGGAGGAGGAGAGGAGGAGGAGATCTCCCTGGAAAATACATGTTACTTACAAAAAGAGCTATACGTTTTATAGTATGGGAACTTGGAAGGCATCGCTTTAACTGCACAAAGTTAACCTAACAACAAATGATGGTACAAAGAGACATCATGTGCCTCCTTATATAATGCATTGAGAAGGCACTTCCATCAGTTCTGTGATATTCTGTGAATGATTCAGGAACAGATCAAAATAAATAATATCCATCAAACATGATAAATCTGAAAAATATCTAAAACCCAGCAAGGCACTAATATTTAGAGTTGTATGCTAAACATGAAAGCCTCTGGGGCTAGCAGATGGTGTGGTGGTTAAGGTGCCAGACTCCCATGTAACCATGCCCAGTTAGCGTCCTGAACTTGGCGACTTGCTTTCTCACATTCTCTCTCCCTGTGTGGTGAGTGCACATGCCCTATAGCAAATTAAAACAATAATAAAAATAAATAAAATGAAAAAATAATTATTTAAACTAAACGTGATAGCTACTACCTATATGTGGCTATATCAATTTTAAATTGGGGCTGGCAGGTTGCATGGTGGATAAGGGCACTGGACTCCTACATGGCCGACCACGGTTTGAGTCTCGGACCTGGTGGCTTGCTTTCTCACTTTATCTCTCTCTCTCTCTCTGCCTTTCTGGTCAAATTAAAAAATAAAAAAGAATTTTAAATTAATTAAAAGACATTTAATTAAATATTCAGTCATTAAGTCACACTACATTTAAAGTGTTCAACAGACATGTGGCTATTGGTAATAGTATTGACTAACACAGATGTACAACATATTTGGCATTAAAATTTCTGTTGTACAGCACTGTTGGAGGTCTATGTTGGTCAGAGAGTACAGAGAACTCCAGCAATAATAAATAATTAGAAACTTAAAAATAAGTTTAAACAAAGAAGTGAAAATATCTTAACAATGAAAACTATGAAACACTGATTGATAGAAATTGAACAAGGCACAAATAAATGGAAAAATATCCTGTTTTATGGACTGACTAATTAATATGGCTAAAACACTCATAGTATGCAAAATGATCCATGTATTCTTTAAAGAATTATTTTATTTAACTTTATTTATTTATTCAATTGTTTATTTAAATTTGACCAGAGAGGGGGAGAGAGGGAGAGAGAAAGAAAGAGAGAGAAAAAGTGGGAAAGAAAGTTGCCAGGACTGGGACTCAAACCATGGTCGGCCATGTGGGTGTCAGCACTTTTAACCACCATGCCACCTGCCAGCCTCCATATATTGAATCCTCATAGAAATAGGAATAACAATCCTAGCATTTTAATGGAATGATTAGAGACCCCTCATACACAAGCTAATTTTGAGTGAAAAAACAAAGCTTGAGGCATCATATGATCAATTTCAAAATATACCACAGAGCTATAATAACCAAAAGAGTATAGCACTGGCATAAATACAGACACATCAACCAACAAAACAGAACAGAGAGACTAGAAATAAATTCAAACACCTACAGCCAACGCATTTTTTACCAAGTTGCCAAGAACCCACTATGACAAAAGGACAGTCTCTTCAACAGTTTGGGGAAACTGAATATTTACAGGCAAAAGAATAAAATTATACTTTATCTCACATCCGATACAAAAAATAGACTTAAATGAATGTCTGACATGTCTTATGAAATTTAAAAACTACTGGAAGAGAGACCAGCAGATGATATAATGATTACGCTACTGGACTCCCACATAGCAGACCAAGGTTTGAGTCCTGTAGTGGTGGATTAAAAATCATGCTGGGCACATGTGCACACATTTCCAAAATCCTGAGAGAATGGAAGAGAAGGGATTGAGGCATGGCCATCCCCGTTGGAAGGATATTTCTTGCTTCCTTTCTCTCCGTCTCTCCAGCATGTGTATGTGCCCTATAGCAAAAATCTCTCTTAAAAAAAAAAAGAAAAAGAAAAGAAAGAAAAAAGAAAAAGAAACTACTGGAAGAAAATCAGAAGCAAATCTCTTTGGAATTGGTGGAGGTAATAATATTTTTGATATGACTTCAAAAGTGTAGGAATTGAAAGAAAATGTAGACAAATGGAATTACATCAAAGTAAAAGATTTTGCATAGTCAAGGAAATAATCAACAGGGTAAAGAGAAAACCTACAGAATGGGAGAAAATATTTCCAAATATACATCTGATAATGGGTTACTATTAAATATTTATAGGGAACTCAACTGTATAGAAAGAAAAAGATAACTAGATTCAAAAATGAATCAAAGAGATATTCTACACTTCATGTTTATGCAGTAGTATTCATGGCAGTCAAGATGTAAAGTCAGCCTAAGTGTTCATCGATAGATGAATGGGTAAAGAATATGTGATGAATACGTGCACAAAAGAATACTATGTAGTCATAGCAAAGAATTAAATTCCATCATTTGTGACAACTTGGATGAACCTGGAGGACATTATATTATGTAAAATGAAGCAGACACACAATGACAAATAGTACATGATCTCACTCATATTAGGATTCTGAAAAAGAGTCAATCTCATAGACACAGAGAGTAGACTGGTGGTTAATAGTGGCTGAGGTGGAGGGATTGGAGATTGCAAAAATACTGGTCAAAAAAGTCTAAAACTAGGGAACCAGCAGTTAGTGTAATGGCTATGTTGCTGGACTCCCACATAGTCGACCGCTGTTCGCATCCCGGACCCGGTGGCTTAAAATTCACGCTGGGAGTGTGTGCGTGCGTGCCCAAGATCCCGAGAGGAGAATGGAGGAGAAGGGATTGCAGCGTGACCATCTCCCCCGGGGGGTGATTTCTCGCTTTCTGTCTCTATGTCTCTCTCTGTCTGTCTGGTGAGCACACGCGCCCTATAGCAAAAACCTCTCAAAAAAAAAAAAAAAAAGTCTAAAACTAGACTTAGGAGAAATAGTTCAAGAGATCATTGTACAGCATGGTGACAATAGTTTACAATGATATATTGTATTTTTGTGAAATGTACAGTAGATGATAAGTATTCTTGCCACAAAAATGATACATATGGTAGATAATACATGTATTAAGTAACTAGATTTAACTATTCCTCAATGCATATATACTTCAAATACATACAATTTTATCTGTAAATTAAAAGAAAAACAAGTGAATCATTAGAAGACCTAATAGAAAAGAAATTACAATAGATTATAACATGTATCTACCAAAAAAGGTAATATTCACTATCTAATATGTAATATATTAAGCACAAAGTAAGACAAGGATAATACCACACACAATGAAAATTGAGATAGTATTTCAAATATATTCTTGCATATGTCTAATGTAAATATTGTTGTTTATTTGTTCATTGTAGTATGGATTAGGAGAAAATCTACATATTTACTTCCCTAAAAAAGTGGCTAAGGAAGATATGGATAAATTCTGTATACAATGTGCAGCAGGAGGAAGCACCAACTAGACACAGAAAATATGGAAAAATACAAGAGAGTGAATTTTTGCCACAATATCACTTACACACATTTAAAATATTAAAATCTTGTCAAAATGCCTATTTTAAAATTCATATAGTTACAAATATTTATAAAATAAGTTAAAATAGATGTCTATTTATGGAGTGAAAAATGTTAGCTTAAAAAAAATCATAGTCTCAAAATTAAAAAATTAAAGCCTCAAAATTTAGGTCAGTGAAACTTTAAAAATTATGCAATTTATATTTCTGTCTCTATTAAAATATCTTATTATAAGCACTTTTTGACACAAAACATAAAGTTTTCTAGACAGAAATATGTTTTTAAAATGACCATTCAAAACTTAAGATGCCATAATAACTATTTCAAGGAATTTAACATTTCTCTAACCTAAGTTCTAATTTTAGTTTTCCTACTGATCTTTTGTACTGTACAGACTTAACATCAGGGTTGAATCCTAAAAGAGCCATATAAGTCCACATTCTTTAAGTACATAGCAAAGTCCTGCTGTGTCCATAATTACCAGAACTGGAGATCTTTAGATCCAGGACCACATACTGGCCAAAGTACCAAGATGTGCTTGGCCCTCAATAGTTTTTTTTATGAACTGGAGGAATGGATACTTGATTATGATGTGGATAAAAGAGAGAGATTCATTGCATAATTAATTGGCAAAGCCGAACACACTTTGATGACTTTTATAGGTCATTGAAATGAGAAAACACAGCCTGAAACCTCTGCAGAGAATAATGAATCCTTGATTGACTTTGTATCCTTAAAACTAGTTACATTTTTATTTCTCTATATACAGTAAGATCGAAATAGCAGGATTTGTCTCTGTTTAAATACAGTTTTCAGAGTTAAACATTGAGAGTTTGACTTTCATTTCTAGAAATGCAAGGTTGCATTTACATATATGGCATTGTACAGAAATCTGAAATGGATGAAATATTTTCAGTGAAAAGTAAAACCATTTCTAAATTGCACTCTTCTTTTCTGTCAATGAGCTTTTGCTGTTGCAGTTGTTTTGCTTAAAGTGGGCCAACTTTATATATGAACGTTATATGTGAGAATATTCCTTTTCTTCTTATATGAGTTATTGAACTACTTGGGGATTATTTAAATCAGCATTTCCAATCTGAATACACATAGGAATCTCCTCTCAATGAGCAAATTATGATTCATTAGGCCTGGGTGGAGGCCTGAGATTCAGACTTTCTAAGACACTGATTCTACTGAAATGCAATTTGAGTGGGAAATTCAAAATAGACATAGGAATTTTCAAATATTATTATTTTATCAAAAGTGTTTGAAAAGAATATGAAATTGGGACCAGCTGTTAGCGTAATGGCTATGTCGCTGGACTCCCACGTAGTCGACCGCGGTTCGAGTCCTGGACCCGGCGGCTTAAACTCACGCCGGGCGAGTGTGCGTGCGTGCCCAAGATCCCGAGAGGAGAATGGAGGAGAAAGGATTGCGACGTGGCCATCCCCCCTGGGGGGGTGATTTCTCGCTTTCTATCTCTCTGTCTCTCTCTGTCTGTCTGGCGAGCGCACGCGCCCTATAGCAAAAACCTCTCCAAAAAAAAAGAAAAAAATAAAAAGAATATGAAATTATATCTTCTTTGGTTGAAACATCTGAATAACATAACCAATAATCAGTTCCATTCAGATAAAAAGTGTGATTAAATGACAAGAACAGGTAATATTTGTTTTTAAAGTATAAAAGTATACGCACACACACATATCCAAAACTTTAAAAGGAAAAACAATTTAATATAAATTCTGAAAATCTAAAAGGGTAAGCTATTAGCCCTAAAAGTAGCAGCAAGTTGAACACCCATTTACCTAACAATATGCATATGCCTATAGGCAAGTACCTTTAAGGAAAAATCTTGGTTTTCGCCTCTGGACTTTTAAAACAATATGCTTTTTTATTCTGAATGTGGCTTTCAAATATTTATAGAATATACCACTGATTTCTGCCAGTATTTTCTGCAGATTAAAACAACTTTGTTGAAGACCTTTATTCTAGCAGAACAACTATTTTTTTTTCTTCTTTACTCCCTAAGCTTACTCCTACAAATTGAGGCTACAGTTAAAGAAAATTTATATTTTATTGTGGCATGTTAGTTTCTCAAGTATTTATGGTAAAAATTATAGCCATTTGTCCACCCAGGCTGGATTCCATCATCTACTGAAATGCTTTATTCTGATGGAAAACCTTTTCAGTGTTTCAGAGAACGAATTTAGTTCTTTAGGAAAGGATGGAAGGTGACTCCCCATGAAATACTCATATTAATGTTTTGGTGACGAGGTACTGCAAGGTGTTCTCAATTGTGCACTAACAGTTTTATTTTTAATTCACTTGCACACTCATGATCTGACCAATGGATAAGCGTTTCTTGACCACTTAGTAAAACACAAACTTCTATCCTCGCATTACACAACAACATTACTACACACAAATTCTTAAGTGTAGTTATCTCCCAGGGAAAGCAATCTCTCTTAAAAAAATATTCAAGTTAATATTAATGTAATTACTTCAATCTTTACTAAGAGCAATAATTAAAATGTTAAATCAACTCTATATCAAAGAAATCCTGACTTTACCTCTGAAGACATTCTCCATTATTAATAAGATCTGGAACTTGTGAATTAACCATGCAGATCACATATTACATCTTCAGGTTAAAAAAGAAAACTAGTTTTTAATATTTTAAATGTGTTTCAAGCTAGGCTCTTCATAAAAAAATAAATCTAGTTGATCTCAAAACTTATCTTCTAAGTAGACATAAATTCATTAACTATCTTATTTAATTGCTAAATAGAATCTGAAAATATATATTTATTCTGTACTATACTTTACAGAGTTAAAATTTACAAAATATAAAATTACTGTCAAGTGACTTCAATAGAAACATTATGTTATCCTTTTATAGTTTTAAAAGTAAAAAGCTGCTAATCAATTGGCTTTCTAGAGATGAAAAGAATAGCTATGAATTATCTAATAAAACCAATAATTTCTGTAAAATAATTTGACATGCTCTCTACATGATTTTAATGTCAAAAATTTTAGTATTTATATGTTTCAAGGTATAGACATGTTAGGCTAAGGTGTTTTTTTGTTTGTTTGTTTTTTTTTTTTTTTTTTTTTTAATTTTCATGGGCTCCAATAAGGGACAGAAAGAGAGAGAGGGCAAGAGAGAAAGTGAGAAAGCACCCTGATGGGCGATGGTCATGCCAAATTTCCTTCTCCTCCATTTCCTTCTCTTTTAGGGATTTTTTTTGTCATGCATACACATGTTCCCAGTGTTCCCAGTGTGTTTTCTTAAGTCAAGATCATCTGGGACTCACGCCACACAGTCAGCCATGTGGGATCCAGCCTCCTTAACCACCATCACCAGGTAACCCCATGTTAATCTAATTTTTACAAAATACTCTACTTAACTTTCAAAGATTATAAATCTTAAAAATTAATATAAATAAAACAAGTCATAAAAATGCTTCCAACTCTACTTTATAAGGTGTATATATATATTTATATATATATGTATATATATATAAAACTATAATGCCTTTTATTGTCATACACACACACACACACACACACACACACATACACCTATATACCTATAATGCCTTTTCTTATCACACACACACACACACACACACACACACCTGTGGAAAGGAATGGGAAGATATCTATCTCTATCTAGATAGATAGATCTATATATGGCAACAAAAGGCATTACAGACAGTATAAATAATAGCATATATAATATACATATGTATCATGTTTATATATACCAAAGTACTTAATAAGCATCAGTAATAAATCATATGCCATCACATGCTAACTTTTTGGCTTTATCTTGTATGCCAATTGTTCTGGATTGACTAGCATCAGTATAGCATCAGAAATCCTTGAACTTTGAGAAATCTACTCTCTGTTCAAAGAACTTCTATGACTGCTAGTGCTTAAATGGTTTTGTCCCCTCCAAAATCCATATTGAAATTTACTCCCTGATTCAACAGTAGTAAGAGGGAGGTCTTTAGAAGGTGATTAAGTCATGAGGATAGAGCCTTGATGAATGACATTAATGAACTTATAAAGGGCTACAATGACCTAGCTTAGCTTTTTTTTTTTTTTTGCCTTTGTCTTTTTGTCCATGTGAAAACATAGTATTCTTCCTCTCTAGGTGATGGAAGACACAACATTCAAGGATCTATCTTAGAAGGATTGACTGGACCATCAACACACACCAGATCTATCAGTCACTTGATCTTTGGCCTTATAGCCTCCAGTGCTATGAGAAATAAATTCATATTGTTTATAAGTTGCCTGGTCTATGGTATTTTATTATAACAGCATAAATAGACTAAAGCAATCATTATCTCTATAGTTTTTCTCAAGTGAAACATAGTTATACTTCTGCTATTTATTAAACAGCACACATGTGCATGCGCGTGCACACACACACACACACACACACACAGGCACACTCAAATCATACTTTCTTTAGATCAAGTTGAATCATTCCAAACAAACTTTACAGATACTGTAGCTCTTGCATATCTAAAATAAAAAGTTTTATTAAAACAAAGATAAATTATACAAATTATACAAATATATATAGTAGTTTACTAAATATTTAGACATATTTTTCACATGATTATCAAATATCAATTTTACAATGTGGAATTTATCACATTTTGTTACCCAAAAAGCTACTTCATCCTCTAAAATAGTTTTTATATGAAAATCAACAAAATCTGTCTCAAATTTAAGCAGTATTCAATAAGTAATACTATACACTACCCTTTTGTTCACCTCTTGTATCCAATCTCATGTATTCTGCATATTTAATATCACTTCATTACTACTTCTTACCTTACCTTTTCACTGTCATTGCTACTTCTCCAATCTCGCTTACTTTAGTTGATCTTCTACCCTTCCCCTTATTCTAAACACAATATTCATAATTTTGATACTGTCCTTCCTTAATCCAAAATCTTCATTATCACTGATCTGCTAAAGTGTTTTAATTATTCAAGTATTTAAGGTAAATTTCAAGATTCTTAATTAAGTATAAATATCATTTAAAATTTCATACTCTGTGGTCCCAGCTTCTCCTCCAACCAGAAACAACTTATTTTTTTAAGAATTATTTATTTATTTAATACCATTTGTTATTATTTTTTTTAAATTGACCAGAGAGAGATAGAGAGAAAGAGAAAGTGAGAAAGCAAGCCGCCAGGTCCAGGATTTGAACTGTGGTCAGCCATGTGGGAATCCAGTGACTTTAACCACCAAGCCACCTTCCAGCCCCACCATTAACAACTTCTGATCCAATTATAAAAATGTACCTATAGCGAAACAAGTTGTTTGTAACATTCATACTGACCCTTTTCTGAGTAGAAGAGTGAGAGAGGCTTAAAAAAATAAGTAAAAGTAGAAATAGAAAGCAACACCAAAGATAGCACTTTCAAAAGTAAAGTTCAGTAATAAGGGAAAGAATCTAAGAAGGGCTTGAATGATTGTTTAATTAATGAGACAAGTTCTAACATGTTTAAAGTTTCATAAATTAATTCTAAAGGTTTAATTCTGAATAGTTATGAAGAACTTAAAAAGAAACATTGGATACTGAATAATTATAAAAATTATAAACATCAATACCCAGGAAAAGATAAATCCCTGAATTTAAGAGATAAAACAATCTTTACAATCTTATAGGCTCTTAACAAGAAATGGAACACATATCTTTTAAGTCTTGTGATTCTCTAACAAACAATAAACAAATGATAGTCACTGCCTTTCCAAGGGGACTGTATTTTAGGTTTAAGTATTAGGCGGGAGAGGGACCCCAATTCCCATAATAAAATGCAATTTGGTGTTAAAGGAGATACCAAATAGTTGCTGGGAGAATTAGGTATCATTGCTGCCTAGTGGCTTGTGAATCCATCTGGGAACAATTGCCATGTTCTTCATTAAAGCTAATAAAGTTGTGACCTAAAGTTGTATTCCATTAGGATTCTCTAGAGTCTTTCATTGCCTGAGGGGACCTAGAGGCAGTGATGAGGAAAATGGGGCTGTGAAAGATGTTATGTTCCTGCCTCTGTGTTCCCAATGTGTATGTCAAATGACAACGTATGCACTGTAATGGTATATTTTAAAATGATATTTTAAAGACTTAAGGCACTTTATATATATATATATATATAGAGAGAGAGAGAGAGATAGATAGATAGATAGATATAAATATAAATAGATATAGATACAGATATATATATATATGTTAATGTGCTACGGTGATACAAATACCAAAAAAAAGGCAAAAAGGCTGTGATCTTTTTCTATGTGTACTCAAATCTCATCTCCTCCTCTTGGAAAGACAATATGATGGCGGTGCATCAGTCATTTTAAGAGTTGATTATTTGTGTTAGATCGTATGCTTATTTTAAAACATAGTGCTTTTATTATTTTTTTTGAGAAATTTTTTGTTATAGGGTGCATGCACTTGCTGCAGAAACAGAACAGAGACAGAAAGCAAGAAATCGTCCACCAAAGGGGATAACCACACCGCAATCCTTTCTCTTCCATTCTCTTCTCTGGATTTTGGGCACACACGCACACAGGTCCAGCCTGAGTTTCAAGCTGGTGGGTCTGAGACTTAAACTGTGGTCAGTCATGTGGGAATGTAGTACCTTAACCAATAAACCACCTGCTGGCCCAGTGTGTCTGTTTTATATTACTGACTCACTACAGATCCTGCCCTTGAATGAAACTGTATCTGGAAAAGCTAAACACCAGTAAAGTTAAGAGATATGATTAACTAATAAATATTTTTATAATTGTTGAATAATAAAACTATCATATATGCTAATTTATTACCTGTCTCTATAAAATCTTTGAAAGTATCAGTAGGGAAAACAAAGTTTTCATGTTACTGTTAACTATCATTGTATCATAATGCATATTTACGTTTAATAGATAAAAAAGACATACAATCTGAGCATAATCCTCTATTTTCATAATTTATTTTTCATGATGCCCTTATTTTAAAAGTAAGGACTACTTAAGTATATCGAAGATGACAAAACCTAATATGGATATGATAATTAGTTTACTATTTTTAATAGGCACTGTACACATTCAAAAATAGATCATGCTTATAATTATTTACTCTGTAGATAATGTATATTTTCTGAACTCCTTCCTCAAGCATAATTTAAATTTTCTAAAATGCGGATGTTCCTATAAACCCCAAAGCGGAGTGGAGAGTTATAAATGACCGTTAAAAACAGTAACAGTGTGGCATAGGTAAGAGTGGAGGCCTTGACACACCAGAGTTTTCCTTACATTTAAAATTCTACCCAAACAAGTAAAATGTTCAAATCCATAACAATTAACCCAGCAGATATGCAGGAGCAACTACCCAGGTGACAGGGATCTCATTTACATATGTCAAATTAAGTCCCTCTGTTCCAAAAGAAGCCAGAAATTTAAGTGGGCTTTAAATAGGTCAGGGAAATCTCCTCAAGTTTAGAAAGGCCTCTCAGCCACCAGACAAGTGATTATAACCTGAGCAGCACTTGAAAGCCAGAAACTGCCGTGCTGTGCTGAATAAATTCTCCTCAATGACCTTTTCATGACAACTTTCTCATTTCCGATAATGTGGAGACAATTAGGTGTTAAATTACGTGTTTGTGGAGCAAAGCAGCAACCTTTGAAGCAGAGGTCTTACTGGAGAATATATTGGGTGAATGTGTAAAAATAGCTCCTAACAAGTAATATAGTTGTACAATGTCCAGCCCCTTAATTTAACAAATGAGAAAACTGATGTCTAAATAACTTCAACAACTTGATGAGTACAACACAGCGATTTTGAATCAGAACAGTACTGGAACTCACAATGAGATCAACATGTTAATTTTATATTCTTTTTTTTTTTTTTTTTTTAATTTGCCAGAGGGTCCCTACACTTACTGGAGAAAGATAGAGAGAGACAGAGAAAGAGAGACCAAAAAGAGAAATTCTACCTTTCTAATGATGCTTAGACAATAATTACAGGGTTATAAGACATACTGAACTTACACTGTATACTAAGGACTTTATGTATGTAAAAGTAAACAACCTAATACACATAGTGACAGAATCTGAGAAGGGAAATATCAAAGAAGAGCTTCATCTTGAAGCCAATAATAGAGGCTAAAAACTAAATTAACTTACCAAGAGGCACCAGAAGAGGAAGAACAGAGATGTTTGGGGAATTATAATATACTTTCGGTGGTTATCTTTGGGATCAGTTAAGAATTCTGGGAGAGGGACCAGCAGTTAGCATAATGGCTATGTCGCTGGACTACCACGTAGTCGACCACGGTTCGAGTCCTGGACCCGGTGGCTTAAACTCACGCCAGGCGCATGTGCGTGCATGCCCAAGATCCCGAGAGGAGAATGGAAGAGAAGGGATTGCAGCGTGGCCATCCCCCCTGCGGGGTGATTTCTCACTTTCTGTCTCTCTGTCTCTCTCTGTCTGGTGAGTGCACGCGCCCTATAGTAAAAACCTCTCCAAAAAAAAAAAAAAAAAAAGAATTCTGGGAGATAGGTCTATAGAGTCAGGCTGATACTATATAACATTAATTCTTGCCTTAAAAAACTCTGGCAGGTAGTAAACAACAAAAGAAAACTACACTTTTTGAGTAACTTCTTAATTTCTTCTAGTAGAAGAAACAAGATCATTTACCAGTCATTTACATTTAATTCTGCCCTTGGCATTTTTTACCGCACTACGTACATTAAAAAAAATAAATAATAATAATAAAGAAAACAACTCTCAACAGGAAAACCGCCTACAATGTGGCCAGATTCTCAACTAGTATTTGTCATGTTTCTCTTTCCATAAAGGTCTTTTATATTAACTTGACACCTACCAAATTTTCAACACATCTTACATTTCTTAAAAATTTCTGACCTCTGGGAACAGCAGTTAGCGTAATGGCTATGTCGCTGGACTCCCACGTAGTCGACCGCGGTTCGAGTCCCAGACCCGGCGGCTTAAACTCACGCCGGGCGCGTGTGCGTGCGTACCCAAGATCCCGAGAGGAGAATGGAGGAGAAGGGATTGCGGCGTGGCCATCCCCCCTGGGGGGTGATTTCCTGCTTTCTATCTCTCTGTCTCTCTCTGTCTATCTGGCGAGCGCATGCGCCCTATAGCAAAAACCTCTCCAAAAAAAAGAAAAAAAAAAAATTTCTGACCTCACTATTCAGAAATGAGCATTTGATAGTTTTGTTACATGTTTTATCATGTATCACATGCTATTCATGTAGTTATTGCTACATGAATAACACATAGTATCTCCCCTAATAGATTATAAGTAACTTGAGGCTAGAGACCAATTTTATAGATTGTTTTTTATTCTCACAGTGCTTCCTGGATTGCCCTGTAATTAGTTTGTTTATTCGAAGACATCATCTCACTCTGCCAAGGTCCTTCTGCCTAAACCTCCTGAGTATCTGAGACAATGGTGGGAGCTATCATGCCCAGTTTTTTCAGACAGGGCCCTGCTGTGATGTTGGCCAGGCCAGCCTTGAGTTTATAAGCATCAATTAGCCTCTCAGATTGCTGGATTACAGATGCATGTCACTACAGCCCTCTCATGTGGTACTAACCTACAAAGCACAGAGTCTCAGTAGCTTGTGCTAAGAAAGACAACATAAGATACAATTTTTATCTATTCTCTATGAACAAATAGAATTCTGGCTAAAGTGAACAACTAAACATAATGAAATTCAACAATAAGGTGACTTTGCTATTATTCCACTCATAGCTGACTTTCAGACAACTGGATTTTTCATCTAATAATAGTGTCAATGATGCTGTTTATCTCACACTAACACAGACATACAAGTTATATGATTGGATATTTTAGCATTGGTTTAGTTTGATACATTATGGGCAAGATGGAGTTGTACAATGGTGTCTCATTTTGCATGCCATTATTTTTTGTTTATTTATATTTATATGTTCATTTTTCCTACAAATGAGAATAGACATAAAATATCAATGTTGCTAACATTTTCTGAAAAATGGGAGAAATTTTACCTTATTACCAAAACAGCTCTTACTACAATTAAGGCAATAGCCTCACAATCAACAACAATCTTCATTACATAAATTTATTTCTTTCATGAGAAAGAGAGATAGAGACTGAGAAACAGGTTCCTTCAAGCAGATACTATTCCAAAATCCACCCCAGTCTCTGTCAGCCTGGATCACAGCCACATGTGCCCAACGCGTATATACATGGATGCCTTGGGTTGTGAACCAAGGACGTTTCTATGAGGGTTCAACTGAGCATCACATTGTTGTCACACCACCACAAGTGATCCCTCTCTACTATTTTCTTAACATTTTAGCTCTTTGTCCTAGAAAAAAAATATATACCTTAGAATGTTAACGGCTACCCCAGTAGGTAGAGCCAAGGGCTTGCTACATTTGGGATGATCTGCTAGGAATTTTGTTCCCTTTTTCCCATTTATCTGAAGACATTATTGGCCATGGCCTACATCCTATCCTACAGAGTGCCTTTCTTCTTCCTCATTTTCCCTGAGTGATCTTCCAAGATCAAATCTGACATAGAGACCTCGCAGAAAAGAGAAAGAAAATAATACAAGGTTATTTATTCCATTGTCCTTTTTTATCTTCATCTTAGTTGGAACTAGTAAGAGAGAAGGTAAAGAAAATATAAAGAATTGTTTTCTGTTCTCCTTGACTTCTTTCTCATAACCTACAGTTTCCCCCCACCCCAGGACTCTGACCAGATTTCCCATTCTGACAGTATGAGGTTGAGGAGTTACAATCAGCAAGATAAGGATATTGTTATGGTTCAGACAGTGCCATGGTCCATTCCAGTATTAGAATATGAGCTTGTGGGGCCAGGTTAACTGGTATTTGAATTTGCATGAAAGTGAATGTAGAACAGGTTTCCTAAACATATACTTAGAGAAATGGATTATCTTTATATTGTGCCATCAGCATTGTTAAAATTCAGGACCTTGATTTGCATTTATTTGAAAATTTGTATAGAGCATGGTTATCTCAATGCAAAATTATAATTTGGTCTAAGTTTGAATGAATTTCTGTTGATGTGTGGTAGTGTTATTATCCCTTCTAAAACAATAACAACAGTTTTGTAATGCTACTTCTTTGCTGAAGTAATCTGTAAAGCTAGGAAGGAAATTTCTCTAATGGCTTTTTAATTGCCATGTGGTAGATTTTGTATTGATAAAATAGTGATTTAGGTGATGACTGGAATTCTATACAGAATCATTCATACTAAATTCTGCTACTTAATTTCTTGAGAGATTTTTACTATAGGGCACATATGCTCACCAGAGAGACAGAGAAGAACAAAGAGACAGAAAATGAGAAATCACCCCGAAGGGGGGATAGCCATGCTGCAATCCCTACTCCTCCATTCTCCTCTTAGGATCTTGGGCAAGCACACATACACGCCTGGTGTGAGTTTCAAGCCACTGGGTCAGGGACTTGAACCACAGTCAGCCATGTGGGTGTCCAGAATCTTAGCCATTATGCCCTGATACTTTATTTCTAATTCAATCCTAGTACACTAGTGCATACATTTTTATACTCTCTAAATTGTAATACAATAAAATGAAAAATCTGGTTGTATATTAAATATCTAAAAATCATGATCTTCATCTGACCAGTTTAGAATAAAACTGAAAATAGATGATTATCATTGTTATAGATTCAATGTGCTAATAAATTGAATTAAACAGCTGCTTTTAATCTGTGAACAACCTAGAAAGTAAATCACTCTCGAAGGCTACAGACACTAAACAGAAATGAAAAGCATGTCACTGGTGCCTGTGTGTCATTTCTCTGTCAATTATTTCGATGTTATAAACCTGATGGGTTGGGCTGAATCCTGGCATTTAATTGTAAATATAATTTGCCTTCCCCAAAGTGAAACAACTGACAAATGTGAAAGGGAATTTTTCACTGCAAATGTGTAACACCTCACTGTCTACTATTAAGAAATTCATCTTTAGATTTAATATCTTATTATAACTCAAAACTTTGAAAGAATCTGTTAAAACTACTGCTGAAAGAGAATAAAATTACATTGTAATAAAAGTACTAGTGATATCTGACATTTAATAATAAATAAAATAAATGTTATTTTACATATGAAGACATATTTTCAGAAATATACACAATATTTTCATATTCTTGTGATGGAAACTCACATAGTAGAATGATTTCCGATATATTTGAGCAATGTATGGAAATCAGAATGTTTCCAATTTTAGAAGGAAAAAATGATAATGAACATAAATCAGCTATGACTTCTACACTAAGTGTTAAATTTTAAAAAGGCAGTATACATACTTGTGTTGACATGAGTATGTGCTATGTACACAAATGTGTGCACTAGTCGAAGAAAAAGGAAGGAACACGTAACACAGATTTGTTAACAATCACGAGTGTAAAGTTCTCCAACAAAAATTATTTATATGGTAATACCCTTGATTTGATTGTGATTTAGCACATGTATACTTTGAAAAACCACATTATATGCAATAGAGACATACAATATTGAACAAAAATAAGAAATAATAAAATTTAACATTGGCGGAAAGTAGTCCAATATTCAGATGAAATCTTTCAACCACTATAATAATCACCTGTAGGAGGAGTCAGCAAACTTTAAAAAGGTATTAAATACTGGATTTGCAGACCACATGGTATTTATTGCAGTTCCTCAGCTTTGTCTTGGTTGGCAAAAAAGCTCTCATACATGGACAAATGAATGTTGTCGTGTTTCGGTAAAACTTCATTTTTAAAAATACTTTGCAGGTTGGATTTGGATTATGGGCTGTAATTTGCCCACACCTGACCTACAGGAAAAACATGAATTTGTGTTTTTCTTAACAGATGACTCAAGTTTACTGATAACTGATTGCCTTAACAATTTTTTTCTATTTTAATTCATTGAGGAATTGAATTGGAGCATTTCCATAATTAAAAATGTTTACATTTATATTTCGCTATGTGTTTTAGAATACAAAGGGCTTATACTAAGCTCCGGTCAAGAATAAAACAAAAAATATAAGTATCTTAATAATCTAAGTATTGATATCATTTGAAAAGTTTACACACTGTACTTATAAATACATACACGTTTAAACACAATATATATGCTTTATAGCACTTTTTTTTCAGAGAGATAGAGGGAGAGAGAGAAAGCACAACCCAATGGGGCAAGTTCACAGTACAGTCTTTTCTCTTCCATTTTTCATTCCTGTCAGGATTTTGGGTAGGCATACACATGCAGCTGGAACGCTTTTCAAGCTGCCAAGGAGGGATTCGAATAAGGTCAGTGGTCAGCTATGTGGGATCTGGGTTTCCTTAACCACTTGGCAATGGGGCCAATCCTACTATAGCACTTTTTCACCATACCTTAAATATTGGGACTTTATTGTCTACATTAGTATGAAACACAATGTATGGACTATGTGTAAAATACATACATATTTTATAAAGGTCCCGCTATAATACTTGCAACTAAAATATTAGCAAGTTCATAGAACTAGGGGATTATTTATAAACTACTTCATCCTCTTTTTCTTTTAAGCTGTAAGGTATGTGGGTGTGCCAGAGGGAGACATACAGAGAGAGGGAAAATACCCACAAGAGGAATAGCCACGCCACAATTCCTTCTTCTCCTTTAGGAATCTGGGTTGCAACAGTCACACACCTGGTGTTTTCCTCAAGCTGCCAAGTCTGTAACTCAACCATGCAGCTGGCCATGTGGGATCCAGCCATCTTAACCAGCATGCCACACACTGGATCCCAACTACATCTTCTAAGTTACTAAATGAATATAACCACAATAAGTTCATCTTCTAGAAATAAATGTCAATCATATTTTTAGTGTTTTTAATTGTACCACCCCAGGGGGTTCAGAATTCTTTATTTTTTAGTCTATATTATTTAATATTTTCTCATAGAGATAAATATTAAGCATATTTTCTTCTCCACATTATTTTCTTTTTTCCCCCTTCCTTTTGTTGGGTTTCTTCAACTTTTCTATTGTATAAATTTTATAAAAATTAATTTTTTAAGACGTATACTTTCTAAGTAAATAGGAAAAGAAAAAAAATATTTATTTAACAACATGGGAGGGACAGTTGTAATATTTTGTAATACCTCATATTTTCTCTGTATAAGATCATATCTGTTATATCATACCCAGGTTGCTGTATGCCATCTCCAAATTGTTTTCACCAAGTATTGGCCAATAGACCCTCACTAGATAATGAATTATTTCAATCCTTGATTTGGGTAGAGAAAATATTTCTAAGTTAGAGCTCTGATTACACTGAATTTGGGTTCATGAAAAGCAGCTAAGAATATTTTATATCCTAAAAAGTCAAAATTTAGGAGTATTTTGGAGGTTTGTTGTTTTTGTTTTAGTTATTCAGACAAAAACACATATCTTCAATAGACTGAGTTAAGGTGTATGCTTATTTATGTATAATGGTAGAATATTTCAATGAAATATTACATAGAGTTGATGGGTTAAGTCTTAGAAGTCTTTGTTTTGTATTCTGCAAATCATTTTACTGAATTTAATGTTTATTTATGTATTATATTTAGCTTTTACTAACTATACCACAACTTCATATTTCTATTTGACTACTATCTAGTTCTTCAAATATTACTTATCTAGTGCCTCTTTATACATAAAAGACCATTAGTGCATAAATTAAGATTATTTTTAAATGCAAGCTATTTAAATCATTTATATATAAAATAAGTTATATGTTTTAGCATTAAAATATAATCTGTACTTCAAAATATGTCTTTTTAAACTACTTTAATTTTAATTTTACTATTATTATTTTAATTTATGATATGGTATGTGTGCTTACCAGAGAGAGAGAGCGAGAGAAGAACAGAGTGAGACAGGACCAGCAGTTAGTGTAATGGCTATGTCACTGGACTCCCACGTAGTCGACCACAGTTTGCGTCCCGGACCCAGTGGCTTAAACTCACGCCGGGTGCGTGTGCGTGCGTGCCCAAAATCCCAAGAGGAGAATGGAGGAGAAGAAATTGTGGCGTGGCCATCCCCCCTGGGGGGGTGATTTCTCGCTTTCTGTCTCTCTGTCTCTCTCTGTCTGTCTGGCGAGCGCACGCGCCCTATAGCAAAAACCTCTTCAAAAAATAAATAAATAAATAAAAAAGAATAGAGTGAGAAAGGAAAAATGAGAAAACAAGCTCCCAGCTCCGGGACTTGAACCACGGTCAGCCTTGCGAAAGTCCAGTTGCCTTAAACATCACACCACCTGCTGGCCAAAAATATGCCTTATTTAAAACTGAATATTGACCCCAAGTTTATATATTACTACTAATATACAAGATTCATATTTGTTTATTTTTATGTATGCATTTACTTATTTCATGGGTGTGAGGGTTGGGGAGAGGGAGAAAAAAGGCAAACACCCTCAATGAGTCTCATGCTGTAATTCCACTCCTGCCCCCCAGCCTTGCAGCCTGAGAGAATCATGGATGCGCATGCCCCAATGTTTACAGGTCAGCCATGGAGCTGAATTCATGGTTTCCCAAATAGACCCACTTTCACCTGAACAGCATGTTACCTCTATGCCTACAAGCTGCCCCAGGATTCAGGTTCCAGTCTGACAAAGATTTAGCTTTTCAAAGTTTAATTATTTAAGCATCACTTCTTGACAAAAATTGTAGATTGACATAAATCTATCCAATCTTCCAAACAACGGACGTTACACAAAATTTTATAATTTTTAGAGAATGATTTTAGCTTTCAGTAAAGAGAAGAAAAAAAATATGAAAAACATATATGTGTATGATTTAAAAATACAACTATAAAGTAAGAATCGAATCCATATTATAAAATAAAATATGTTTATATAACTAAAATATAATATTAGGTATAATATATACTCATATATTTATGCATATCATTAATCATTTTGTAATATTTACATAAAGTATAGATTTCTATAATGAATGCTCTGAAAGTCTTTCATTACCAGTAACTGATATTCAGTTAGACTCATTAAACTAGGAAATGTCACTTTTTGTTGCTAATTCTACAACTTAAAATGAATGCATTTAAAAATGGAAAAGATATATAAAAATATAAATAAATTAAATAATAACTTCATAACACAATGTTATGGTACTTCAACACCAAATAATGATCCCAAATTTTTACCAGCACTCTAAATCTAGTTCTGAATTCAAGTCTATTTCTTTTTTTCTCATGAAATAATATTGATCTTTGCACAAATATGCAAGGCTATCTGCAAGAACAGCTAGAAAACGGAATGATTTCAAAATTACCTTTTCTAGGTTGCAATACTATATTGAAAACTTAATTATAAACAACACTAATTATAATTCACAATGGCAATTCTATCCATCAGTTCATCATTCAAGCAGATTTTCAAAACAATGTTTGTTTTGAAAAAAGTAACACTATTGTGCAATGTAAAGTTGGCTTTCTTGCACTTTTTATAAAAATGTTTTCTCAGGTTTTCTTCCAACTCTGCAGGTTATTAGACAGGTACATTTTTCCTCCAGATTTAAGGACAATGAGAAATCTAAGTTCAACAAATAATTCTTTGTTTATTCACTATTCATGCTGAGAATTATATTTGCATTGCATTTTGATAGGAGTATCTTTCAAACATACAGTTTCATCCACCCCTTCCCCCCTCCTTTTCTTTCTTTCACTCAAAATGAAATGGCAAGCAATTAAACCAGGATGCTATATTTGGTGCATCCAAACTTCAAGAGTTGATAGCATAATGATTTTAATAACTACTTTTAATGTAACATGGTGACAAGTTGACACCTGAGGTTTGTGTCCTGCAATTTTATTTTCTAGCATGCTATTGTTACACTACAGAAATAGTAATATTATTAGACTGAATGTTACAATGTTTTCCTTGCTTCTGATTTAAGTCTGATGTACATATTTCAAGTACAATTTTTCCCCAAACATATTCAAGACAAAGCATGTGCTAAGTTGGTCAGGGACTATTTGGAAAGAGCTCAGGTACTATTTGTTATAAAACTATTCACATTACAGTTTCCTCATCACTGAAAATAAAATATGTAACCATATTTCCTGTATGACATTTGATAATTGAATAGGATTTCATACAAATAGAAAATGCAACTTCTGTTTTATTTAAATAAAGGCTTTCATATATTTAAACTTGTGTTTGTTTATAAGCCAGTGGGCATGTGTGCTCACCAGAGACTGAGACTTATGGAGAGGAGGAAAGCAGCCCCTGATGAAGCATGGCGACACCGCAATCCCTTTTCCTCCATTGCACCATCCTGTTGGGATATGGGGCGTGCACACACATATGCCCAGCTGTTTTTCAAGCAGCCAGAGCTAGATTTGAACCACATGGTCAGTTTAACTTAAACACTAGACCATTGAACTGGCCTGAAATATTTAAACATTATTTCCTTTATTTTTGGAGAAGTTTTTGCTATAGGATGCACGTGTTCGCCAGAAAGACAGAAAGAGACACAGAGAGACAGAAAACGAGAAATCACCCCCCAGCAGGGATGGCCACGCTGCAATTCCTTCTCCTCCATTCTCTCGGGATCTTGGGCACGCACGCACACGCGCCCGGCGTGAGTTTAAGCCACCAGGTCTGGGACTTGAACCACGGTCGGCTACATGGGAGTCCAGAGACATAGTCATTACGCTAACTGCTGGTCCTAACATTATTTCCCTTTTTAATGTTTCTATGGGCAGATTTATTTTTTTCTTTGAGATAAACATCTTCAACAGCCTTTTAAGAAAATCGGGTTTCATGTGACAAATTATATTATATAAAAGTTTTAAAAATATTTCTGAAAAAATAAAAATAATACCTTAGTCTAAGTGTACAAAAATTATATTCATGGCATATGTCACAAATGAATATATGTTAAAAATACATCCATTATTACATTTGTATCATAATAACTTGACTTATTATTCATTTTGTTGAAAGAAGATTTTGTTATTCATTCAAGGTTATGACAATCAATTAAAAGCACCTAGTGATTTAGTCATGGTTTCACATAGCCAACCACAGTTCAAATCCCAGACATGGTGGCTTCAAACTCACACCAGGCACATGTGAGTGTGTACATAAAATCTTGAGAGGAGGATGGACAAGGGATTGCAGAGTAGCCATTCCCCCTGGGGGGCAACTTCTCACTTTTTCTCTCTGTGTCTCTGGCAAGTGCATGTAACTTACAGTTAAAATCTCTCTCTCTAAAAACAAAACAAAACAAAATAGAACAAAACAAACTGATGAAAGTATTTATCCCAATGAAATAAAATGCATGTTTATTTATTTAATAAAAGTTGCATGGATTCTGAGGGAAAATATATCACATTTTAATATTTACATTAATGATCTCTTAGGTAAATTAAAGACATGGGAAAAATAGACTTATGGATGGGTAAGGGAGTGTGACTCATGTCAGTACTAGTTACAGGTGTTTTCTTTTCTGTGCATCACTGGAGAACCTACTGTTGTCTATTCTGAATTGATTGCCTCCTACTTATATAATGCCAGTGAAGTGCCTCCCAAAGTTAGTAGTGATGAATATAA
Source organism: Tupaia tana (assembly GCA_026018925.1). Taxonomy (NCBI): domain Eukaryota; kingdom Metazoa; phylum Chordata; class Mammalia; order Scandentia; family Tupaiidae; genus Tupaia; species Tupaia tana. The sequence goes on from JAKSZU010000001.1 coordinate 59,114,966, forward strand.
AAAAGTAAATTTTAGTCTGACTATAAATATCCCAGGAAACCAAAGTGGATTTTTTTTTAATCTCCCTTTGATATGAATTTATCTGCTGTGTTTGTTTGGTTCAGAAATGATTAAACATTTTCAAAGCCTTAGTTCAGCTTCTTGATCCTCTACAGAATTGTAGATGATGTGTGTAAGTGCTAAAAATCCTAATTATTTGTATAATAATCTTTTCCCTCTGTTAGAATCACAATTTCTTGTAACAGGCTTCTTTACCGCCTAGATGTTTCAGAGATGACAAACTTCTTGGCTTGGGAATTCACTAACTCATTATTATTATTATTATTTTTAATTCTCTGATCCACATGGGAATAAATGTCAAAATCTCCAAGTCCTCAAATATTTGTGCATCTCTTCTTTGTTCAATTGCTAATGACTTCTATTTAAGCTTTAACTATCTAGTCTGAAACAAAGGCTAAAATCTTTTGGAAAAATGTGTCTTTTTAATTTTGAAAAAAGTCAAACATCTTTGCCAAGATAATTAAGTGCCTGCATTTTTCTTCCTAAGATCTCTTTATTTTGCTTTTAGTTTAGTAAATACCTCTGAGAGGTTGAATAATATGTTATTCCTAACTGGTAAAGTGGGTAGATTGTTTAATATTGTATTCAGTAACATTCATTTAACAAGTATACTCAAAGTCTAGGTCTCTAGCCATAAGTATCTGACATTAGCAATTAAGCACACATTGAGACATTATGCCATTTTTTATTTTAATATATTCATTTACTTATTTATTTATTTAAATTTGACCAGAGAGGGACAGAATGAGAAAGAGAGAGAGAGAGAGAGAGAGAGAGAGAGAGCGCGCCACAAGTTCCAGGACTCGAAACGTGGTAAGCCATGTGGGAGTCCAGCACCTTTACCCACGATGCCACCTGCCAGCCCCTATGCCATGTTTTAAAAATACTTATTTCCTAAAAGAGAGAAACACTTGACACAGTCTAGACTACACACCATTATCCTCCGCCTGGTCTTGCAGTCAGTCAGAGAGGTAGCCTCAGGATTTGTAATGAATTGAATGGCGGCTCTACCAAAGACAGGCATGCCCAGAACCTCTGAATGTAATACTCTTTAGAAGAGAAATCATTGGAATGTAATTAAATTAAATATCACAAGCTGAAAACATGTTAAAGATTATCAAGAGCTGAGATCATCTGGGTGAGTCCAAAATACAATGACAAATGTCTTTTTTAAAAGACCAAAGAGAAGAATGAAGTTAGAAAAGAGAAAACCACGTGACCATGGCAGACAAAGAGGCAGAGATTGGAGTTATGCAACTCAAAAACTAAGAATACCAGGAAGCACCAGCAACTGGGGGAACCAAGATAGTATTTTCTCAGTCTTCAGAGAGAACAATATTGCAGACATTTTGATTTGGGACTTCTAGCATCAAGAGCTATGAGAGAACCAATTGTGATTGTTTTAAGTCAAGTTTTTAGTTTGTATTATTATTATTTGTTTGGAATTTTTAGTTTATTTTATGATAGTCCAAGGAAAATAACACGCTATAAAGGAATATGTCTTCCTTATGCATCTATCATTCAGTAGTATTCAAATTTTCAACAAGAATGTCAAACACATATGTTATTGTATCATAGATGTTTTTCTACACAATATTTAGAGATAGGTAGGTAAAATAGATCACCTTGTGCTTGTGATGTTTAAATAAAACAAATGAGACAATTACCACACAAAAAAATAAATAATGTAGAATATTAGAAGAAAATAAGTGCTACAGGAAAATAGAGCAAGATGAAGAGTATAAAAAGTGTAATAAAGACTGATGGGTATTGGTTACAATTTTAAATATGGCAGTCAGGGTGAGTTTCAATGAGAACATGATATTTGATATTTGACAACTAGAACTTGACTTGAAAAAGATGAGCCAGTTATGTGTCTCATTATTTTGTGAGAAGTATTTCAGGTAGAGAAACTAGTCAGGACAAAGGCTAAAGGAGAAGTGACTGATATGTTCAAGAAACAATAAAGAGCCAATATAGTTCTAATACAGAGAGACATATACCCATTTTGCATCTTAGAAGGCTGAACCTTGAGAAATAAAATCATTTTCTTAAATCTAGGTATCTATCAAGTGTGAAAATCATAATACCTGCAAACTACATTAGCAAAAAGAATCTAACAATATGTAAAATAATATCCCAGGTTAAGTGAGAAATTGTTACAAGAATGCAAGACTGATTTGACATTACTGGGTGTAATGTACCACATCAATAGACTAAAAAAGAATATCAAGGGACCAGCAGTTAGCATAATGGCTATGTCGCTGGACTCCCATGTAATTGACCATGATTCGAGTCCCGGACCCAGTGCCTTAAACTCATGCCAGGCACATGTGCGTGCGTGCCCACGATTCCTAGAGGAGAATGGAGGAGAAGGGATTGTGGAGTGGCCATTTCCCCTGGGGGGGTGATTTCTTGCTTTCTGTCTCTCTGTCTTTCTCTGTTGTTGCTATCATCTTACTCAATGTGTAGAAACAAATGCTTTCCCTAGAACGCTGGCAGCAAAAGGAAGATTTCCTCACTCACCACTCACATTCCACGTTGTACTGAAGATCATAGTGCAAAAAAGACAAGCAAAGGAAATTAGAAAGTATACAAATTAGAGAAGAAACAAAATTGTCTTTGTTTACAGATGACACGATTGTTTATGTAAGAAAAAAATAATCAATGGACAAGTCTTGGAACTAGTAAGTGACTGTCATAGGGTCATATTATATGAAGTCAATAAATAAAATCAATGAGAATTTAGAACTTTGAGTTAAGAAAATAATGTAGTTTACAATAGTATACACACAAGACACAGTTAAAATACTATCATGTCATCATTGTTAATGGAGCATAGGCAATTCAAAGGAGAAAGATGGACTTTTCAATAAATAGTGCTAGAAATATTTAATAAGCACATACAATAAAGTGAACCCAGGGATGTCCCTATCTTGTGTTGGTTAAGAGAGTGACATCCCAGGGCCAGTAGATGGCATAGTGATTAAGGCACTGGACTTCCACTTGGCTGACCACTGTTCCAACCCTGGACCAGTGGCTTGAAAGTCACACCAGATACATGTACATCTGTGTCCAAAATCTCAGGAAGGGGACCAGCAATGGTATAATGTTTATGTCACTGGACTCCCACATGATTGACCAGACTTGAGTCCCAGACTTCAACACACCAGGCATGTGTGTGTGTTGCCCAAAATCTCGATAGAAGCCTGAAGGAGAGGGTATTGAGGCATGGCTATTCTCACTTTCTGTCTGTCTGTCTCTCCAGCTAGCACATGTGCCCTATAGCGAAAACGTCTCAAAAAATTTAAAAAAAAAACAAAAAAATCCCAGGAGGAGAATAGTGAAGGGATTGCAGCATGGCTATCCCTCATTGTGGGTGATTTCTTACTTTCTGTCTCTCTGTCTTTCCAGCTAGTGTACACACCCTGTAGCAAAAATCTCTCAAAAAATGTAAATAAAATAAAAAGACAGTGAGATCCCACATGGCAGACTGCACAGTTTCAGCCCCTGGCTGGAGGCCTGAGAAGCATTCAGGGTACATGTGAGTGCATGTTCAAAATCCTGACAAGATGGAGAAATGGAGAATGTATTGCAGCGGGACTGTTTCCCATGGGGATGCTTTCTCCCCTCCTCTCTCTCTACTTCTCTAGAAAGCACACCGACTCACTAGCAAAAACAAAAACAGAAACTAGCAACAACCAAAAACAGACTAACAAACAAAACCAAACCCCCCCCCCCACACACACAGAAATCAGAAAACAAAAATCCAACCTAAACACATACCTTAGATTATTCACAGAAATATTTCCTCAGGTGCTAGATGTTGCACAGTAGGGTAATGTAACAACTCTGTAAGGTTGACCCATGTAGAAAGGATCCTGGTTCGCACCTGGAGATCGTCCTAAACAACATCAGGTGTGTGTAATGATGATCCAGGTATGACTGTGGCTCAGGATGGAGTACTGCTGAATGAAGCAAGCCAGGCTATGAAGGAGAGACATTGTATGTCCCCACTTAATATATACCAAGTGTCTGCACTCTATGACTGAAACTGATTTACTGAAGGATGTACAAACACAAGAGATGGGTGTGAAAGCCATATGTGGTGTGTGTGGAGGAGTGGGGCCTGAAGAAGGACATTTGGAGGAGAGATACGGAGGCAGAGCTTCGACAGGATGGGGAGGTGTGGTGTTATCTGTTGAAGATATTTTGATCAACTGGACTGGAGAGAAATGTTCACATATTGAAATGTTCACTTTGGAAGCTAAATAATGTGACTGAAAGTATAAAAGAAAATCCTGTTGGGGGAGACTCTCTCTTTTTCTAGCTCATGGAATAGATAAACTTCAAAAAATAAACTGAAAGTGGATCAAGCAACAATATATAAAATGCAAAACTACCCAAATTGTGTAAGAAAATTTAGGTGATCTTCGTTATGGCAATAAGATTTTAGGCATCACAGGTAAAACATAATCTATGAAAGAGAATGATAAATAAGGTTTTATTAAAATTAAAAACTTTTGCTTTGTGAAACACTGTTAAATGAGAAGTCACAAATTAAGAGAAAGCCTTCACAAAATATTATCTTAAAAAGACTTTTATCTGAAATATATAAAGAAATATTAAAACTCAACAAGAAAACAAATAACCCAATTTAAAAGTGAACAAAAATATCTTTACAGATTGCTCACCAAAAAAGATACACAGATGGCACATAAGCATATGGAAAGATGCTTCATGTCATTTGTTTATCTTTTCACCTGTTGAGGGACATCTTGTTGCTTCAGGTTGGCGCTATTTTGAATAAAGCTGCTATAAACACTCACATGGAATCTTTTTGTTGACATAAGCTTTCAAATCAGTTGAGTAAATATCTAGGAATGTGATTTTTGTATCATACCTCGAAATTATGTGTAGCTTTGAATGAAACTGAAAAATTGATTTCCAAAGTGACTGTACCATTTTGCATTTCCACCAGCAACTGATTACGTTTCTCTTTCTCAGCATCCTTCCCAGCAGTGACTTTGTCTGTGATTGGTTTTTAGCCATTTTATTGGGAGCGTAGTGGTATCTCACTCTTGCTTTACTTCATAATTTCCTACTACAAATGATATTGAGCATCTTTTAATACTGTATTCTTATGAGTGAGATTATGAGAGAGCATATGAGTACACATGCATGGGTGAGAGAAAAGAGAGAGAGAGAGACAAGCCTCCTCAACAGCGTCTCATCATGCCATGGTCCTCACCCCTCGGCCCTACAACTACTTAGGATTTGGGGCATGAGAATCTGGCATATTTCAGTTCAGCACAAAATCTGAACCCACAATTGATCATGTGGCTTCAAGCATTGCAGATCAGTATGCTACCCCTTGCACAACCACAGCCAAGCAAAAGGGAGAACTTATCGATTTCCACGAGAATCTCAAAGAAAAGCAAATCCACCATTCTTTATTATTATTATTATTATTTGACATGTGATAGTTGAACATATTTATGGGGTACAATGTAGTTTTCTTCTCCCAGTTCTTACTGACTAGAAAGTATGCATAGGAAAAAGAAGCAATATGTAAAGCTGCAGTTCTTACTTCATGTAAACTCCTTTTAATATCTAACTCTACAGAGTTAGACCTTTTAATATCTTCAGAGTTAGACATTTTTTGGGAAAAAAAAGTGTGCTTTTTTTTGTGAATTTTTTTGAATTTCCAATCCCACATTTGGGCTGATGTTTATGTATTTTCTTTAAGTAATTAATTTTTTACACCTTCAATCACTGTATATCATTAGAGTGTAAAAAAATTTTCCCAACATGAATATACTGTATATTAATCTAAAGATATTGTCATAGGTATTATCATTAACAGATACATTTTCATTTTTGTGTCCGTTAAAAGTTTTGTTTATCTGAGGTGTCTTAATTTCCATGAGATCCTAATATAACAAATATTGATCATGGGTGTTCCAAATTCTGCTAGCTGTATCTTACATGAAGTGTCACATCTCTCCGACATAATGAGGTGATCCTAATCTGAGAAGAGTGCAGTTGACACAACTCATTTTACTGACTCCCATTTTTAAAATTCTAGTCCAATATATGCACATATGTATATTTTCACAATGTATATATTTGTGTATGTTCATATACACATACATGTATGTGTATCATACATATGAATGTATGACTATGTATATGTGAGTCTACCTACATATTACTGTATGTCTTTTGCAACCTCTTACCAAGTTTATTCAGACTTGATTTAGATATTTTGTGGGATTTTTTTTTGAGAGACAGGTTCTTGCTATAGGGAGAGTGGGCTCACTAGAGAGACAGAGAAACAGAAAGTGAGACATCACTCCTCTGGAGGGATGGGCATGCCACAATCCTTTCTCCTCCATTTTCCTCTTGGGATTTGGGCATGTACACACACATGCCCAGAGTGAGATTTTGTGTTTGTTTGTTTGTTTGCTTTCGGCCGCGTGCGCTCGCCAGACAGACAGAGAGAGACAGAGAGACAGAAAGCGAGAAATCACCCCCCAGGGAGGATGGCCATGCCGCAATCCCTTCTCCTCCATTCTCCTCTCAGGATCTTGGGCATGCACACACACACGCCTGGCGTGAGTTTTAAGCCACTGGATCTGGGACTCAAACTGCGGTCGACTACATGGGAGTCCAGCGACATAGCCATTACACCAACTGCTGGTCCCAACCCAGAGTGAGTTTTAAGCTGCCAGATCTGGGACTTGAACTGCAGTCAACTACATGGGAGTCCAGCAATGTAATCATTACACTGTCTGCTGATTCCAGCCTTAAATTACATTTTTATAGTCTTTGACAAATGGCTTGGCTTTGGCCTGGTCATTTAAAAGTTAATTCTATAACTTAAAGTAAAAGCCTACATTGCCTTCATTAAAACTTTTTTTTCTTTAATTTTTTTATTTCAATTTCTCTTACACATTCAATCACATATTACTTAGCTTGCAAAGTGAGTATTCCAACATGTGTACAGTTCTCATCAGTCCAGTTAACAATACTATGAATTCATCTTCAATAGATAATAACCCATTTCTTTGTCCCATAAATGACTTGCCTCTCTTATTTTTCTCCATAATGTCCTTACTCATACTCTACTCCTTCACCCATCCTCTTCTCATACTGTATCTATTATTCACAGCCATTTACTATGTTTCTATATCCTTTAATCATTCGGTTTTAGCCATAGAGTGTGGATACTCGGTATATATTAAGTGGAGACATACAATGTCTCTCCTTCATACCCTGACTTGCTTCACTCAGCAGTAAATTTTCCATATCCATCCACTTTTTGTCAAAAGTCAGGGTCTTGTTGTTTTTTATGGCTGAGTAGTATTTCATAGAATATATGTGCCACACTTTTCAATCCATTCATCTGTTCATGGGCATTTGGATTGGTTCCATATCTTAGCAACTGTGAATAATGCCAGAAAAACAAACAAACAAACAAACAAAAAACTATGTGCAAGCACTTTTCCAATTAGAATTCTTCTGTCCTTAGGGTAGATACCAAGGAGTGGGATTGCTGGATCAGATGGTAGTTCTATTTGTAGATCTTTGAGGAATCTCCAAACTGTTCTCCCCAGTGGCTAAACCAATTTACATTTCCACCAGCAGTGTAGGAGAGTTCCCCTTTCACCACACCCCTATTAGCATTTATCATTTTTTGTTTTTTAATCTTAGTCATTCTGACTGTGGTTAAGTGCTATCTCATTGTGATTTTGATCTGCATCTCCCTTACAATGAGGGCTGTTGAGCACTTTTTCATATGACTTTTGGCTATTGCTATGTAATCCTTAGAGAGTGGTTTTTTTCAACTCATTCTCCCATCCTTTAATAGGGTCGATCATCTTTTTTCAGGACAGCTGCTTCAGTTCCTTTTGTGTTCTGGTTATCAGTCCCTTATCTGATACCTAGTTTACAAAAATATTTTCCCATTCTGAGGGCTGTTGATGCACACTAATTACTGTGTCTTTTGCTGTGCAGAAACTTAATTTAATGTAATCCCACTTGTCTATTTTTGGGATTGTTGACTGTGAAGTTAATAACTAATATACCACCACAATAATATAATGAGAACCAATGGTATGAATGAAAAAGGTGATTTTAACAGATAAAAATATATAGTTGTTTTGGGCACATCATATTATCAAAATATGTCGTTGGATTTCATTAGTCCTTCATTACATTAATTGCACTTAAGAGTACTTAAAATAATCACAGAGTACTCAGACTTGAAGTACCTTTTTAATTTTTAAAATAAATTGCTATTAATTCATGCATATCAAACATCAAATATTTTTCTGGGCAAGGAATTAGTTCCTGATTAAGTTAGACAAATAAAGAGGAAGAAGATGTTAAAGAGGATAAGAAGATTACTTGTAGATATTTGGGAGTTTTTATTCACTTAAACAGAAATCTTAAGACTGAAACCTTGTGGGATACTGGCCCAATGTACAGGTATTTATGAACAATAGAAAGCTTTATGCAAAAACAAAGTTTCATGAATGCAAAACATAAGATTGGGCTTCAAAAAGTTTGTGGAAAAGGGGAATTAAAGTACAAGCTTCTTTTGATGCAAAAGGTGAACTATATCCATAGTCTATTTTTGAGAGTTTTTTTTGAGATAGACAGAGACAGAGAGACAGAAAGTGAGAAATAATCCCCCAAGGCAGATGGCCACACTGCAATCCCTTCTCGGCCACTTTCCTCCTGGGATTTTGGCCACACACGCACATGTGCCTGGCATGTTTTAAGCCACCTAGTCTGGGACTCAAACTGTGTATGACTACATGGGAGTACAGTAATGTAACCATTACACCATCTGCTGGTCCTCCATAGTCTTTTAAGTTCCAGTGGCATGTACACTCACTAGAGAGAGACCAAGGCCCAATGAGCCATTGTCACACTGCAATCCATTCTTAATATCTATACCTTTTTTGGATTTGGGGTGTATACACACATGTATACACACACACACACACACACACACACACACACACACACACAGATGTACATTTGACATGATCTCCAAGCCACTGGGCCAGGACTTGTACCATGGCCAGCCACGGGAGAACTGGTTCCCTTAACCTCCAGTCTATAGGGCCAGCCTGACACATAGCCTTTATGCATGAATTTTCCATTTACTTTGCTATCATCTCATATATCACAAAGGCAGTAAAGGCAGAGCCAGAAAAGTTCAGGATGACCAATATTCATGAAGCCTGCTTCTCCATAGACCAGATTTTAGTGGGTCTGAGACGTTCCTATCTAATACCAAAGTCCAAGTTTGACAATCAATGATGGCTACTTGGGACATATGGTAAGTTAAGAAACTGAAAATAAATTCAATCATTTCTGGGGGGAAAAAAAAATCAGTGACAACACTTGCCTCAGGAGGAAAAGTTTATGACAATACACATAGGTTTGCAAGAAAGGGAAAACGAGTACTGACAGAGGTTTCTTCTACAATTTTGTCCAATGTAAACTCAGAATAGAAACTTGCTTGTTATTACCTTGGAACAAAGAACACTTTTACAAGCAGTTTCTGCACAGTTCAGTGGCTGGAAGTGAAGTCTATTTCCATAGTCTTAAGTATTAAAAAAAAAAGTGCAAAAAATAAAAATTTTTGAGACTGCAAAGGAGAATGAAGTGTATACCAATATACTCTCCAACAAGAATAGCCTTGCATACATACTATTAGTAAAATAAATACATTTTATATATATTTAGTTTGTAGTATTTTATATATATTCCTATAGATGAATGGATAGATTAGAAAGGTAAACAAGATTTAATCTGAAAAAAATTCTGTCTACTAAAAAAATTTGAAACCTAATAATCTCTTGGAATTATTATTTTAGAGCACTCAGTTAAAGACTGTCTTCAGTGCTTAAAAGATATCATGGCTCACCTTACCTTGAGCCACAGCTTAGACACAAAGTGATTTTCATTTCTGTTTCTCAGTCAGCCGGTATAGTAGTAATTTTCTGATGAGAAAAGTAGAAGTTTTCATAATAATGAAGTCACTATTAAACATTAAAAAAAATAAAACTAGAAAAATGATGTCTTAATTCTGGCAATGATGCAAAACATTTGCTATTTTATTGAATCTAAATGTAGTGATTGCTTTAGCATTATTTCTATGACAATATAATACTGTTGAAGATTGTTTATTTAGAAACTGTAAAACCACACTCTGCAACTCAATGTCACCTTCATAACTAAATAGAGGGAAAATTGTGGTGTCATTGCTTAAGGAGCTGCTAGCGAGCAACTAATGAGACACTATGATCTTCAGAGCCTGGACAGGTACTGGAGAGGGCACTGTGCAAGGAATAGTGTTCTCAGAGTGAAAGAAACATTACAATTTTAGTGCTGGATTTTATAGTCTTATGAGAAAAAAAAAACAAAAAAGTTTTTTAATCCTTTTTTCTCTCTCTCTTTTTATATATTTTTGTAAAAAGGGAAAGAAATGGAGACAGGAAGAGGCTGGTTTGGACATTTAAGTGCACCCACTGTATAATAAGAACCTGTAGTTCTCTAGAATTACTTTTCTGGTCTACAAAAGAGAAAAATTAAAATAACCAAACTTACAATTTATTTTATAATAGTTACTCGGAATACCATAATATTTCTATTGCTTTCCAAAAATATTCCCTGGAAATTATATTATCTTTAATTTCCATTGTTGTGATGTTTGAAAAAGGAGTTAAGATTAAACAGAATAAAAAAATATAACTATTTGATATTAAGAACTCAGTAGCTTGTGGTAATCACTAACCACATTAGTCATTATTATCATTACTAACATTTTTGCCATGAGGCACATGCACTCACCAGAGAGAGACAGAGAGACAGAGAGAGGAAAAGTGAGCAGTCACTGCAGGGGATGACCACCTGTACAATTTCTCCTCTTCCAGTCTCCTCTCAGAATTTTGGCCATGCACATACACACACCTGGCATGACTTTCAAGACACCAGGTCTGGGATTTGAACTACCAAGTTAATCATATGGTATCCATCACTTTAACCTTCATGCCACCTGCTGACCCACTACATTTACTTTTATGTAGCTATCTCTGACCTTTCTGCCTCATCCTATGCCCCAACACCTGTCCCCACAATCCTATCACTCACTGGGGTAATCTAGCTGTTTAAAGTGTAGGTTTATGTATTTTAAACACATAATACTAAAAAAATAAATTACTCTTTTTAGAGAACTCATGTCTAAAAAATATCGAACAAATCACGTATTTTTTCCAAAGAGTTTACCACAACTTAGAAACCAACTCTAGGCACCACAGACAGCGTAATGGTTACATTGCTGGACTGCTACGTAGTCAGTTGCGGTTTGAATACCAGACCTGGTGGCTTAAAACTCATGCTGGGCGTGACTGTATTTGGAGACAGTCTTTAAAGAGGTTAAATGTGTTATTAGGGTAGATGTTATTCCAATGATCAATGTCCTTCTAGGAAAAGGACATGGATATATACAGAAGAAGATAAATATACACTGAAAAAGATCACCAACAATACTCCAAGATGAGTGGTCTCAGAAGAAACCACCCTACTGAAAATGTGGTCTTGGACTTCTACAATTTAGCACTGTGAGAATATAAGTTTCTGATACTTGAGTCAACCAGTCTGTGGCGTTTTTATAGCCCCACTAGAAAGCTAACTCAAACACTTTCATGGTCTTATCTCTGTTCTGATTATGAAAAGGGAAATTTTCAGCAACATATTTTCTCTTTATACAGATGATTCAAGACAGTAAATATTACAGTGAGCTAGTCTTTTGAATAATGATCAATATTCAGTCATAGAAGTTTAGACAGTGACACAGCAGTGAACATTTTGCTCTGGAGGGTAATTCCACATGGAAGACTTCTTGTTCATGTCTGGATACTCCCCAATGTACACTGAACACACATTTGCCCATGATCCAGGGGGCTGAGGCCAAGCATGGATCATGGCATCAAGACCTTGTTAAGGATTCTCTTTCTCATTCCTATTTCTGTCAATTTCTCTCACTTGTGGAAGGAAGAAATGAATAAAGTTACCAAAAAAAAAAAAATTAGTCATGATGAACTTAGTTTGATATAGTAAATAGAATCAGTAACAGAAACCATGTTCATATAACACTTTCGACTAAACTACTGAAGTATAGTGTAGTACACAGAAGAAATCAGAAAACACAGAGGAGGAATGCCTTGGTCATCTGAACAGGAATAGAGGGAAAATAGCACCACTTGGTCCCAGCTCACCTATAAAGCCTTCTGCTAAGATTTTTTTTTTTTTTTAAACCAGTTTAAGGGCCAACAGATGTCATAGTGGTTACATATTGAACTCCCTCCCACAAGACTAGCCATGGTTCGAGTCTGGTTCTGGTAGCTTGAAACTCACACTGGGCACATGTGTGTGCATGCCCAAGATCCTGGGAGGAGAATGAAGGAAAAGGGATTGTGGTGTGGCCATCCTCCCTGGGGGGTGATTTCTCACTTTTCCTCTCACTGTCTCTGTTTGTTTCTGTCTCTCTCCACCAAGCACACATGCTCTATAGCAGGAATCTCTTAATAAAAAAAAATAAAACTAGTTTAACTTATTTTTTCTTCTTAAGATAAAATAAATATTTAAACCATTATTGTGTTATCAAGAAGTCATTAGTTGTTGAAATTTAGTGCAATGGCACTTTATCTTATTTTTTGAAACTTGTGATATTAAAAGAAATATAAATAAATTAAATATTTGTTAAATGATATTTGACAGTTATTCTATCCTGGGTAACGCGTAGGCAATTTTCTCTCTGCCTAAATGAGGGATCACATGAGATATGCCTATTATCCAAGAAAAACCAGATTTATTTGGTCATTTGCAATACCAAAGTATAACAGAAAATGTCAGCACATTAATATAAATTTTTGTCAGTCCTATGTATGGATTCATTTACTGCAGTAATGTCTCTGTTTCCTCAAAATCCCTAGAATTCTGGAAGGAAAAGATAATCATATTTTGACTGACAAGATCTAAATATCAATGAGCAAGGCTTCTTCTCATCTTCAAGGATAAGCAATCACACATTTTCAAGATTCTCATAAGGGCAAGGAATTAGAAGACACCTTCCCAGCTGAACTTTACAGAATTTATCTCTGAGTTGCCACAGAGCTGTGATTAAAATACTTGTCTCTATCCTATCGGTTCCCTTCTCTTTACACTTCCTTTGCACTTGATCCACTCTTGAGAATTTTTAAAGCATAGCTAGAACTTTTAAGATCTGCATCCTTGGTTTCAGGTAACTTAGGGAAGGCATAATTTCTCCAAGGTAAATAGGCTTTCTTTGTTCCACTTCAGTCAGTACAAGAGCTCTACTGTCAAAAATCTTGCCTAGAGTTTGCCTGGACTCCCAAAAGGTTTAACATCTGAATTTTGAGTCATTTTTCACTTTTCCTTTGAATCCATTTACCACTATCTGTGATTAATCTTAAAGTTTTCTCTGAAAGGCCATAAGCATCAATGGAAAAGAAATGAATACAAATATAAAAATAAAAACCAGGAACCACTCCTGAGAATTGTGATCATTCCTTGAGTTTCTTACCTTGAGTAAAGAGAGAGAATGACTTTCAACCTTGTCATCTTTCAAGTCTATTTTAGCTCAAATTTTTGAAAGTCTAAATGTAGCATTTACACTATCTTCTAATTCCACTAAGAATTAAATGCTTTCAGTGATGATTTAGTATTAGCCTTGTCAGCATTTTTGCTTAGTTCATATCCTGTTGCCATCAGCATGCATTTTGGCATGAAATCTTTTCTTAGACACTACAGAGCATGGCCATTTTTGACACACTATGTGGAAATCCTTTACTCAGCACATTTTTATCTGTATCAGACCAGACTTTGTAAGAGAGATGGCACAGCCCAAGTTGTGCACTTGCTGTTAATACAGCCATATTTAGGAATCTCTTGAATGAAACTGAACTTCTGAAACTAGTGAACCTACAGAACCACTATATCCAATGGCAAAAATGATTGCAAAATTTATTTATACTGAATGCTGACTCCCACAACTAATATCCTTGAAACCTCGAGGAGTATATTGCTTTCCTATTTGCTGCTGTCACATATTACCACGTATTTAGTGGCTTGACACATCACAGATTTATCATCATATATTTCTAGAGGTCAAATGGGTCTCAGCAGACTAAAACTGAGTTGCCTGTTGGGCTGTGTTCCTTTTCATAGGCTCAAGAAGAGAATCTTTCTTTAGTTTTGTAGTTTTTTTAAAAAAAATTAATTTACTTTTCTTTTTTTAATTTATTTTTTACATTCAATCATTGTGTATTTTTATAGCATAATAAATGAATTTTCCCATTTCGAATACACTATTTATTGGTTCAATCAAAGATACTGCTATACAAATTAACATCCACAGATATTTTCCATTTTTATGCACTCCCCATTTCCCACCCTCCTCCCACAGTCTCTAGTATCCACAATTACAGCTTCTAGAAGCTGCGCTTATTTCTTGGCTGTGGTTTTCTTCCACCTTTTAGTCCAGCAACAGTCGTTCAAGTATTTCACACCTCATATCACTCTGACACTCTTTCATGCCTATTTGTATTTCTTTTTTTTTTTTTTGAGAGGTTTTTGCTATAGGGCGCGTGCGCTCGCCAGACAGAGACAGACAGAGAGACAGAAAGCGATAAATCACCACCCAGGGGGGAATGGCCATGCTGCAATCCCTTCTCCTCCGTTCTCCTCTCGGGATCTTGGGCATGCATGCACACATGCCCAGCATGAGTTTTAAGCCACCGGGTCCGGGACATGAACCATGGTTGACTACATGGGAGTCCAGCGACATAGCCATTACGCTAACTGCTGATCCCATGCCTATTTGTATTTAAAGTCCCCTGAGATGGTGTTGGGCCTGACTAATCTCGTATAATCTACCCATCATTATGCCAGTTTATTAGAAAACTTAATTGACAATCTTGATTTTTCTTTACCATTTAATGTAACATAATTACAGGTTCCAGGAATTAAGAAATGGCCATGATGAGAAGCCATTTTTCCTTATCTTTGTGAAAGAATTCCCAACAGTCTGAAGCAACAATAATGAAAAAAATACCAAATCATTATAAAGATTAAGTTTCTGCCAAGAAAAAAAAGAGCAAACTAAACAAAGTGAAGACACAAGTGATTTTTTTCTGGCTTTGTAATCAGTTGAGAGACGAATACAATGTTGTTATCAAGTCCATACCTGGAAACCTTTACAGCTACCATTTATAGCTTCACTATATCATACAATATTGTAGCTTCATAATATGATATACCAGTGATCTGAGAACCATCAAGGTATTTGTAGAAGAGAAGGAGAAAAGAGAATGATGTATAATTTTAGTAGCCAGAGACAATTCAAAGGAGAAACACTGGGAAACTTTTGTGGTAGATGATGAAATAGAAATTTACGATTACACACATTTCTGGTCATTTTTTGTCTTAATTCTGATTTCTTAACAAAATAATATTTATAAACTTTAAAAATATGATGACCTATCTCCATAGATGATGTACAGAAGGCCCCAAATGCTGAGGTATACAATGCCAAATTTATAAAGTTTCGTCTAGTCATTTAATCCCGGAGCTTTTTAAGTGCAAAGTCTATGTCAATTTCTTCTGTACTTCCAGCATTAATCACAGTACCCAGTACATTATAGGTACTCAATGAATGTTCCTGTAGAGGAACATAATTTCAGAACACCTGGTGTGGTCTTGGAAGTGTGTACCTTTAAAAAAATGATCTTTGATTATGATATTTTTCAAACTATACAGGGATCCTAGCTATTTGCACAATATCCTGTCAATGCTGACGTTTAAAAAAAATTGTGTCAGAGTTGATACTAATAGCATATATTCCTTAGCATAGCCATCTTCCATAACAGCTATACCCCTGTACTCTCAGTCCTTCTGGCCTGCTTTATTTTCTTATGGCTGCCTTATACTTGCATTGGCTTGTCAATGCACTCTCTCATCACCACCATGTAAGCTCAGCAAAGGTGCAGTATTACGAGCCTTCTTCCTTGCACTATGCCCACTAATCTAGAGTCGTGACTCCTGAGAGGTATTAGTTCAATGAATATTTATTGAACAAGAAATTACACAATGTGGTGGAAGAAAATCTTTTTAAGAAAGATAATCCACCACTAATTTGTGTGTGTAAAAGCTCCTTACGTGAAGGCAAAGCAAGAAAATTCTAAGGAGTCTAAGGAACTTTAATAGAGCTGCTTTTCAGCATAATGCTAGAGTCAGACTGAGGCAAAGGATGTATATTTTTATCTAAGTTTCTGAGGAAAAATCATATTATAAAAGCTAACTAATCCTTTTTTAAAAACATTTATTTTAATTATACTTTTATAAATGAATTATTAAATTCTTGCACTACAAATGCTGTTCAGTCTATTATATTTTAAAACCCACTGAATGTGGCTAATATTTTAATCAACTCATCAAAATCACTTATATGGTGTTGATCGACACTATGATTCAGCAGACCATAGGAATGCATTCAGGGATTTTAAAGAAAAAATAACACTATGGGAAACACTGCAGGACAAAAAAACCTCATGTATAAAGCATATTTTATGAAATTATTTAAGAAATAAGAGCTACTGAAAAGAGAAATAGAGAGTGTGACTATAAATGAAAAGAGATTTAATAAATATATCAATTGGTGTATGGGTATTATTTAGATGTAGAATGGTGCTATGAATTTGCTTTGTTGTTTCAATAGTGCTTGATAACCTTTGGACAGAAATAAAGAAAGTGAAAGTAGCCTTTTTTCAGGGTTAGAATATCAGAGGTG
This sequence comes from Tupaia tana, assembly GCA_026018925.1. Classification (NCBI taxonomy): domain Eukaryota; kingdom Metazoa; phylum Chordata; class Mammalia; order Scandentia; family Tupaiidae; genus Tupaia; species Tupaia tana. Next base: position 59,131,917 of record JAKSZU010000001.1, read on the forward strand.
GCTATGAGGCAAAGATAGAAATGTGGACCATTCAAAGAGATGCTGAGAGATCCTCATTTCATTTAAACCACCAGAGAATAAAAACAATCTGATCCAGAAGTCTTCCTCAAGTTCAGAAACATATATAATTGCAGTGTAATGAAGACACTTAAGGATAAGAATCTATTATTAAAATTTCATTGATTTCTCAGGTGATGCATCTATGGGTCAAGTTTAGTAGATGACTGAATAAAGCAGAAGAGGCAGACTATCAGATGGTGTAATGGCTACATCACTGGAATCCCATGTGGTTCACTGTGATTTGAGTCCTGGACCCAGCAGCTTAAAACTCATGCCGGGCATGTGTGTGTGAATGCCCAAAGTCCTTAGAGGAGATTGGGGGAGAAGGGATTGTGGCATGGACATTCCCCCCTGGTGAGTGATTTCTCACTTTCTATCTATCTGTTTCTCTCTGTCTCTCTGGTGAACACACACACCCTACAGTAAAAATCTTTACAAAAAAAAAAAAGTAAAAAAAATTGTTTTAGGTATTGTAATGAAAGAACTGTAAAATATCTTTGAGTAATGAGGATCATTCATAACATCAGTCAGAAATTTTCATAAAACAAAGACAGAGCCAGGCATCAACATTTTCTGCCAATATCCCAGAATAATCATTAAATCATTAATCATTAAATCACTAATTCCCTATTCTCTTACATCCAGATTAGTTCGAAAGGAGAGAGAACTGTGTACTGCTGACCTTAGCAACCACCCCTGAGGTGTGACGTGCATTAAAATATAATTTCAAAAGGTAAAATTATGAATTATGACTCTCTCCTCAGTATAAAAGGAATATTTAGCAAGGAATGTTTTTATACTTCTCAATTAATGAAACAGTGTTATATTAGAACAAGTCTAGAGAGGATTTACAATGCTAAGTAATGTTAGGACAACTGGATAATGTCCAGTTGGACTGGATCCTCTAGTCTCTGGGGTTACCAGTTCCATTTGGAGAAATACACAGGTTAGTGTGCAACTTTATTAAGTGTGGGACCTTTAATAAATACAACATAGCAAGTGAACTAATTACATTTTTCTAGATAACCCTCAGGTGGCTTTTGCTCCTTTTATGCTACTGAAGGGTGTTACATTCCAAATTTGCCTTATTTCAAAATGAGTGGATAATTATTTTGACAAATAGAAAAGATAATTACTCATTCTAAAGCACTAGCTTTTACATAGAGGTTTACAAGAAAGATAATGAGGTTTATATAAAACAGCCAACAAAACCTAGACCTCAAAAATGTCATCTATTCACTCAGCAATGACAAGAACTTCGTAATAAAACAGAATTAAGAACAGTTTTAGACTATTCTCTGCCCCTATTGTCACCGCTCTAGTCCAAGTCACTGTGACATCATTCTACATGTGTTCTTCTGTCATTTATGTTTGTTTCAGTGACCGCTTTCTGATTTCTATAGTTCAAAATGCTTCCCTAAACATTTTTTATGTATCTATCAGCCCCTTTTATACCTTAAAGCTCTGTTCTGTTTTATTTGCTGCATGTATTATTGTACTTCTTCCCGTTCCTATGTGAGAGTAGAATGCAGACATTGAGCTCTCCTCCTGCCTTCCCCTCCATCCTATCTCTGTGAGACCCAGATGCTGGTCGGGCTGGGCGTCCTGAACATCCTGTGACCATGATACTCTTCTCATGGAATGGCCCATGTCCAGGTCAAACAAGAGGTATGTGCACCCCTCCCACATTAATACCACTAGATTAAAAGCACTGAATTAGAAACATACTCGGCTGATTCTGTTCACTGATAAGCTAACCTTTACTGTGACATTCAAAAAATGTATGGACAAACCACACTCCTGTCTTAGTGACAGAGTCTGCATTGATTTTTAATTGATTTTTGAATGCTTTGTCTTTATCATATAAAACCTGATCCTAGGCTCATGGCTGCACAACTCATTCTCTGCCCGGCCATCAGTAGAACCTTGTTTCCCCAGTGTGAGTAAATTTGTGTCTCTCTTGCTATCACACCCCCAGGTGTGTTCTCTGTGATGGATAACCATTATGGGCAAGTCATCACAGATTTGGGGATCCCCTAGAACACTATAAATATGTGCTTATTTGCTCATTATGATTATTATTATCATCATTATTTTTACCTATTTCCTTCCCCAAGCAAAGGTAAACTACTTCAGTGTAAACATGGTCTCATTTGCCCACTGTTTTTTTTTCTTTTTTTGTTTTGTTTTGTTTTGTTTTTCAATGTCATCTAAAATGTGCTTGGCTGGGTGATGTAGTGGTTAAGGCGATGGACTGCCACATGGCCTGTTGTGATTTGAGTCCTGAACCTAGACTTGACAAACATGTTGGGCATGATTTTCTCCTCCAAATCCCAGGAGGAGAATGAGATGTGGCCATCCTCCCTAGGGGATGATTTTTCACTTTCCCTCTTACTGTTTCTCACTGTCTCTCTCCAGTGAGTGCAATGCCCTATGGCAAAAACCTTAAAAGATAAAATAAATTAATTGGTTAATTTAATTAAATACGATTGGCACAGAGGAGGTGCTTTAATATATTTGTGAGAAAATGAATGATCTTAGTTCTATCAGTTTTTTAAACATCATCAATAACTATGATAAAGTGTAATAATATTTCTAAGCAAAATTCTCCTGGAAACTCGTTAAAGTTTTACAACTTTTGCAGTTAGTGATTTCATCCATAAAATACTAATGTTTAGTTGAGAAAAGACTTACTCTCCTATCCAAACATCATTGGCTTTACTCCATTTACCTATCTTCATTTCTGGCAATGAGAATTAGTATAAATTTATATTTCTTCATGGCTAGGAAATGCTTGAATGGTGCAAATCCTTCACCATGGCATTATAGATACCAAGTATTTAAGCTTTTGTGGAGAATTAAATTACAGAGAACAGCTTGTAGGGAGTTGTCTGAGAATATGAAAAGAACAACAATTTGATTTTTTTAAATAATATTTCTGACTCCCAGGAAGAAAAATGCCTTGTACAAGCATCAGCTCCAGAGTTCATAATAATATGGCATTCAGATAGAACAGCACCATGTTCTCTAAAGTAGGAATTTATGACCCAGATATGCCAGCCTGCTCACACTCTTTGAGACTTTACTTCTCCCCTCCTTTTTTTAAGAGAGAGACATTTTTGCTATAGAGTACATATGCTCGCCAGAGAGACAGAGAGACAGAAAGTAGAAATCACCCTCTGAGAGGATGGCCACATCATAATCCCTTCTCCTTCATTCTCCTCTCAGGATTTTGAGCACACACATACACACACACATGTGCCCGACATGAGTTTTGAGCCACCAAGTCCAGGACTTGAACTGCAGTTGATTAAGTGTGAGTACAATGACATAATCATTACACCATCTGCTGGTCCCAAGATTTTACTTTCCTTTAACATGACTGTCACCAGCCAACAGATGGTGTGGAAGTTAAGGCAGCTGGATTCAACATGGCCGACTATTGCAGTTCTGGTCTCAAATTCAACAGTTTGAAAAACACTCCAGGAGCATGTACGTGCTGCCTGAAGTCCAGAGAGAAGAGTAGAGAAGGAATAGCAGCATGACTATCTCCTCTGGCGCGTGACTTTTCACTTTTTCTCTCTCTCTCTGGTGAGCGCACGTGCCCTTAAAACTTTAAATAAATAAATAAATAAATAAATAAATAAATAAATAAATAAATAAGTAAAATGACTGTCACTAATACTTGCCTGATTTATTAAAATTAGAAGTCTCAATTTTCTTAGCTATTATTGTGTTTTATATCATGGTTTTCAAAACTGGGTATATAATCTATCTTTTTAAGGTAATAATAAAAGATGTTTTTAAATTAATAGTAGAGTGCATGTGTGCACATGACAGAGACATGAGAGACAAAAGAGAGAGAAGCAAGTGCCACAGGGCTTCATCATGCTAAGATAGGAGACAGGGATCCTAAAAATACAGTTAGCATATAGGCCCAAAATGCAATCAGAAAATGGCTCCGTTTTTTTTGGTTTTTTTTTTTGAGAGAGGTTTTCGCTATAGGGCGCGTGTGCTCACCAGACAGACAGAGACAGACAGAGAGATAGAAAGTGAGAAATCACCCCCCAGGGGGGATGATCACGCCGCAATCCCTTCTCCTCCATTTTCCTCTCAGGATTTTGGGCACGCACGCACACGCGCCCGGCGTGAGTTCTAAGCCACCGGGTCCGGGACGTGAACCGCGGTCGACTATGTGGGAATCCAGCGACATAGCCATTACGCTAACTGCTGGTTCCCACCACTCCAAAATTCTGAGAATAACTGGATTTTTCCACCAAGTGCCCCTCCCCACCATGATGGAAATGCACGAATGAGAACCACCTTAACAAGCCTGAACAAGGCCTTGCGGACCCAGATAAAAACCCTTGGCCCTAGTTCCTCCTCAACAACACATTTTCCAGGACTCTCTCTTCTTGGGAGCTTGTGTTTCCTTCCCTCTCCTTCATTAAACTGCCTGCCTTGCTATGTGCTCTCTGTGTCCACATCCCTACTTTTTCAAGAGCATGATACAAGAACCTCTGTGCTGTCGCGAGTGCTGTGCCCAATTGCCCCTGCACGCCCGCTTTCTTGTGTCAGTAACATGACCCCCTTTCCTCCTGTCCTCTTGCCTGCCAGGATCCAGGGCACATGTGCATGCACCCAGTGTGACCTTCAGACCTACCTGGCCTGGCCAGGAACTCTATCTGTGGCCAACACATGGCTTATATCTCTACAGGTTGATATGCTACCAAATGTACTACAGAGGCTAGACAGATAATCATAAACAACTTGATTTTCTTTTTTTTAGAGAAAGATTTTTGCTGTAGGGTGCATGCACTCTCCATAGACACAAAGAGAGAGGGGTGAGCACAAAGCAATTATTTCTCCTCCATTCTTCTCCCAGGACATTGGGCATGCACCCACATGTGCCTGGCCTGAGTTTCAATTCGCTAGATTCAAGACTCAAACCGCTTTCGGCCATGTGCATGTCCAGCAGCACAATCACTGTGACACCTGCTGGCTTCAACAACTTGATTTCCAAAAGAACCTATGAGTTTTGTCACTGAGCTGTTTATATATTTCAAATGACAGTTTAGAAATTTTGCCTAAATACACAAAGTTCATACGCTCTCAAAAAGAAGTTTAAAGGATGTTGAGGAAATTATACAGAATAGACATGCCCATATATATACCTACTAGATTTATAGTGGATTAGAATATTACAACATGAAGATTATAATAACTATCTCAAAGTTATTCTTTCACAGATACTAAGGCGATTTGCTTATAAAACACATACAGAGATTTTTATTAAACAAATAAAAATTTTATTTTCATGTTAAATATAAATAAATAAAGTCAGGGATTAAAGAAAAAAGTAATTTGTACATTCATGAACTGAAAGATCAGTAGTGCCCTAAATTCTAGTACCTTTTATTTCTGACTTGATGTTAACACTTAATACACACTACTTCCTTCCTTCGCACTGTGTAGTTTCTTTCTGATTATAAGTTATGCGTCAGAGTCAAAATAATATTGGGAACCAGCAGTTAAACATAATGGCTATGTCACTGGACTCCCATGTAGCTGACCACGGTTCGCGTCCCGGACCCAGTGGCTTAGAACTCACACCGGGCGCGTGTGCGTGCGTGCCCAAGATCCCGAGAGGAGAATGGAGGAGAAGGGATTGTGGTGTGACCATCCCCCCAGGGGGTGATTTCTCTTTTTCTGTCTCTCTGTCTCTCTCTGTCTGTCTGGCGAGCGCACGCGCCCGATAGTGAAAACCTCCCCCCCAAAAAAAAGTAATAATAACAATATTGACCATCAGAAGGCAAATGGCCCATATTTTGATTTTTCTCATAGTTTGATCTTTTCTTCCCACACATCTTCATACTCATGGATGCCTTCCTCTTTTATTAATGCCACCTCAAATGAGGCAAACACGTGGGGCCAATAGATGGCGCAGTGATGACCGTATTGGACTTCCACATAGCTAGCTGATCACAGTTTAAGTTCCAGACCTGGTTGGCTTGCTTTCTCACTTTCCCTTTCTTTCTCTCTTTGTTCAAATTAAAAATAATAATAATACTCATAATAAATTTAATTAAATAAACATTATTTTTTTTTAATTAAAGAGGCAAAGGAGAGTGTCAGGTGGCACGGTGATTAGGGTGTTGTACTCCCTCACGGCTGACTGCAGTTTGAGTACCAGACTTTGTAGTTTGATCTCTCACTTTTCTTCTCTCTCTCTCTCTCTCTCCAGACAAATTAAAAATAATAATAAATTAAATTAAAACTTTTAAAAAAATGAGGCAGACATATATTGTTGTGACCAGATGTCTCTATTCATATAGAGCAAATATTCTGAATGAATAAACAAAAAAATGATGTAGACCCTGCATTAAAAAAATCTTCACATGTAAAAACTCTACCTTTATTAACTGTAAAAAGTGTCCTTCGAAGCAGTATGAATTCAATGAAGAACCAGTTCTCCCACAAATGGGGAGCGGGGGCGGGGAGACAAGTGCTGAAGTCAAAGTGCTGAAGACATGATAAAGAGAAGATGGTCTCCTTTAATGATCTGACCAAATCAGTAAAAGAGACAAACACTTAAGAAGGTCTTTCTACACTTCTCCAACAAGACTTGTTGTTTTTTGTAATACTGCCAGTGAGAATTTATCACAAAGAAAGAAATAGTATTTTCAAAACACAGATCTATATATTTTTGAAATAAAGCAGTATATTGTAACAATATGCATTCTTTTTGTTGACAGGAACAAAACACACATACTATATACTTTGTTTTTATTTGCCAGCTTTGACATTACTTTTGTGGTTCCTGATAGATGTGTGTTTTGTGTATTTTTATTATGTTTCTGATTTATCAGCAAAAATACTAGTTTGGTCATCAGCAACAAAGTCATAGAATGAAATTTTGCTTATCCCCATAGTATTTATAAAATAGTAGGATTCCTTTCTTAACATTTATCTAATACACAAATTATCTCAAGAAGCAGGTTTCAGAGAAGTTGATGGGACAGACAACTTCAAATAAATATATTTAGAGGACAGCATACTATGTAAATATTTTCCTCATTCTTAGGACAATTAATCCAGATTCAATGTGTATACATGAGCTGAAGGATCAGTACTGTCCTAAATCCAAGTACTTTTTCCCCTGACTTTATACTTAACTCCAATATTTGTTTTCTGTTTACTATTCCCCCTTCCAATTCATAAAAGATTATTAGGGCAATTAGACTTAATTAGTTACTTGATTTCCCTTACTGATTATTACTAATAGATTTGTTTTTCTCTTTCTCTCTCTTTCTCACTCTCTCAGTGAAGCATCAGTTGGAACAACAATAACAACAAAAAGAACAATGGTTCTCCAAAACTTCCATTTGTGTAAGTGTATACACACATCAGAGGTGAGAAAAGCCAGTTTGCTAGAGGAAAAACTCATGAAAAAGTCAAGAATAGCTGAAATATTTTCTTAAAGTTCATATGGTATGGAGCTGAGAAATAGTAATTTTTAAAAATTTTCCCACACAACATAGTGTAGTACCAGTGTCACTGTTTTAAAATAAGCAGAAAATAGTCAAATCACAAAGATACTTAACTCAATTCATTTTTATCAACACACACACTTATTATGATATATATATATGATTATATATATAATAGAAATGAAAGCTAAAATAAGCTACCACATCACATCCACTAGGAGACTGTAACAAAGACAGGTAATAGACAGGTAATAACAAGTATTCACATGGATACGGAGAGATTGGAACACTCACACACCGCCGGTGAGATAGCAAAATGGTCTAGCTGCTTTGAAAGTAGTCTGACAGTTCCTCAACAGTTTAAACATTGTTACCATATGGCCATGGAATTCCTCTTCTAGGTATATACCCAAAAGATTATAGGTATTATAGGTATATACCCAAAACATGTGTACACACAGAAACTAATACACTGGACAATAGTCATAGCCACATTAATCACAGTAGCTAAAAATTAGAAACAACCTAAATTGATGAGTAGGTAAAAAGATAGTGTGTATATATATATATATATATATATATATATATATATATATATTATACAATATGATTTATCCATGGAAAAGAATGATGTACTCATATGTGCTTCAGAGTAAGCCTGAAAATATGCTCAATAAAAGAAGCAAATCATACAAACAGCATATTGCACAATTCTATTTATATGAAAATTTCAAAACGGGAAACCATAGGGGAAAAAAAAGAGGGGTTGCTTAGGGCTGGGATGGGAGAGGAAGAGAAATGACAGCTACTGGATATGGGTTGTTTTTTGGAGGTCATGGGTAATAAAAACTTTCTAAATTTATCACGATTTGTTGTACCATCTCTGAATAATATGTAAGTTACATGTCAATAAAGCTGTACTTTAAAAATATGAATCTGCTTAAATATCTTGAAGCGCAATACCTTATATTTATATAAAATAATGGAAAATAAAAGAAAATCAAGGAATACAACTTGTAGCTAACAGGCCCAAAGGCCTGTCAAAAAACCTCTCCAAAAAAAAAGAAGGAACTGAGGGTCTCAGCCCTGCAACACTAAGGTACTACATTCTGCTGATTTCAGTGAGCTTCCCATGTGACCCTACGGTTAAGACCTCGGCCCAGCTGACATCTTGATTTCAGCTTGAGGTTCTGACTAGAAGAACATAGCTGGTCCTATCTGGACTCCTGACTCACAGGAACTGTGAGATTAAATATGTGCTTTGTTTTGTTTTGTTTTCAAGCCATTAAGTTTGCAGTTATTTGTTATCCACCAAAGATCAGTAGCATTAAATCATTGTTTTGTTCTCACTTCCCAGGAACTGCAATCTCTTTGCTGAAAGTAACCAATGTCTTTTTCTTTTTCTTTCTTTTTTTTGAGAGGTTTTTGCTATAGGGCACGTGCATAGCCAGAAAGACAGAGAGAGACAGAGAGAGAGAGAAAGCGAGAAATCACACACCCCCCCCCCCCCCCCCCAGGGAGGATGGCTATGCCACAATCCCTTCTCCTCCATTCTCCTCTAGGGATCTTGGGCATGCATGCACACACGCCCGGCGTGAGTTTAAGCCACCAGGTCCGGGATGCGAACCACGGTCGGCTACATGGAAATTCAGCGACATAGCCATTATGCTAACTGCTGGTCCCAGTAACCAATATCTTAATACTTTTTTTTGGGAGAGGTTTTTGATTTAGGTCATGTGTGCTCACCAGACAGAGAGAGACAGAAAGCAAGAAATCTTCCCCCAGGGAGGATGGCCACGCCACAATTCCTTCTCCATTCTCCTCTCGGGATCTTGGGCATGCACCTTGTGTGAGTTTAAGCCACTGGTTCCGGGACTGGAACCATGGTCAACTACATGGGAGTCCTTCGATATAGCCATTATGCCAATTGCTGGCCCCAAATATCTTAATACTTAACATGTTGAAATATTGGGTTGTTGGAAAAGTTAGGATGCATTTTGCATAGAAAAACAGAAAAAATACATGATGACTTTTCTGACAGCACAATAGTACTGACTATTTCAAATTTTATAATTGGAATCATGGAATTTGAATACTTTTGTGTCTAGTCTCCAGTGACTAACATCATGGTTGTGAGAATTATTTCTCTTCTGTGCGATATTACTTTATTTATCTTCACTACTGTGTGGTGTTCAATTAGATTGTTGAAAAAAGTCATGATGTATTTTTCTGTTTTTCTATATGCAAAAAATGTGTCAGGATTTTTTCTACAACCCATTAATATGCCACAATTATTTATCTAAATATTTTATTGTTAATATACATCAGAGATGTTTCCAATGTTTCATGTTTTGCTACTCTAAATAGTCTTATTTATGTTTTTATCTGTGGTGGAATATACATAAGCATACAAATATTTTTATTGGGTACACGTGTAGGTGGGATTTGGGGGCCATAGAAGAGAGTATTCATCTAGAGGGTCTTTAAAAAGTTCATAGAAATGAATATTATTTCTAAAAATGCACACAGATTTAAAATTCCTTGCACCTAATAAACTCATACTTTAATTCTATTTTTCCATGTATAAAAGGAAGTCTCCTTTTATCATCAAAATTGTTGACATTTCCAGAATTTCTGCGGAAGTTCTACTCTCACCAAGAGTGTACAAAATCAAGAGGTGATATATATTTAAGATGTCTCAAATACTTTTATTGTTAGGCATTTGGTAGTGTTACTCTAGTTTCCACAAAATACTCAGTATCACATTTTATTATTCTCTAAAATTTTTCATGTTAATTTACATTTTTATAATTTATATTTCTCTACTAAAAATAATAGATGCATCTTGGGCCAGCAGCTTCATGGTTTAAGACCATGAAAACTTGAGAATCTTGCCAGACATGTGTGTGTGTGTGTGTGTGTGTGTGCACATGCCCAAACATTCAAGAACAGAGCAGAAGAAAAGTGATTGTGGTGTGGCCATCACCCCTAGAGGGTGATTTCTCCCTTCCCTTCTCTCTCTTTATTGCTCTCTGTCTCTCACTAGCAAGTGTGCACACAACATATAGAAAATAATAATAATTATTATAATATATTTATCTGAGATACTTGTCTGGGTTTTCCATACTGATACATTCATTATCTGGTACAGTGGCTTCATAAACAATATTTATTACATGGGTAAACTACTCATGTATGCAATTAATTATTCCCCTCTTCCTTATGCACTTTTTACAAAGTACTTCTCAAGGAAGGTGAACAATAAAATACAGTTTTAATGCTGTAGAGTTTGGCTTGCTAACATTATTTCTGACCAATTCATGAACATTTTATAATCCAAGCTATCCATAAAATTTAGGACTTCGAGAAATAGCTTACCAAATTATGGCAAAATGTGTGTTTTACAAGAGATTTCAAAAAGTTTATAGAAAAGTTAAATTAAAATGTGAGTTTATTTTGACATGAAACATTTTAAATCCCTGCACAGGTTTTTCATAATACTTATATTTCTTGAACTTTTCAAAGCCTTCTTTTATAGGACAATTTGTATAATGCTTGTGTTTGTATAATTCTTTATATTTGAAAAGTGAGTGCAGTCTAAATTTATTAATAGAAGGAATTGAAAGCATCCACTCACTCACACACATACACTTTATTGTAACATGCCTCAATCACTTGGGTCACATTTCTTAGTAATAAGATTAGGTGGATAGTCCTTAAATTAGGTGATTTCTAATTTTTCTTTCAGTTCTTCTCTTTCATGATTTTAGATATTGGGTAGATTGTTAGGCTAGGGGAGGATGCTACAGAAAAATAAACTCGCTCTCTCTCCCTCCACACACAGCTTACTTACCTAATTTTTAAAAATGGTGATATTCTTACTTCGTTTGGTAGATATAATACTCAGAATTTCAAATTTTTTTTCTTGAAATATGTATGCATATATTTCACTTATCTTTATTTCCTTTGCTTCCTCAAAAGGAAGAATTCCTTTTCTAGCTTTCCAATAACACATTTTCTGCTTACACTCTCAAGCCTGACTCCTGAAAAATACTATCTTTAAGTTCATTAAAGACATCTTACCTGATAGGTCTATGAGCTCTGTTAAGCAAGCATCGTTGACATACGTGCATGTGGGACCAGCAGTTGGCGTAACGGCTGTGTCGCTGGACTCCCATGTAGTCAGCTGCAGACTGAGTCCCAGACCTGGTGGCCTAAATTCATGCTGAGCACATGTGCATGAGTGCTTAAGATCCCAAGAGGTGATTGCGGCATGGCCATCCCTCCTGGGGGGTGGTATCTTGCTTTCTGTCTCTCTGTCTCTCTGGTAAGTACATGTGCCCTATAGCAAAAACCTCTCAAAAAACAATATATACATGCATGGAACATAACTCTGATATAGAAGTGCATACCCTACTTCTTTTTAAAAACTTAATTTTGTGTGCATGTGTGAATTTTGCTATAAAGCTCATGTATTCACTGGAGAGACAGACAGAGAGAGAGAGAGAGAAAGCACATTTCCAGGGGAGATGGCCGCATTGCAATCCCTTGTCTTCCATTCTCCTTTCAAAATTTTGGGCATGCATTCACATGGTATGTTTATCAAGCCACTGGATCCAGGACTTGAACAGCATAGTTGGCCATGTCGGATCCAGCACCTAAAACATGATGCCACCAGCTGGGTCATATACCCTATTCTCTTACTTCCATAGTTCTGAGGAATGCCCATGTCTCTGGAATATAGTGCCTTTTCTTGTTCTTTTCTCCACTAGGATGCATTCCTTTGTGATGGATATGCCATTAGATTTTGATGATCATCTCTCCTTTTCTCTTTTAGAAAATAGAGATGTGATCTCTGTTACAGTGCTAGATGTTAAATATCTCTACCTCAGAGAATCAGTTTGCTCACTTACATAAATGAAGAAGAAACAACAACAGAAAGACTCATGGGATTTATAGTGTCCTTTTCAATTCTATCATTCAACAACTTGGCATGTTAGAACATCTGTTGTGCTCCTGTTACATTTTCAGCAGCTAATTAATTTTGGTTCCAGAAATATGTGATTTTTTTTTTTTTTTAATACTAGGCTACCATGGCCCCTTTGATAAAATTATGCACAGGTGCGTTTTCAGAGCAGTGGGTTGAGAAAAAGCTCATACAACGGGAATGTTCCTTGGGACCTGTTGCCAGAACCTATGTGCCACAATCCTGACTCATATTTTGTACCAGTGAGTCTGTTCCTTAAAGGAAATGGACAAGAAGCTTGCAAAGAGGAAACGTGTTTTAGTTTAGGTCATTCTCTGGTAGGCACTTAGGACTAGATGGAACTGAGCATGATCACTGAAATATGATATAGCAGACCTAGAGTCAGGATATTCTTCATTCTGTAAATTATAGTGTTTGCTTTTTATATTTATAAGTACATGACAAAGAAGGTGATTAAGATGATGTAGACTAAAGGACATACTTATTAGACAATGTTTTTTTAAAAATCTGCATATAGACAATTTGTTATCATCATTTAGGAATCATAATTTACATAAAATTCATTAATATATTACATTATTGAATAAATATAAATTTAACTATTTGTTGAATATAATAAAAGTCTGAGGATTATAGTATTTTGATTCTGTAAGACATATACCAGTTGGCGTGACTGGGGACTCATCCCTTAATATCCATCCCTATTGTCTATGAAAGTGGTTCTCAGAATGTAGTCCCTAGACTAGGAGAATTGACTCTTAGAAATACAGTTTTTCAGATCCCACACCAGACCTACTGAAACAAACATTGGAGGTGTTAGCCCAGTAATCTGCACTTTAAACAAGCTTTCCAGATGTTTTCAATACATTCCAGTGCGTAAGAACCACTATTATTTGAAATTAAAGTTCATCTTTCTTTCATATGTGCCCAAAATGCACTTGTATAGATCTTCAGAGGAAATTTTGTTAAGATTTCATAAAATCCATTATGAGTTTTTCATAAGCTCTGATCAACACACACTGTGTAGTGACACTGACAACATTAGGCTAGTTCTATGTTTGGTTTACTATCTATGTGGATGTGATAACTAGAAAATAACTTTAAAATTCTTGTTTTTGACAAACTACAGGGTGTTGGAAAAGGTGATTTAGTTGAAAATAGATTTGGAACACTGGCAAGTGCCTGACTTATTTGCAACAAACTTGAATTACTTGTAATTACTATTCATGCTTTTCTATTTTGATTTTCTTTAAAGCTTGAACTTTTGGACAAGGTAAACTCTATATAGTTCCCAACATTTTACTTAAGGTGTTTGTGACTTCTAAGAGAGATTATTATTTTACTATTATTTATTTATTTATTTATTTTGGAGATGTTTTTTATAAGGCACGTGTTATTGCCAGAAAGACAGAGAGACAGAGAGACAGGAAGCGAGAAATCACCCCCCAGAGGGGATGGCCATGCTGCAATCCCTTCTCCTTCATTCTCCTCTTGGGATCTTGGGCACACACGCACATGCACCTAGCGTGAGTTTAAGCCACTGTGTCTGGGACTTGAACCGTGGTCAACTGCGTGGGATTCCAGCGACATAGCCAACCAACTGATGGTTCCAAATTATTATTTTACTTTTAATTTGTAAAAGCAAAAATGAAAAATATTTTAAATATATATATTTAAAAATATACATAGTTAAATAAATAAATATATATATACATATATATAGAGAGAGAGAGATAGATAGATATAGTTATTACACAGACATGTGTTTGCCAAAGAGAGTCAGTGAGATAAAGTGAGAAAGCTCCCCTAAGGGGGATGGCTATGCTACAGTCCCTTCTCCTCCATTCTCCTCTAGAGACTTTGGACATGCATGCAGATGTGCCATCCATGTTTTTCAAGCCACCAGACCTATCTAACAACAGAGTTGTTAGATATATATATATATATATTTTTTTACTTAGCAGAGTATCCTCAAAGTTGATCCATATTGTAACAAGGGTTAGGATTTATTTCTGAATAATATTCTATTGTGTGCCTATATTCATTGTGTTTATCCATTCATCCTTAATTGGACATTCAGATTATGTGCTATGTATTAGTCAATTAGAGTTGCTAACAAAATACTGCTGAGTAGATTAAACAATGGAAGTTTATTTCTAAGCTGAGAGGCCAGAAGTCCAAGATGGGTGTGAAGACCGCGCTCTCTTGCTGTGTTCAGACGTGGCCTTTTTTCTGAAGCTGCAAGCTTCTCTTTCTTTTTACAAGGACACCAGTCCTATTGGACTATTCTTCTATCCTCATAACCTCATTTAACCTAATTATCGCCTTGAAGTTACAATTAAGCGGGATAAAGTATGTTAAAATAGCAGAGGATATCTAATGTAAAGCCCATATTTATAAATTTATGATTAAACATAAAATTTTAATTAATAATTAAATGATTATAAAATTTTCATTGTATAATCTGGATTAAACTTCATGACTTAGTGAAATGTTTAGATAGAAATTTTAACTGCAACATAATTTAAAATATATGTATCTAATTACTGTGTGAGAGTGCTATTTAATCATGTTATAAAATTTCTGATACATATTTGAATCATTTTTCTCCTAAATATGAGATATAATTAAAATAATATCCATTTGAGAAAAGGAAAAATGCTACCTGGAATGAGCTACAGGAAAAAATCAAAATCAGAATTTGTTTTCATTTAGTCAGTAAAGATGATTATTATTATAAAAGAAATAAAAGATGTTATAACATCAATTAATCAACAAATTTGGTTTTACTTTTTTTCTTACTTTCAGTTACTATAATACCTGATCATGTATCTTTTCATTGTGTGTATGTGTGTGTGTGTGTGTGTGTGTGCATGTTGATGTCTGTGTATGTATTTGTGCATGTGTGAAAATTGAGAAAATAGTATTATTCTCTTTATCATGTCACTTAAATGAAAAATACAAAGATAAGATTTATAATTATAGTATATGAATAGCAGCTTAGTCAAAACACATTTCGGGTTTTGTCAGGACACTGTGTCCAAGTAGATTTTGTTGCACAAGCTCTTGACCATAAGTATTTTTCCTCTGGAGGCTTAGCTTAGCTGTATACATTCTTCGATTTCCAAATAGCTGCCATGGCTTGTTTTGGATTATAGCTTTTTTCCTCTCCCACCAGTTATTCCAATATGTTCAAACTATAAACCATAAACAAAATCAATAAGGCTGGCATCAGATAAAGTATATTTTCACTGAATAAATTTAAATTTTCACAGCAATTAAGTCAAGGTTATTGAAGAATTTTATGCACACTTCTACTGTGCATTTTGTTGGATAATTTTATTAGTTCCCAAGGACTCAAAGACAAGGTTATATATTTATTCAAAAATATATCAATTACCCTCTTTACCATATTTGTTTCCTACTAAAATATTATATCATAAGTTAAATCATAGAAACTATTTGTGGTTGTCATCTGTATTTAGTCCAAGAAATAACAAAGTGCCATTTAAGGGATGCAACTATTCTGTATAATGTTGAACTTTCACTTTTGCCTATTCATTTTTTTGCCAATTATGATTTAAAATATCTGAATAGCCATTTTGTCACCAAAAGATAATATTGATAATAATAATCATGATTTTCCAATAAATTATTTTGGTTTGTTTGCCAACCTAGAATCTCCAATAGTACAAATTTAAAAATAAATTAACAGGCAAGGTTACACATGCAAATCTTTTTAATCGTCTGATAAATATTTTGAAGGGGAAAAAAAAGCCAGAGCGTTGAATATATATATATATATATATATATATATATATATATATATATTAATTACAAGAATTTTGTTTTTCTGCTCTAGGCAATATAGGGGCAAGAATTATAGTGATTTTTCTAAATAATGTTTCAGTAGAAAATATATAAGATACATAACTCTGCTTGAAGTTGGTAAATTCACAAAGACCTGAAAACAGTATTTATTGTGAGAAATATTTTAGAGTGTCCTCAATCATATTAAGAGGAAAGTTTTTCTTTCTGCTTCAGTTCTGACTATAGGGGTGTGACTTTAGTAGCACGTCCCCGTTGACTCCTGTGTGCCTATTCAACCACGTCGTCTATCCATATGCTACAGAAGTCAGAGATGAAATTTATGTGTTCATAGTAGTTTCATGATCCTGTACAATATCAAGTTAAAAAACAGTGATGTCAACAAATGTACCCTGTAACAAATACACCGATGAAAAAATCATCTGAAAACCTGGCTTAGGGGCCAGCAGATAGTGTAGCAATGGCTGGACTCTAACAAGGCCCACCACAATTCCAGTTCCAGACCTGGTGCCTTAAAACTCAGACCAGATGCATGTGCATGCATCCCCAAGGTCCTGGAAGGAGAATGGAAGAGAAGGGATTATGGTGTGGCCATCCCCCTGGGTAGTGATTTCTCACTTTCTCTATCACTGTGTCTTTTTCTTTCTTTCTATCTGGTGAATACATACCCTAAAGCTAAAACTTCTTTAAACAAAACAAACAAAACTTGGCTTAGAACTAATTCCATGTGTATCCTAAAAAATTTTACATCAAATTAAATCCACAGAGATTTCTTAAACAAAAAAGTAGGTTATTAATACTTTTTCTTAAAAACTTTAGCCATTTACTCTAGTAGTTTTAGGATTTCCTTAGAGCATGATATTTGTAATTGACCAATGTCAAGGAAGTGTTTTGGCCCTATAAAAACAATTTTGTCTCATGCTTTTATTTCACATTAGTCCATTTATAGACATTACTTTCCTGACTAGAAATAGAGATATGCCTATATAAATTGTTGTTTTGTATCTTCTCAAAAGGAAGGTGAAGGAATCTGTAACACAGCCTAGAACTAAAGAAGCACCATGCCAGTGTCCTAGAAAGAACAAAACCCAGTTGCTAGCCAGTTTCATATGTCTAGTTTGAATCCTGAATATCAAATCAACTTTTCCTAAGAATGTCTGTTATGGTTAATAATTCCAGAAAACTGACCTTGTATATTCTAAGAGGATAATGAGGGAGGGGAAAAGAAGTACTTAAATTCCTTTGATTTATGTTGTGAGTCCTTTAATTCAAAATATCAATTTAGACTAATTTTGGGATACAATTAATGAGCCAAATGATATAAATGCTCTTTTACATAATGCATGTAAAGATAGTTAATTATTTCAGCAAGGACACATTTAGCTTGTGAACCAGAAAAAAATGGAGAAAAAAATACTTGTTTGTATAAATTTATTTATTTGAACGTTATTTTAATTTTAACCGAAGTTATGTGTATTTAGTTGGGTTTTATACCACTGATTCAGTGAATTAGCAATTTAAAAAACAATTGAGCATTGATTATATGTTTCAGGTAAAACAGTGAAATAGTGAAAAAGAAGTCCCTGCCTTTATGGGGAGGGGGACTATGAGCTAGAACTAGAAGCATTGAAGAAAACAGCTATTTGAAGAAAAAAAGTAAAGTGATAAAGTGTAAAAGGAGCACCTTACATTAAATATGTTTAAAAAATTATTTATTTAATTTTATGTATATGTTTATTATTATTATTTATTTATTTATTTATTTTTTTTAAATTTGACAGAGAGAGACAGAATGTGTGAAAGCAAGCCATCAGGTCTGGGACTGAAACTGCGGTCAACCATGTGAGAGTCCAGTGTCTAAACCACCACACCACCTACTGACCCCCTTACATTACATATTAAGGGGCAGGGGCCAGCAGATAGCATAATGGCTACATCACTGGACTCCCATGTAGTTGAATGCATTTTGAGTCCTGGACCTGGTGGCTTAAACTCACGCTGGGCGCGTGTGCGTGCGTGCCCAAGATCCAGAGAGAAGAACGGAGGAGAAGGGACTGCGGCTTAGCCATCACCCCTGGCGGGGGGGTGATTTCTCACTTTCTGTCTCTCTGTCTCTCTCTTTCTGGTGAGCGCATGCGCCCTATAGCAAAACACCTCTCTTAAATAAATAAATAAATAAAAATCTATATTAAGGAGCAGTAATTACTGACTTTAATGGTGGTTTTTGCTGGGCTGTTCTTAGAAGAGCCTGATTTGAAAGAGCTAGGCAATAAAATGAGGAGACAAGAATCAAAGTGGTGGGACCAGCAGTTAGCGTAATGGCTATGTCACTGGACTCTCATGTAGTCGACTGCGGTTCAAGTCCCAGACCTGGTGGCTTAAAACTCACACTTGGCGTGTGTGCATGCGTGCCCAAGATCCTGAGAAGAGAATGGAGGAGAAGGGATTGCTGTGTGGCCATCCCCCCTGGGGGGTGATTTCTCGCTTTTTGTCTCTCTGTCTGTCTGGCGAGTGCAAACGCCCTATAGCAAAAATCTTTCCAAAAAACCATCAAAATGGTGATATGTAGAGAGAATGTGTTTCACATGTGAGGAGAGAAAGAGTACAATAACCATAGGCTATACTGAGTCAGGGTAATAAGGCTTATATGCTTCATTTTATTCCGTCATTAATAGTATAGAATTAATAATGATGAACCGTTCTTAAAAGAAACAATTGTCTTTGTGAAATTTAGTATGAATTTAAGTATGCATAAAGAAATTGCCATTTCTTCTTTTAAATATTCTATTTGAAAGTTGTTTAACTTAATTAGATACAATTTTATAATTTCTATATTCTATATGTTATTAACCTTTGAGTTACAAACAGTGTGCTTACTTTTGCAGTTTAATTAAATTATCCTTTAACATCATTCATTTACCACTTTTATGTATTTGAAAAATACATTATAATGGTAAAAATAAATTTAATTATTTCACTTTTGAAATGGTGAGTTTTTAATTTTATTACATTATCTACATATAATGACACTCATGAGAAAATAACATGTCAATTATACCTTCTTGAGCAATTTTACTTTAATTATTAAGAATTATTTTAAACTTCCTTACAGTGAAAATGGTAGGCTCAAGGGTATATAAATTAGTGTGTGTGTGTGTGTGTATGTGTGTATACATATATATATATATATTTTTTTTTTTAAGTAACTTTCTGTAGAGTGTGTGTTCTTGCCTGAGACAGAGAGGGAGAGAGAAGAAGTGAGAAAGTGACCCCCAGTGGAAATGGCCCCATCAGAATCCCTTCTTTATACTCTTCTTGGAATTTTAACCCCTCACTGCACATGCAACCTGAGTGTTCCTCAAACCGCTGGGTCCAGGACTTGAACTGCCCAATTGTCTATATGAGGTCCAGCCCTCTTAACCATCACACCACCAGGCTGGGTCCACTAACTTTTATTAAGACAAAGTGTGGTGCAGCAGTAATACATTTGGACCCACATGGGAAGGTTCTGGGTTTGTTCCCTGGGACTTTCTTGGGGATGCCACGGACATGATTGCATGCCAATGACCCAGGCTGACTGAAACTAGGGTGGATCTCACTACATGAAGAGCCTAGTGGAGGTGCTGTCTCTTTCTCTCTCTGTCCATCTATCCTTCTCTCATAAAAGAAATAAATTTTGAGGCCAGCAGTTGGCGTGGTAGTTAAGGTGTTGGACTCCCGCATGGTTCACCACAGTTCAAGTCTTGGAACTGGAGGCTTGCTTTCTCACTTTTCTTCTCTCTCTGTCTCTGTCTGTCTCTCTTTGGTCAAATTCAAGAATAATAATAATAATAATAATTAATCAATTATTTAAAAAAAAAAACTTCAAAAATTATTAGCTTATTAACACTTTTTTCTCTAGATTGAGATCATATATCCTGACTTCTTGGCAAACCTTATATCCTGCTCCTCATATAATAATACGTATATATTACTAATTCTAGAAATTCTGAAGTTAAATACTTAAAATTAAAAAACAGTGTTTGTTTAAACTCAGTTTAGTTTGTTCATTATAATTCTTGTCTGACATTTTAGTTGGATGTATATCTCATGAAATCATACTTGTATGACAATTCATCTTTTACTCTCCTATTTCTTTGCCTACTTGAGCAACTCAAGAGATATACACAGTTGCCTAAGATGATATTATAGTTCACATGTAATAATACAATTTAATGACTTTATATTTTCAACACATTTTCCCAAACTAAAATCCCAATAGCACTATTCAGATATAAAAAATAAATTTATTCTTAAGTATTAATTTTGTTATTAGCTTGGAATATTTATAACTCAGCACATTACTTAAATGACCATACCTGAATATTTTCAGTCAAAGAAAACCCAGCTAATCCAGATAGTAAACTGTCTTTTATTGTACTAGAATTCTTTAATTTGAAAATATATTCCATTTCTGGAAGGCATTGCCTTGCCATACTTGACTTTAAAAATAATTATTGTTATTATGACCAATAATGTTATATTACATTTTATACTTATGAAAGAAACTTTATGTGTTTATCTAGTATAAGTGACTGATACATGAAAGAAACTTGCAAGAATGTTATTGCCAATTATTTGTTATTTAAATAGATAATAATGATATTACTGAATGATGTCATGTAAGAGGCAAATATAACTTGCATTCAGTTAACTCAGACTCCATAAGGGAAAATTATATGTAAATAAGAGGTTGAAATAAAGTTTGATAAAAGCAAAGAAGTATCAATTAATGTTGGAATTCAGAAGAATATTGCCTACTTAAGAGTTTGCATGCAAGGTAGGTTCTACATAACAAATTACTAAGAGCAGCATCACTAAAGAAATTTTATGAATGTTTCTTTGAGAACTGTGCATAGAATGACATTTTCCATAATACCTGGAAGCCATGTAGTGAGTTAATCTAAGCTTCACACAGTAATGACCTGATGGCTTGTTTATTAATTTGCCAGGGCTGTCAGAACAAAGTATGGATACCTGTGTGAGTCAAAACAAGAGAGAAGTTGGGACCAGCGGATATCATAGCATTAAGTTGATGGGCTCCCACAGGTTGACTGCAGTTCAAGTCCTGGACCGGGTAACTTCAAAATCATGCCACACACATGTGTGTGTGTTCCCAAGGATCCCAGGAGGAGAATAGAGGAGAAGGAATAACGATATGGCCATCTGCCCTAGGGGATGATTTCTCACTTTCTTTTCACTGTGTCTGTCTGTCTGACTCTTTCTGGTTTTCAGTGAGCTTATATGACCTAAGGCAAAAACCTCATTAAAAAAAAATCAAGAGAAAAGTACTGTCTCACAATTTTTCAGTCAAGAAGATGTCACAGAATCATGCTCTCCTGAGATTCTGTATAGAATCCATTCTTGTTTCTTCACAGCTTCTGGTAGTGGTGGCAATCTTTGGCATTTCTTTGCTAGCAGCTATCTGAGGGGATCTTCAAGAAGTTCTTAGAAATTGCATATTATGAAATAACTATGCAAACATATTTGTGCACCAAAATTAACTCATACTTTAATTCCATTTTCCATAGTCTTTTTAACACCTTTTTCAATACACTCAATGCCTCTGTCATCAAGTGGCCATCTTTGCATCTCTTTTCTCTGTGTAAATCAGGTCCTGTATCCAATTTCTCTCTCTCTCTCTCTCTTTCTTTTTTTTTTTTTTGTGTTAAGTTTTTCGCTATAGGGCATGTGTGCTCACCAGAGAGAAAAAGAGAGAGAGAGCGAGAGAGAGAAAGAAGGAAAGTGAGAAATCATACCCAAAGGGGATGGCCACACCTCAATATCTTCTCTTCTCTCTTCTCTTCTTCTCTTCTCTTCTCCTCTCAGGACATTGGACATGTACACACATGTGCTCAATTTGATTTTGAGGTCATGGGGTCCAGGATTTGAACCACACAATTGGCCATGTGAGATCTAACTGCCTTTATACCACCTGCTGGCCCTAAATTTCTCATTTTTACAAGGACACTAGACATACTGTATAAAGTCCCACTATAAGTTATTCACTTTAGTTTGGCTACTTTAGTAAAGACTATTTTTAAATAATATCACATTCTGGGGAAAAGGGGGTAGGCTTTCAATGTTCTTCCTGCGGGGACACAATTCAACCCATAATATCCTAGATCTCCATAAAGATCATGAGAAGATAAGAAGTGATATTTGAGAAATATTTAGGTAGAAGATGTGTTACATACATATGGCAAAAAGATAATGTCTAAAATTATATAACATAATTTAATTTATTCCAATGAGTAAATGACTAGAAATAAAAACATCAGGATTCTTTTAACAGCAATTTTAAAAGATATAGTTAAAAATTTTTTCTGGGGACCAGCAGTTAGTGTAATGGCTATGTCGCTGGACTCCCATGTAGTCAACTGCAGTTTGCATCCCGGATCTGGTGGCTTAAAACTCATGCCGGGCGCGTGTGCGTGCGTGCCCAAGATCCCGAGAGGAAAATGAAGGAGAAGGGATTGTAGCGTGGCCATCCCCCCTGGGGGGTGATTTCTCGCTTTCTGTCTCTCTGTCTCTCTCTGTCTGTCTGGCGAGCGTATGTGCCCTATAGCAAAAACCTCTCCAAAAAAAAAATGTTTTTCCTTACATCTTGGAAGTTCTTGAGTCATTATTTTGTACGAGTCTCTCATGAATAAATATTTGTTTGCCAAGTTCTCTTCTTTCCTGGTTACAAATAATCATAATATTAAAACTGGACAAAAATGATTAAAAAGGTCATGTAATAGATAAGAAATAAAGTTATTTTATTTATTTATGGTATTGCCCCCCATTGGGAATTTACACAATTTATAACATATACCAATATCACCAAAAATTTGCATACTATTTAGAATTGGTGTTTTATACAACATTTATTGATCTCATCAATCATATATTATTACATATAAATTAATAAGTGAAGGTTAAAACTACTAATTGGCGAAACAATCTCAGTAGCTGGGAGGGGCTCAGGGACTCATCCACGAGGTGTTGTTACCCCAAAAACCATAAGCCACCCTTAACTCTCAGGACAAGGAAAGATTGTCGTTCCCCAAGCCACAGTCATTGTATGAAGCAGCACGTAGAGGGTCCCAAGTACACAGTAACCTTTAGGTCAGTCGTTAAGCTGCTGGCAAGACCACATTCCTTTCCTATGTAGACTCACCCTCTTAGCTGTAGACTACCCCAGAGATAACATAGGTATTCCACTTTAGTATATACTAACCTTGTCTTTACTAAACCAGACAGGATTTATTTCTAGGCTCTTGTAATTGCTGCCACCCTAGCCTGAGGCTGAAGTTCTCAAAAAAGCTGACCTGAGGATCACATTCTCAAGCCAATCTGGAACTAAAGTGATCAAGCTGGTCTGGGACTAAGGTTATTAAGATTCCTGGGAGCCCTCTCATCCAAAGACCCTCCCCGATAATCAAGATCTAAGAAGAGAATGCACCCGAAAAATGGACTTTCTCGTTCTAAAAATTATGACTGTTTATACCTAAACAAAACAGATGTCATGTTTTATGATTATTGTTCCTATACTTTGAATGCTTTACCTTTTGGAGTAAAATCTTTCACTTACTTCCCCTCACCCATCCTACTCCTGTAAAACTCCTTCTATAATAAATACACATGACTCCTGGCCATCAGGGCTGCAGTCCTGCGTTTACTCAGGCTGTAGTCGGCTGAGAACATGCTAAGGGGCATGAGGTCTCAGTCTGATTCCTGTTCACCTGTGTCGCCTTCCTGTGCACCCACCCTGGCTAGAGCACGGTCTCCAGCACAAAACCCTCTAAGATTCTTTTTTTTTTTTTGGAGAGGTTTT
Organism: Tupaia tana; assembly: GCA_026018925.1. Classification (NCBI taxonomy): domain Eukaryota; kingdom Metazoa; phylum Chordata; class Mammalia; order Scandentia; family Tupaiidae; genus Tupaia; species Tupaia tana. The sequence goes on from JAKSZU010000001.1 coordinate 59,156,140, forward strand.
TGCTATAGGGTGCGTGCACTCTCCAGACAGACAGAGAGAGACAGAGAGACAGAAAGCAAGAAATCACCCCCCGGGGGGGATGGCCACGCTGCAATCCCTTCTCCTCCATTCTCCTCTCAGGATCTTGGGCATGCACGCACATGCGACCGGCATGAGCTTAAGCCAACAGGCCCAGGACTCGAACCACGGTTGACTATATGGGAGTCCAGCGACATAGCCATTACACTAACTGCTGGTCCCAAAACCATCCAAGATTTTTAACTCCAAGATACTGAAAGATTACAAAATTCATTTTGAAAGACAGATATACATTAGATCTGAACTTGGGCAGGTAAATACCAAGACTTACAGGCCACTGACTCCTGTGGGAGGTCTTTCAATGAAATTTTCAGAAATTTTTCTCAAAAGTGGCATTGGTAACTGGGGCAGGGCAAGCCAGCAGCAGCCATCTGGTTTCCTCAGCTTATCATCCATAACTTCACGGCTGCACTGCCCTGGGTAACCTTATAACCACCTCGTGTCGGTTGTTCCATACTACTCCATCTTCCTTCATTCCTGCCTGTTTTCTAATCCTGTTCTTTAGCCCAATTCTTTTCACCACCTCTTATCATTCCACTAATTTACTATTCTCTTTACATTATAGTCAGTGTGCTTTGCTTCTAAATAAGATTAATGCAGATAAAATGTTCAATGCTTGAGTTTTAATGAATTTCTTTTTTTTTTTTTTGAGAAGTTTTTGCTATAGGGCACGTGTGTTCTCCAGAAAAATAGAGAGAGACAGAGATAGAAAGTGAGAAATCACCCTCCAGCAGGGATGGCCATGTGGCTATCCCTTCTCCTCCATTCTCCTCTCGGCATCTTGGGCACACACATACATGCACCAGGCGTGAGTTTAAGCCACCAGGTCTGGGACTTGAATCATGGTCGAATACATGGCAGTTCAGCGACATAGCCATTACACTATCTACTGGTCCCAGATCAAGTAACTTTTTTGCTCTTTTGCCTGCATGCTCTTTTAAATTGATATTTAATTTAGATATATTGTATGAATAGTACGTTCACAAATTTATCTCTCCCAGTAGATAACAAATTATTTGCTAAGAAACATATCTCATATTTCCCCTGCCACACAGTACCTTCGTTTTACGAAAGAATATTCTCTAACTGATCTTTGATAAATACATCATTTCATATGTAGTCTAAGAACTATTATACTGGAGATTAATTGGATTTGAATACTGTAGTACAAATCAATTAATCAAATAAATGAACGTATTTTAGCTAGGCTTAGGGTATTTCACGTGAGTAGACACTTTTTTCTCTTTTTTCTTTTTTTTTTTTTTTTTGATAAGATCTCCAAGAGACATTTTGCAAAGAAACCCAACTTAGTTATTTCTAAGACTTTCTCCTCTCTAAATTGTAGGATTTCTTGGTGGGGAGCAATTTGTCTCAGCTAATATGCTTATAGTTTTAGAAGTATAACTTTTTCATTAAACTATTGTCATCCATATGGAGTGTAAATATTTTAGGAGATTTCTATGGGGCTCTCAAAAAAGTGCACAAAAAGAAGTTGTGACATACAACATAAAAGACTAGTCCTATCATTATTTCTTTATGTCTAATCCAATAACAAGTAAACAGATTAAGGAATAAGTGACTGGGCCAGCTGGTAGTGTAGTGGTTAAGTCGACTGGATCGCACAGCTGACTGCAGTTTGAGACCCAGACCCAGTAACTTAAAAAACATGCCAGCAGATGTGGATGCATGTCCAAAATCCTTAAAGGAGAGATAAATGGAGAAGAGATTGTGACATGGCTATCTCCACGGAGGGGGTGCTTTCTCACTTTCCCTCTCTCTGTCTTTCTGTGTCTCTCTCTCGGAGAGTATGCAGCAAATTTAAAAACAGAGAGAAAAGATAGAAATAAATGATCCAACAAATTCATTTCTTTTAGAAATGAGAAACTTTAGACATGATACAAGTAGATGGGACTATGAAACAAAGAGAATATCAGAAAAAGAAAATTAACTCTATTCTTTGATTTATTATTCCTTATAATATGGATTATCTTATAAGAAGTGTTCATTTAGACCCAGAAGTGTTTTGCACACCACTATATTCTTAAAACAGAGAATAGTATGTAGTGAATAGTAGGTTCTCAGTAAAAGCTTGTTGGATAAGAGAATATAATTATGAACAAAAATATTATTTCAATATTGCTATCCAAGGCAAAGAAATTAGTACTAAGACGGGCTGTGGTTTGGGGTGTGATGAAATTGTCAAGAGTATGAAGGAGACAATGTGGGAAACAAGTAAAAGAGACATCATAAAAACGTACAGAAATATTTCCCTTCAAGCTTCTTTCAGCAGTTTGAGGAATGTAACAAGCTACAGAATATGCTTCCATTACGTTGGAAAGACTGAGGATGCAGGCTCCTCGAAAAGGTTATATCAGATGTTTAATGTTATCATTTCAGCCTCATAATCTCATCAAGAGCCAGAAATAACTACCAGCCAGAAATACTGTCAGATACCTTAATAAAAAATAAAATCCATCTCAATTCTAGTTAATAGACACAACTTTAACATCCTTGAGCAATCTCAGACATTTCTATCATAAACATTCTGGGCGCAAACATACTTTCACTGCTCCTTTAAAAGTATTGCCCTAATTTATTTGGACGTCTATGTAATATCTGGCGAGTTAAGAACTTGTTTCCACTTTGTTCAGTTATGTTTTGTAAACTCCTATTTGCCCTCCAAGCCCTTGCATAATGACTAACACATAAAGGACTCAATAAATAATTGCTGGATTGATTTTCCCATTACATTTCAATATATGTACTGGACTAGAACTGCTATTTGTACTAAATTGTATTCCCAGTACTGCCTTTAAAAGTCGCAATGCTATTTTAATCACTTTGTATACATCAAACTAACCCATGCACATGCCTGAAGATGTTTCTTAGTGCTTTAAGCTTTTGGTTTGGGTATTATCTGGCTGAACACAATTTGATTTACAAATGTATCCTGAAATTCAAAGAAAGAGATAACAAAGCTGGGTAAAAAACATTTTTTTTTCTTAAAGCCTTACTACATTTTAAAATATGCAAACTTGACAGGCTGAAAATATCCCAACAGTGCTTGCCTGTATGCATAATAGCTTTTTGCTACTTTTATGTTTGTCAAACTTTTTACAAAAATCACAAACCAGCTTTATCTCTTGACTTTCAAACATACCTTGAGTAAAATATGCTGAGGTAGTAACTTAATTCAAGTTCTGTGAAAAGTATTTTAACTCAAAAAGCAAAATATATCTGGATCCCTAAAACTTACTAACTCGTCTGATACTAATGCAGATAAAAATATGGAGATATATATATATATATATATATATATATATATATATGTATATATATGACAAAAACAAAAGTAAATAAAATACTAGTTAAATTTATGATAGTAGTTAACATTTGTCAAATGTGCCATATGTCAGGTGGTGAATGAAACCCTTTTCTGATGAGAATATTGAGGTCTGTCTGGGCAATGGAAAGAAGGTCTCAGGTATTGACAAGACCTTGGCGCTTGAAGTCAGGCAACCACTGAGAAAAAAAGAAAAGAAGAAAAAAACTACCAAAGACTTAAAGAAAGCATATATATATATATATATATATATATATATACACACACACACACACACACATATATATATATACATATATATATATATATATATATATACATATATATATATATATATATATAAAATTTTAGAAACCTCGTCATAGGACTTGTCTCAGTCATTTTCTTTCCCACTTAGTCAAATATAGACAACCCTTGTAGAGTGTCTCTTTTTTGAAGCAACAAAGAAGGTTATGGCTTTATGATATCATTGTATGGTTTAATGTTAAAAAAAATGTTATAATGTTTGGCCAGCATAAGATGCAATACCTTAAAATCACACATTATACCCATTTAACTCTGACTTTAAGCATACACTATATCTTTCTAAAATTGATGCCAAGAGAATAAAGAACTAAACTGTTTGCTAACACACACGCACCCGATGTGAAATGATCAGAGATTTAACTTAGTTCCATTGTCACAATATGAAATTGTAATCACATCATATATATTTTGATTCTATGTAATTATATATCTATTTATGTGCACTTATATTATATGCCTCATTTTTGATAATATGTAAAGCAACATGAAGCACATTTGCTTTAATTTCTATTTTGTACAACACATATGAAGGAGTCTTCAAAAAATTCATGAAAAAGAGTAATTTGAAAAATCTATTTATAGATTTAAATATTTTCCATCAAAATAAACTCACTTTTTTAAAAAATATCATTTTATTTAACTTTATTTATTTATTTTTAATTTAACTGGAAAGGAAGACAGAGAGAGAGAGAGAGAGAAGGAAAGTGAAAAGGAACCCAGGTCCAGGACTTGAACCGTGGTTGGCCATGTGGGAGTTCAATGCCCTTAAGCACAGTGCCACCTGCTGGCCCCTCAAAATAAACTCACACTTTAATTCCATTTTGTTCCATACCGTTTGCAGTCCCTTCATAAGATTTCATCCATGGAGAATAAGTAAATATTCACTTCACATCCATATTGCACCAAATAAATAATCTGTCTGTCTTGTATTTTTTTCTAAATATAGAAAGACTCACTACTCAGTATTGATATTCTTTTTTTTTTTTTTTTTGGATAGGTTTTTGCTATAAGGCATGTGTGCTCTCTAGAGAGACAGAGAGAGAGACAGAAAGACAGAAAGCGAGAAATCACCCCCCAAGGGGAATGACCACACTGTAATCCCTTCTCCTACATTCTCCTCTGTGGATTTTGGGCACAAAAACACATGCACCTTATGTGAGATTAAGTCACCGGGTTTGGGATTCAAACTGCCGTCGACTACATGGGAGTCCAGCGACATAGCTATTACTCCAACTACTGGTCCCCAGTATTGATATTCTATTCCTTTTAAAATATAATTCTTTTTTTTTCTTTTTTTACTTTTTTTTTGAAGAGGTTTTTGCTATAGGGTGCATGTGCTCGCCAGACAGACAGAGAGAGACAGAGAGATAGAAAGCAAGAAATCACCCCCCAGGGGGGATGGCCACACTGCAATCCCTTCTCCTCCATTCTCCTCTCGGGATCTTGAGCATGCACGTACATGCGCCCAGCGTGAGTTTAAGCCACCGGGTCCAGGACTCAAACCGTGGTTGACTATGTGGGAGTCCAGTGACATAGCCATTACGATAACTGCTGGTCCCCAAAATATAATTCTTAAGATTTTATAATAAATAGAGATTTATGGAAAAGATATAAAGGTAGTAAGCAGAGAACCTGTGTATCATTCACAAGTTTTCTTTAATGCTAATAAACCTCATAATCATGGTACAATTCATAAAATGAATAAATTAATAATAATATGCTACTTTTAAGTAAACTACAGCCTTTATTTGGATTTCATAAGGTTTTGCACGAATGTCTTTTCTTTGTTTAAGGATTAAATCCAGGATACATTGCATTTAGCATGTTATACTTTTTAGCTCTTTAATAAATGGAATTATATATTTTATATTGGCACTCCTTTTTAAATTTTTAATAGCAAAACATATAAGGAATCAATCTGGGATGCTTTGCATTTATCATGTTATAGTTAATTGTAAATAATGTGTGCTATTTGTAATCACTTTTATACATTAATTTTGTATGTAAGTTCTATAATTTTTATATCATCAGAACACTTTCATATTATCTTATTTGCTATCTCAGCTGATGTTATTTTTCATCCTTCATGTAACAAAACTAAAAGCACGTAAAACTAACATATTTAGCTGAAGCTTAATACTCATACAAGTGTTTAGGAAACCCTAGAAATATATGGCTATATGCAAAAGGGAATCAAATTTCCCTTTAGCAGTGTGTGTCTAAACAATCTCACAACAATGTTTTCTTTTAAATATTTCAATTACTATAGATTTTCCTAGACAATATCAAGCAACGCTACATTTCAGGCGGCAGAATGATCAAGAAAGGAAGAGCTAATCAATAAAATAAAAGCAAGCTACACTGTAAGGGGAATCTTTAAAAGGTTTTCTTAGTTTGTGTAATTTCATACATGGAAATCAGGAAACTACCTCAGCCTGGTAGCTCAGTATGTAGCAACTGGAACCATAGTGCTAAAAGCCACGTGGTAAGCTGAGAGTTTGGATCCTTGGGGAGGCTTGAAAATATGCTAGGTGCTTGCACAAGTGCCCAAGATCCTAAGGAGCTAAAAGACTGGGAAAGGGGAGAAGGGATCATATCTTGAGGAGGATGTATCAAAGGTGTGTGCACATGCTCTCCATCATGAATAAAATACAATTCAAAAAAAAGAAAAAAGAAAAAGAAAATCAGGGAAACCCCAAGCAGATAGAGAGTCAGATATTGTAGAGAGACCAGTAAATTCATTCTTTTTTATTTTTGAGAGAGACAGAGAGACAGAAAGCGAGAAATCACCCCCCAGGGGGGATGACCATGCCACAATCCCTTCTCCTCCGTTCTCCTCTAGGGATCTTGGACACACACGCACACGTGCCCGGCGTGAGTTTTAAGCCACCGGATTCGGGACGCGAACCGCGGTAGACTACATGGGAGTCCAGAGACATAGCCATTACGCTAACTGCTGGTCCCTAGTAAATTCATTCTTATGTTAGATTATTGTTTGGTTCTTTTCCCATTCTCACATATCATTCTGAAATTCATGGCAAGAATGAAAGTATGTGTGACATTCTCTATAGAATATTTTGTTATACAAATGAAACATTATTACAGGATAGGATAATGTTTTCCAGTTTATTTTTCCCTTTTCAAACTCTAAAAAATTTATTTGGTAACAACTGTCCAATCATTTGATTGCACAGTGTTACCGTTTTTTTTTGTTGTTGTTTGTTTGTTTGTTTGTTTGTTTTTACAGATACTGTGTCATAAATGAAGACTGAAAGAGAAAACCATAGTACACACAACATATACAAATTATTTGGTCTTTAAATAAAAAAGCAGAGTCACAAATGACTGGTAAGAAAAAAGGTTGATTTGAGAGTAACAGATTTCTCAAGGAACCAGGAAGAACGAGTTGAGATAGTTGCAATGATTCAAGCAGGAGAGGATGAAGGAAATGGTATCTGGGTGTATTTAAAAGGTGAACAAAGTAAGCAGTATTTGTAGACCACGTGAAAAGGAAATATATGGACTCGGCAAGGATGTGGATCTGGTTTTGCCTTCGATCCATGCAACAAAACCTGGAGTTAATATTGACATTAAATTATCCATCTAAAATCACTCCCTTGACTCTCCACCAAATTATGAGAATAGGCCCAGGATATTTATTGGGACTACATGTGCTTACGTTTATATAGTAAAGCTTAAGCAGAATGAGATAAACTAATATTCTCTTAAACATTAAATGAGTTATTTCTATGCTATGAAGACAATATAAATATTTTGAAACTTATAATGACCTAAAATGAAAATATATAGCAGGCCTTTTCAAATATATTCCTTCCTTTTACAGGGATAGATTTCAGGGGAAAATATCTCATTATTATAACATTTTATTTTATTCTAGAACAAAGTAACAAACCAGGAACCACTTGAAGGAATAAACTCAGTGACAGTACACAACTTTTTTTACTAATGCCTCAGGAATTATTACTTTACAATAACATGTACTTTAAAAATAGAAATCGCTGTGAGGCCAGTAGGTGGCATTGTTGTTAAGATGCTGGACTCCCATGTGGCCAATATGGGGTATGAATCCCAGATTTGGTGACTTGAAAATCATACTGGGTGCGTGTGTGTGTGCCCAAAATCCGAGGAGGAGAATGGAGGAAAAGGAATTGCCATGTTGCCATCCCCCCGACCCTCGGGAGTGATTTCTTACCTTCTCTCTCACTGTCTCTCTCAAGCAAGCACACAGGCCCTATGCAAAAACCTTAAAAGAAAAATAAACAAAAGCAATGATTGCTAAGAAGCAGGAGTGTTATGATTCACTTTATCCACAAGTCTATAGCTATCTATCAATAAATCCACACATCTCAGCACTATCTCACAGTATAATTTTGAAAACATAAGAGTAACCCATTTGAATTGCATTTTAAAATACCTAAGTAGATTCAAGGAAAAGCCTAGCTATGGTAGCATAGTAGGAGTCACTCTACAATGCTAAAACCAGAACTCAGATTCTGGGTTGACCGGAAACATGCCAGGAACCCATACTTGTCCATGATCCTGGCTGCTATGAAGTGGATCAAGGAGGCAGATCAATGTGATGGCATCCTGTTGAATGTGCCTGCTATATAAAAATATAGAAAGCAGCAAGATAAACTAAAACAAAAATAAGAAATCAAACAAGAAAGAAAGAAACTTAAGGTGGAAAAAATCACAATATAGAAAGTATAAGGGCTCATTCATAAGTACATAGCACAACACAAAAAATGCTAAGAAATATAGAATATGAGCATGATTGTCTTAAGTGCAAATTTAAGTGCATCGGTGTAGATAGACGAGTCTCATGTGAACTGTTGAGAGGAATAGTCAGAGACAAGCACTTTGTGTTCATAGGGAAGATTTACATTATAAGAGTTGGCCAAAATTGACTCAAAGTCCATTATCATCGAACTGTATGATAGCTACCCAAATTTCTTTTTTCTAGTACTAAGCATAGAAGGAGCACTTTCACTGAGGTAAGCCATGGATACATCCTGGGTACAAGCCATAAGTTACAGAATTCTGAAAACATTCTTAAACTGGTCAAAATTACATCCCCAAGTAGGGTTCACAGAAAAAGTAAAGAGTACTATTATGTTCTCTTCTCAGATTATAAATATAAATAGATGATAGACAAATTGATGACAGATTGATAGATGCATATTGTAGATAGGCAGATATAGATATAACTCATATCCTTCAAGTAATATTTGGGATATAGTTAAACTAAACTTTTTTATTATTTTTCTGTACTTGAAATGTAATTGGATATCTTTTTTTTTTTTTTAAGACTTTCTGCAGAGAGTGCTTGTATTCACTGGAGAGACAGTGAGAGAGAAAGTGAGAAATCCCCTTCCCCAGGTGGATGGATATACTACAATCCCTTCTCCACCAGTCTCCTCCTGAGATTTTAGGCAAGCAAAAATGCACACACAGCTGGCATGATTATCAAACCAATTGGTTTGAACCACTTGTGGGACTTGAACCATGGCCGGCCATGTGGGAGTCTAGCACCTTAACTTCTACACAACCTGTTGGCCCCAGATATCATATATTTTGATTTGGCAAACTGGCAATCTTAGTCTCTGAATACTAAGTATGGAAGTACAATCAAATTATTTTTTTCTTTCTCCACATGTTAGCTTAAAACCTGTTCCCTTTATTCTGGGATAATCTTACCTTTAAACACCTTCTGCTATAATGGATTTCTATGAAAGGGAGATCACAGATTACTAAAATGAATTGAAGAGAATGCTCAGAAATAATTTGCTAACAGCTGAACATGAGCAAGCCTTAACGTGACTTTACTGCTTCATACTATACTGGTACGTTAGGACACCAATTTACCACAAATTACTTTCCAATCAGAGAATAAGGCGCAAGTGTGGTAGAGTATCACATACCATCCTACCATCCAAGATAGGCAATTCTAGGCCTAGATCATAACATTGCATTGCCGGAAAAGTCATGATGTATTTTTTTCTGTTTTTCAAAGGTAATTTTTTTACATGATGAACAAAGATTAATTAATAATATATTTACCATTTTGTCCAATAACTTTTTGCCATCTTTCAGTGAACTTCATAATTCCTCGTTCATAGAAGGACTTGATTGTATCACGTTCAAAAACTGAACAAGGTGCTGAATTACAACCTCATCTGAATGGAATTTATACCATGTGAGGAGTTTATTTTTCTTTCTCTTTTTTTTTTTTTTTTTTGAGAAATTTTTGCTATAGGGTGCATGTGCTCACCAGAAAGACAGAGAGAGACAGAGAGACAGAAAGTGAGAAATCACCCCCCAGTGGGGGATGGCCACACTGCAATCCCTTCTCCTCCATTCTCTCAGAATCTTGGGCATGTACACACACACACGTGTGCTTAAGCCACTGGGTCCGGGACTCAAACTGCTGTTGACCACATGGGAGTCCAGTGAAACAGCCCATTATGCCATCTGCTGGTACCATGCAAGGAGTTTGTTTTGTTTATTTGTCTTTTTTTTTTTTTTTTTCCTTGAGAGGTTTTTGCTATAGGGCGCGTGCGCTCGCCAGACAGAGAGGGACAAAGAGACAGAAAGTGAGAAATCACCCCCCAGGGGGGATGGCCACGCCGCAATCCCTTCTCCTCCGTTCTCCTCTTGGGATCTTGGGCACGCATGCACACGTGCCTGGTGTGAGTCTTAAGCCACCGGGTCCGGGATGCGAACTGCGGTCGACTACATGGGAGTCCAGCGACATAGCCATTATGCTAACTGCTGGTCCCTCGTGCAAGGAAGTTTGAAGAGTAAAACAAGTGGAAGATTGACAGTGCAATGTCAGGGAAGTATGGTGGGTTTGGCAAGACATCCCATCCAAGATCCAAGAAATTTTGATGAGTTATCAAACTTTTGTGTGGTCTTGTTGTAGTGATGGAATGCAACTCCTTTTCAACTAGCTCTTAATGTTTCAGGATGACAGATTCTTTCAAATTGTTCAGCTGCTGACAGAACACATTGAAATTGTTTGATTCCTTGGTAGGAACTTGAAAAACATGACAGCTTTAAAATATCACCACATTGAGAGCATAACCCTCCTCTGATGAATGTCTGCTCTCGATGTCGTTTGAGGTGAATCATCATGCGGGGACCAAGACTGTTTGTGCATCGTGGTGTTGTAAACAGTCCACTTCTCATCACCAGTTATCAGTGAATTCAAAAAAGGATTGCTTTCCTAACGTTTAATGAGCATATCACAGATGGTTATACATGCCATCTAAAGAACTTTGAGTTCACAAGGATCCCAAATATTGCCTTGCTTAATTATCCCAGTTTTTTCAAGTGGTTGTGAACACTTGAATGATGGATGTTCAGTGTTTTTGAAATCTCTTGTATCATGTATCATGTGTTTGACTCGATCAATGCCTTTATTTTCTTGTCATCAACCTTGGCAGGACTTCCTGACCAAGGAGTGTCTTTGAGATCAAATCACCACCATGGAATTTCATGAGCCATCATTGGCACATTGTTTACGTCCTTGCAGAGCACTGTCATCATAACTTTACGCAACTTTTCACAAGCTGGACATTCGTTTTTGCCTTGATGGAAGTAAAACATGGGGACCAGCAGTTAGTATAATGGCTATGTCGCTAGTTGATCGCAGTTCGAGTCCTGGCCTCGGTGGATTAAACTCATGCCGGGCGCGTGTGTGTGCATGCCCAAGATCCTGAGAGGAGAATGGAGGAGAAGGGATTGTGGCATGGCCATCCCCCCTGGGGGGGTGATTTCTCGCTTTCTGTCTCTCTGTCTCTCTCTGTCTTTCTGGCAAGCATACACCCTATAGCAAAAACCTCTGCAATATAAAAAAATCCAGTAAAACATGACCAAAAAAAAAAGTTTTTTCTTCCATTTTCAAGTTACTGTAAAATCTCTAAAACTCAATCAAATTGCTTATTTTTTTAGAATGAAGATAGAACTGTCACCTCTCAAATGACATAGCAATAATGTAGAGTCAAAGGACTCTAGTAATTCCAAAAATGAACTAGTGTTATCTGTTGCAAAAATGTGCCATGACTTTTCCAACAATCCAATATCCAGTAGCTTTCACATTTATTTAAAAAAAGGTTGATTCGAGCTGCATTTTTGTAAATTTATAAGGAAACTGTTTCTGCATATAGCTAAGAGAATAGTGTAATGAGTGTATTCATGATATGTTACCCAGCATTGGTTTCCAGATGATATGCATGGTTGTGTTTATGTTCCCCTGCCATTCAAGGAGGCCATGGAAGGAGGAACATTTCAATATATTAACATGCAAAGAAAACTTCCATAGACTGATTATTCAAAATGTAATTCATATCAAATTCTGAAATACTTTTTCTTGACTTAGGAAGTCTGGTATTAAACAAATATGAAACTATAAAGGCAAATAAGAGAATACCAATAAAATAATTATGCTATCATTAATTTGTTGTCTCAGGAGTTCAGAATTATGAAGTTATCATTCCTAATCAATGTACTAACATAGGCTTTTCCAGTAATCATCCACTCTATCCATTTTTTTTAACCTCAGAAAAAGTCATCTTGTTTTATTATGATTGGTGTAACTGCATTCTTATCCATAGTGACTGCACCAACTTATATTCCCCCTAACGGTGTACAAGCTTCCCTTTTCTTTATATTCTCAACATTTGTTATCTTTGTCTTTTGTTTGTTTTTGCTTGTTTTTTGCATAATAATCATTCTAACAAGTGTGAAGTGATATATCATTTATAATTTTTATTTGCACTTGAACTCTGCTGATATTAGTGACATGGAGCATCTGTTTGCTTGCTCAATGACCCTTAAATATGTATTCTTTAGAATAATGTCTATTCAGGGCCAGCAAGTGGTGTGGTGGATAAGGCACTGAACTCCCAAATGGGTGAACACAGTTTAAGTCCTGGACCTGGTCACTTTCTCTCTTTCTCTCTCTCTCTCTTGTCAAGTTAAAAATAATAATAATAAAGTTGAACAGATAACTATTTAAAATAATGTCTATTCAGTGACTGCTTATTTTTTAATTGGATATTTTTAACTATTAAGTTGAAAGTTCCTTATGTATTTTGAATATTAAATCACTTTTAGATATAAAGATTACAAGAATTTTTCTCTCATTCTGTATGTTGGCTTTTCATTTTGTTGACTGATTCTTTTGATGTACAGATTCTTTACAATGCAATGTAGTCCCATTTGTCCATTTTTGCTTTTTTTAGCTTGTGTTTTTGGTGTAATACCCTAAAAATTATCGACAAGGCTAATGTTGAAAAGTTTTTACCCTTGGTTCTTCCAGGAGTCCAAAGTGTAAATCCCTAATCCATTTGAAGTTAATATTTGTTTATGCTTTAAGGTAAGGATCTATCTTCATTCTTTTCCATGCTGATATCCAGTTTTCTCAGCACTATTTTTTGACTAAATTATCTTTTCTCCATAGTGGTTTTTTTTTTTTTTTTTTTTTTTGAGAGGTTTTTTTCGCTATAGGGCGCGTGCGCTCGCCAGACAGACAGAGAGAGACATAGAGACAGAAAGCGAGAAATCACCCCCCAGGGGGGATGGTCATGCCGCAATCCCTTCTCCTCCATTCTCCTCTCGGGATCTTGGGCACGCACGCACACGCGCCCGGCGTGAGTTGTAAGCCACCGGGTCCGAGACGCGAACCGCGGTCGACTACGTGGGAGTCCAGCGACATAGCCATTACGCTAACTGCTGGTTCCCTCTCCATAGTGTTTTTGTGTCACCCTTTTCAAACATTATTAAAAATTAAACATAGAACTATTGTATGATCCAACAATCCTACTTCTCTGTGTGTATCTCCAAAGAAATTAAAATCAGGACCTTAGAGAGATCTGCACTCCCATGAATGATGTGACATTGTATACAATAGCCAAGACATAGGAGCAATCAAATATCTACTGGTGTTTAAATAAATAAAATTAAATTAAAATCAATATATACATTTATATTGAAATATTCAATCAAAAAATTAAATTGCCAATTGTGACAACATGGATGGCCTTGAGGACATTATGCTCAGTTAAATAAACCTGACATTGAAAGTTCCAAATTAATATACCTATTTAATGCAATGCCAATCAAAGTACCAGACATATTCTTCACCAAGTTAGAAAAGACAATCATAAAATTCATCTGGAATAATAAAAGACCCCGCATTGCCAAAGTAATTCTACAAAAGAAGATTGGAGTGGGTGGCATCTCACTCCCTGACCCAAAAATATACTACAAAGCTGTGGTAATCAAAACAGCATGGTATTGGCATAGGAACAGACATGTGGACCAATGGAACAGAATTGAGTCCACAGGAATAAATCCCCAATCATTCAGTCAACTGATTTTTGAAAAGGGGTACCAGTCAATCCAGTGAGGAAAGGAAAACCTCTTCAGCAAATGGTGCTGGAAAAACTGGGTTTCCACCTGTAGAAAGATGAATCTTAACCCCTACCTGTCACCTTTGACAAAAATCAAGTCAAGGTGGATCAAGGATCTAAATCTAAGACTCCAAACTATTAAACTGCTTCTAGAAAACACTGGGGAAACTCTGGGAGACATTGGGGTAGGGAAAGACTTCTTACATAAGACCCCCAAAGCACAGTCAATAATCCCCAAAATAGACAAGTGGGATTACATCAGACTAAGAAGTTTCTGCATGGCAAAAGACACAGTAATTATTGTGAATCAAAAGCCCTCAGAATGGGAAAATATTTTTGTAAACTATGCATCAGATAAGGGATTGATAACCAGAATATATAAGGAACTAAAGAAGCTGTTTGGAAAAAAGATGATGAACCCTATTAAAAGATGGGAGAAGGAATTGAAAAGAACACTCACTAAAGATGACATACAAAGAGCCAGAAGGCATATGAAAAAATGCTCAACATCCCTCATCGTGAGGGAAATGCAGATAAAAACAACAATGAGGTACCACCTAACCCCAGTCAGAATGGCTAAGATTAAAAAAACAAAAAATGATAAGTGTTGGCAGGGGTGTGGTGAAAGGGGAACTCTCTTACACTGCTGGTGGGAATGTAAATTAGTCCAACCACTGTGGAGAACAATTTGAAGATTCCTCAAAAATTTACAAATAGAACTGCCATATGATCCAGCAATCCCATTTCTTGGCATCTACCCAAAGGACAGAAGAATTTCTCATTGGAAAAGTGCTTGCACATCGATGTTTATTGTGGCACTTTTCAGGATTGCTAAGACATGGAATCAACCTAAATGCCCCCGTACGGATGAATGGATTGAAAAACTGTGGCACATATACTCTATGGAACACTATTCAGCCATTAAGAACAACAAAACCCTGGCTTTTGACAGAAAGTGGAAGAATATGGAAGATTTACCGCTGAGTGAAGCAAGTCAGGCTTGAAGGAGAGACACTGTATGTCCCCACTTAATATATACCGAATATCCATACTCTATAACTGAAACTGACGGGCTAAAGGATGTACAAACATACGTGATGGATGTAAATGCCAGATGTGGGGTGTGTGGGGGAGAGGGGTCTAGGGAAGAACATTTGGAGGAGGGATACAAAGACAGCACTGTTGAGACAGGGAGGTAATGTTGCTATATTTTGATCAACTAGACTGGGGAGAAATGTTCAAATATTGAAATGATCACGTTGTAAGCTAAATAATGTAACTGAATGTATTAAAAATGTAAATATAAATAAAGAAAGAAAGAAAGAAAAGAGAAAAAAAAGGAAAAAAAAATGTATCTTAAAAAAAAAAGTAAATACTTTTTGGTATCATGTATATGTAGAATCTAAAAATTTCAAACTGATAGAATCCAAATGTAGAATGCTGATTGCTAGTGACTGGAAGGAAGAGGAAACAGGCAGGTATTTGTCAAACTGTACAGTTCCAATTCCAGAAGATAAATAATTCCAAGAGATCGATTATATACCATAGTATCTATGTTTAACAGTATTATATTGCATACTTAAAATTTTCCTAAAATTTTGTGTTCTTCTTATGCTATAGTTATAATAACAATAATAATAATAATGATAATAATAATAAAGAGCAGAAGGAAATTTTAAAGATTATTGAGTAGGTTTATAACATAGATAATGATATTGTTTCAAAGGAATATAATCATTTATAGACTCATTAAGTTGTATATATTAAGTATGTGCAGTTTTTTCTAGTTTTAAATTATTAGCTATACTTGTATATTATTCTGTTAAAATGTAAAAAACACACATGCATAGTGTAGGTAACTGATAACAAGAGTTAGATCTTTAGTGGCACACATAATAATTTGTGCTTAAAAGAAATGAGAAATTATATTTCCATTTCTGCTTATTTAAGATAAAAGAAACTAACTTTCTTAAAAATGTAAAAATACTAAAAATTTCCTTCACATGTAACAGATACTCTAAATATCATATAAATATACTCTTTAAATATATGTTTATAAAAACCGAGAGAAAACTTTTCTAGTTTGAGAACATTTATGTTTAAAAGTTGTTTCTTTATTTCAATCATTTCCTAAAACCCATTTAAGTTTTTCCTATGTAATTAATTCTTCACAGAGTCAAAAGATAAAATTTGGAAGATAGAAATTTTCCATTCTTTCAAATGTCTAATAAATTTGAATTGATGTTGTTATTGACTAGCTCAAAAACTTGCTAACTAAAAATTAGAAAGTACTGAAACATCTTGAAGGCTATGACAAAATATATTTTTGAGTGACTGAAAGATATTTGAATCTTTTCAGATAAGCTTTGAGTAAAACATACAATTCTTGATGTGATTGTTAAAAACAAACAGAATAATCTTCTCAGCACAATTCATCAGAAACATATTTTGGTCTTGGGACCAGCAGTTGGCATAATGGCTATGTTGCTGAACTCCCATGTAATCGACTGCGGTTCGAGTCCCAGACCCAGTAGCTTAAATTCACTTTGGGCACGTGTGTGTGCATGCCCAAGATCCTGAGAGAAGAATGGAGAAGGGATTGCGGCATGGCCATCCCCCCTGGGGGGTGATTTATTGCTTTCTGTCTCTGTGTATCTCTCTATCTTTCTGGCGAGCACACACAGCCTATAGCAAAAACCTCGACAAAAAAAAAAAAAAGAAAGAAAGAAAGAAAGAAATATATTTTGGTCTCGAAACCTTACTGGAGGTTGGTGATGGGGAGGTTTAAAAGTGTGGAAATAAAGTCATATTGTCTTTTATTTGTGACATGTAAGATATACAAGCACCTATACTTTGAATAATTCTTATACAATTGAAACATTTTCTGTTATCTGCTCTGTCACAGCCATTATGTTAGAACATAAGGACAAAATGTAGTTCACATGATTCTAGCCATTATAGTTATAACCCAAGTAGCTTTTTATGTTTTAGAAAATGGTTCCTCATTTGTGTTAAATAAAATATTTATATTCTTAAAAAGGGATATTTGTTAATGCCTAGAGAAGAGATTAAATATGCATGACTTTAAGTTGTTTGTACATTTGATTGAATAACTTTTTTCATACTATCATGACTTTATGCTTTTATTCTGGATAGTTAGCACAAATAACATAGCTTTAATATGACCCTGTGGGATAGTGATAATTACATAATTGGAAAAAAAAGTCAATAGAACATTGACTTAAATAGGAATATTAGAACAGAAAATAGTTCTTTCTGAAAAAGGTATGAATTAGGTCAGCCTACAGCCTGAAAATTAAGGAGGTAAATCCTACATGGCTGATTGCATAGTTCAAGTCCTGGATCCAGCAGTTTGAGCACATGTTGTGCATTACCCAAATCTACAACAAGGAAGAGATGGAAGAAAAGGCATTTTGGTGTGATCATTTCCCATAGCAGTTGTTTTCTCACTGTCTTTCTCTCTCTCTCTGTGTCTATTGTTCTCTTATAAATGCATACGCCCTCCAGCAAATTAAAAAAAAAAAGTTAGGAGTCCTTTAACTGGTCTTGAGTAGTGAATATCTTAGCTATTATGTATAGCAAATGGTCTAGTAAAACTCATAGTTATGGAAAATACATCCAATTGGTTTTCCTGTTCCTATGATTTGATTCAGGATTAGTGTTTCTTTAAATCTAAGGCATAATCTCACATTCAATAGTTATATATTAAACAATACTATAATTTTTGAGCAAATAATTAAATATAGCTTTGATAAATGAGACATGTTTATATGAAGTAGGCATGATGATAACTAATGTAAAGTGTTACATGAATACTCAACCCTGACTATTTTTATAAAGGTATTTTTTCCATCGAAAAGATTCATGAGCAACTTTTCTATAATAAAACAAACAAACAAAAAACAATTGAATAGCAAACACAAAATTGTAACCTACATTTTCCTGACTATATTATCTGGGATATTAACAATCTCTTATTTCATCCTCCCAAGTGATTATTCGAGAGTGGAGTCATATGAGACAAATCTGTTTAAAGGTAATAATTTGAAGTTAGTTATTTACAAAGCTACATGTTCTGTAAACATTTGTTTGGTGGATAAACAATGTAAGGAATAAAGCATCAGTTTTGTTTTGTATTAATAATTATTTAATTCAACTACACACATTTATAAACTAGCACTTGAGTTAGTAATATTTTTCTGAAGAAACCATGTTATTTCTGAAAACATTCTCAGTATTTTTGCATTGCTATATCAAAATCTCATGAACTGGACAACTTATAGACAACAGAAATTTGTTTCTTTTTTAAAATTTTATTAACTGATTAAGCTATGTATAAACATATATTTAAAGGGCTATGGTTTTTAGTATTCTTATTTATTTATTTTTTTTAGAATTTTTTGCTATAGGGTGTGTGTGCTCACCAGAGAGACAGAGACAGAAAGTGAGAAATCACCATCTACAGGGGATGGCCATGCCACAATACCTTCTCTTCCATTCTACTCTCAGGATTTTGAACGCACACGCACATGCGCCTGGTGTGAGTTTTCAGTCACTGGATTCAGAACTTGAACCGTGGTTGACCATGTGGGAGTTCAGTGATGTGACCATACAGTTCTGGAGACTGGGAAGTAACCCAAGATCAAGGTGTTTAGTGAGGACTCACTTTCTGGTTCACAGATGGAGCTATTTCAACTGTGTCTTTACATGGTGGAAGGAAGAACAAGGATCTTTCTAGGATTTCTTTTTTTCAAAATTGTTTAAAAATAATTATTTCATTTAACTTTATTTATTTTTTTTAATTTGATGAGACAGGCACAGAGAGAGAGAGAGAGAGAGAGAAAGTGAGAAAGCAAGATGCTAAACCCAGTCGGTCATATGAGAGTCCAACGCCCTTAACTACCGTGCCACCAGCTGGCCCCTCTAGGACTTCTTTTTTTTAAAAAAAAACACATTTTTTTTTTTATATTTACATGAAAGGGAGACAGAAAGACACAGAGATACAAAGAGAAAAGGAGAGAAAGAGACCTGAGCCAGCCAGGATCACAGCATACACACCAGCATCTGTCACGAACATGGAGACCGTAAGATGCGTGTGAACCCAGAATCATCCTGTACAGTCTCAATAGTATGGAGCATTCTACTGGGCAACTACAATCAGTCATAGGACCTCCTTTATAAGGACACTAATCCCTTCCATGAGGATATTCACAGTCATAGCCTTATTTCCTTCCCAAACCTCACCTTCTCACACTATTACCTTAGATGTTAGTAGTTCAGCAAAATGAATTTTAGGGCGACACAAACATTCAAACTATGACACATTGTATAATATTTTACATTAGCAATTGCATTTTACTTATTAGAAATGTAATTGCAATTTGTTTGTTTTGGTTCTTTCAATACTCTTGACCTACGAAAGGAAGGTATATATAACTCTAATAAGTAGATTAAAAAAATGAATCTCAGAATGGTAATGGCTCAGAATGGTAAAGGCCTTTGCCTAAGCTCACATAGCTAGGAGTAGTAGAGTTGAAATTAAAAAGTTCTCCACTTCTTGAGTTATTTATACTCATTAAACATTTCAAGTATCATCATATAGATTCATTTTAATATTTATTTATGATAATATACTGTAATTCCAAAATTAGTATATAGATTTTAATACAACGATGACCACAAATTACTTACAGAATTCCCCAGTAGATAATTACTTATGTTTCTAAATTCCCTTGACCTGAGGATTTATAATTCATATCAATTTTGAATGTTACTCATATTGATATTCAAACACTCTTATGCAATTTGCAGTATTTCCAATATATTCTGCTATAAATTAGAAGACATCTGAATAAGTAGAGTTATATGTACACTATACCATTATTAGATACTTTAAGGTTTGAAAGTATCTGATTCCTCTCATTTTAATATTTTATAGGTAATAAATTATTAGTATTTTATTAATATGTGTGCAAGTTCAAAATGTGAACTTTTTTTCAATTTTGATTATTTTTAAGCCAAGTACATATGACAACATGCAAAAGATTCTGGTGGCCTGTGATTTTGATTTTATTGTTTATTCTTTATATATTTTAAGTATGATTGAACTTCAATAAAAATTAAAGTAATAGTAGGTACATATGGTTAGATTCATCATTTGAAAAGCCCCAGGAGTGAAAAGAATCTAGGTTGTCAATTATGTAGAGAGATAAATACTAACATTTATGCAATCATAGTTTAATGAGATATCAATAAACAACATGGAGAAAAGAATCAGGAATACCATTTGTGTTAGAGACAAACAAAGGCAAATAGATACCTTTCGGAAACTTCTGGAGAGAGAATTGATGTAATTTGCTGATTTCTTGAGTGAGAGGTGTTGAGAAGAACTTTTAAATTTTAAATTTGAACAACTGGGTGGAAAATGATGATACTTACTGAACTAGGGAAGACTGGAAAAGATTTAAAATTGATGATCTGGAGAGAGAAAAGAGAAGTAGATAGAATAGTGCATAGGCCTTGTTAAGGTCGATGATTATTAATGAAGGGGACAGAAAACATCTTAAACCTACCTTAGCTAATAGCTCTAAACAAGATGGCAAAGATACGTACTAGAAATTGTCAATGGGTTAAAGACAAAAGCTTTATGGGACCAGCAGTTGACATAATGGCTATGTCGCTGGACTCCCATGTAGTCAACTGTGGTTTGAGTCCCAACGCATGTGTGTGCATGCCCAATATCCTGAGAGGAGAATGGAGTAGAAGGGATTGTGGCATGGCCATCTCCCCGGGGGGAGGGGTGATTTCTTGCTTTCTGTCTCTCTGTCTTTGTCTTTCTGGTGAAAGCAGGCACCCCATAGCAAAAACCTCTCCCAAAAAAGAAGAAAGACAAAAGCTTTGAAAAATAGCCTCTATTGCAGACTAATTGGCAGAGAATAACATCCCATGAATCTGAAACTGGAAGTATTATTTTTTTTTATTTCTATACAATATGGCTCATTTCCTCCAGATTGGTTGAGTTCTGCTCCTACTAGACTTCTGTGTTTTACAAGTTGGATATTACACATATCCCCCACTAGAATTCTAGGACCTAGTAGATGACCAATGAATGTTTACAAATTTTAATTGATCACGTGGCTATCAAGTATGTTCAGGGGATTAAGTAGTTACTACACATTCGTGCTGTTATCTAAGTGCCATGAAATACACAAAAAAATATCTTTTTCTTTCTGATCACATGGTAGGTTGTCAGAATCAACTTAGTTCTATCCTTGTTATTCGTTTCTACCTTATACTTTACTCTTTTCGAATTCTTACAAAACATATTCAAAGGCAGCTGTCAGGTATTTTCATCTGAATACAAAAAAAAATGAAATTGAATACAAGAAAGGAATATATTACCTTAGAGTTTTAAGCCATAATTTTTTTTTTCAGAATTACAGTAATTGAAACACTTACACAAGTTTAACAATGCAGAATAAAAAATAGAACATCTTTTATCTGTTTCAGCTTATTATCATAATGATTGAAATGAATGTTCAAAAATACTCATCTGTATAGTTACACATCATATCTGAAACTAAACGATTGAAAAGAAAGGTTGCTTCTTTCAAAATGATATGTAAATTAGTACTTTGCATTTATGCCAACAGTGCTACTTTTTTTAAAAGCTCACTTTGCATTTTATTGATAAAAATCAATATCAAAAACTAAACTCGACAGAAAAAAATGAAAATTAAACATGTAAATTAAAATGTTAAAACATTTATTATAGACAAGTATAAAATAGCAGCTATCCTGCTTCTCTATAATTTGGAAAATGTTGCTTGCTATCCAGAGGGCAAATAACATTCAAATTAGTTGTATATTAAAACAGAAACTATTAAGGCAATTAAAATTTTGATTCTAAAAAAAATGACCACTTTGCAACAGTGCAAAATCTATGATCAGCTGTATACTATTCACTATTTAACAGAATGGGCAGCAGCACATATTAATTCTATTTTTGTAAAACTTTTAAATTTTTATTTTGAAATACTGACATTATCATTCATAATGTCAATAGTGTATAGTAAAGAATTATCTTTGCCTCAAATTAGCTTTGGCCTTTGCCCTTAGCTTTGGAGATATAATATCTAAGCCCCTGGAGTGTCTTACCCTATGAAAGCATTTTCAGTTAGCAAAGGACCATGCCAGAAAGTCAATAAACTTCATTTATGCTGGGAGCTTTCAGTTACACTGTATCAGCTCTGTATCCTGAAGGGCTGCGGACTGAGGTTAGCCATATGTGTCATTAACTACATTTATGTAATGGAGTCTCAATAAAAGGTACTTATTGGCTCCAAGCTCAGGTAAGCTACCCCAGTTGGTAATATTCTAATAGGATTGTCACAAATATTTACAGGAAAATTAGTCCTGACTATGATTCTACAAAGGAAAGAACAATTGAAAGGCTTCATGCACATGTGACTTTCTTGGACTCTGCCCCATAACACTCTCCTCTTGGCTGATTTTAATATGTATACTTTCAACAAAATAAACATAGTGAAAACAACAGTTTTTGGTAAATTCAGTGAATGCGTCCAGTGAATTATTGAAACTAAAGGCATTCTTAGGGACCCCTAAATTTGTGTTTTGTGTCTGGAGTGGCAGTCTTGGTAACTTCTATACATGTAAGTGGTGTTGGTGAGAGTGGTATTATAGACTATTCTCCAATAATAAAGTTACTTTAATCACAATTGTTATAATTTCATAACTACACTTATTAATAATTAAAATCCTACAATACACTCCTGATTTAAATATTACTATTAAATTTACACAATATTACAGATGAGACAACTAAAACATTTGAGTTATTTTTCCTAGGTCCTGCTGTGATACTGGAGAGAAATAAAAGTTTGGCCTATTTTTAATTAGTTTTTATACTCTGGTTTTGTGGTTGATATTCCCTTTACCAAATTAATAATGTAATTTATTCCTGCACATAACAAAAGTTATTAAGTTAAGAAAAAGTACAATAGGAGCTGGCAGGAGGAGTGGTGGTTAAGGCACTGGACTTCCAGATAGCCAACCATTTTTTGAGTCCTGAGCCTGGCACATTGCTGTTTTATTCTCCTTCTCTCTCTGTCTTTCTCTGCTCAAATTGAATAATAATAGCAAAATAATAATAATAATACATAAAATTAAATAAATAACTGTTTAAATGAGAAAAAATATAAGACAAAATACTATTGAAGTTTTCAATTTACAAACTTATTTTGAAAACTTTTCTTGTTTTTGCTTCTCAAAGACATACTTTTTTGTACTTACATAGTTTATTTTAAAAGTGATTGCAAACAGTTTAAACATACAGTACAGATATTGTGGTAATTTAGATTGGAAATAATGAGATTATTTACATGTTGGTATACAAATGCGTGTGTGTGTGTGTGTGTGTGTGTGTGTGTGCATGTGATTTAATTATAGTTTTTCAAAATGTTTCCTCAAATTGTATTTATTTATAAGGAAATAGAATTTTGGGAAAAGAATAGGTCTCTGGTCATGCCGAAAAAAAAAAAAAAAAAGTTTGGTTTTTGATAAATGTTCTCCAAAGTCATTAGAAAATCAAGGTGCAACCTTTAAAAAGTTTTCAATAAAAATATTATGTAAGCACCATCAGAATTATCTTTTATAGTTTTATAGCCTTACAACTCCTTCCTCCTTCTTTCTTATGAAGCCCTCTTAAATTAATTGAAGACTGTAAAAAATTCTAACCTATTAATCATTTGATATCTCTATCAGAATATACACATCTTTGCTCTAAAAGAAGATAATCTGGGAAATCTTAAGAATATGTAACAAATATGATTCCCTATGAGTTGACCAAGACAGTAATGCAGTTCAGCTTAAGACTATGAGTTCCCTGAAATTCCAACTTTACACAAGTATTAAATGAGTATCCAGATTTATTTCCTAAGTAATGAACAAAATTATTACAGATCATTAACATCCTCCCAAAAAGTGATATAACATACAAGATAATTGTGTTCTATTCTATCTCGATTAATTTAACAACTTAGCTATTTTTTGTAAAGAATATTTATGTTCAAATGTAGTAACAGATGATGGAAATTGTCTACACTTATTCTAATCATACTTAGATACCAAATATTTGATTATCTTTGACTTAGAGCTGAGGCAGAGAAACAAAGGCAAAAATGCTAAGACACAACATAGTTTGAAAAGTAAGGAAAAGTACAGTTTTGGGACAGTGAGAGCTAGGGGTGAGGCAAAATTCCTACAAGGAATAGCCACAGGGATCAACAGATAGCATAATGGTTATGTTGCTGGACTCCCCACATGGCCAACCATGGTTTGAATCTTGGACTCGGTGGCTTGAACCTCATGCCAGGCACATGTGCATGTGTTCCCAAAACCCCTAGAGAGGAACAGAGAAGAAGGATTGCAGTGTGCCCATCCCACCTGGGGAATGATTTCTCACTTTCTGTCTGTCTCTCTCTGTCTCTCTGGTGCGTACATGCATCTTATAGCAAAACTCTCTCTTAAAACAACAACAAAAAGAATAGCCACAAAATAGCCTGTTTTATTTTGTAGACACTACAAATGAAGGGGTTGATAGAAAATATTCTTAGTGTCTTAAGACTTACCAATGAGCATGTAACTACCCTACAGAGTAATTTATTACTCCTACTATGTGAATAAGTAATTGGTATTTTTTTTCCTCTTTGAGTGAATAATAAATTATATATCTCTTGGGATGCAATGAAGGATATAATACTATTTAATAAAATTGATATAAAACTTTCAGTTTCTGTTTGAATAAAACTATATTTGTTCCAAAAGGATCATGTTATCTAAAATAAGATTTCAGCATTAGATTTGGTCACACTGTTCCTTGACCCAAAGATTTATTGGGTCAAAGTTTTTATTTAGGCTACCATGAAATTTCAGGATCATGTATCAATCTCACACTTTTTAATAATTATCACTAATGATTTATAAACAAAAAGCAAAAAAAAAAAGTGCTTTGATAACACAAGTGTTAACTGAATTTTAATTAATTCTTGTTTTCTTTGTTCATTCTCTTTGGAAATTAGTCTCTTTATGATATATCCAAAATAAACAGAAAATTGTAATAATATAACATTACTTTTACTCATATTTCTTTTTAAAAGTATTGCTTTATTTATTCATCTATTGAGCATACAGTTTCACACATTGCATTTGCCAAATTTTGCACCGACAAATCATTTTACAGGTACATTGGAGTATTAAAATGAATCCCCCCCCCCCCGAACTCTGCTTGTTAGTATGATGATCCTTAGGGTTCTTGCCAAAAGTAGGGTCATTGAAAACAGGTGTGGATTAGATAAACAAAGGAAAATTAATGCAACAGATGGAGCATAATCGGGTAAAAAATACACACTCATGCTAAGCTGGTCACGAGAAGAAAATGGAGTGTGTTCTAATTTACCATTAAGCCTTTGTACAGTAACCATTTCATTAGCTTTAGGTAATGCAAGTTATCTAGAGAAGGACATCAGAAATAATTTTATGTAAACTTAGCCAATGAATTTGTCATTCGCCAAAGTTCATGTAAGCTGTTACAATTGCTTCTGATTCTGAACCCTAGGAAGAAATATCCAACTTGACACATTGAGTCTTTTCGGAGTGATAGGTGTTCATTAATTTCTTTTTTTTTATTTCAATTTATTTATTTGCATTCATTCACTGTACATCATTACAGCATACAAAATGAGATTTTCCATCCAGAGTACACTGTATATTGTCTCAATCAAGCACATCAACAAACGTTATTGTCAGCAGATGATCTTCCATTTCTTGTTTTCTGTATGTTTAGCTTCCCCCCCCCCATCCTTGATTCCCTATCTCCTACCCTCTGCCATCTCCCATTCTCCTCCCACACTGTCTCTGGTATCTATGTTTGCTTTCTATACTGTTTTCCCCCCACATTTTATTGAATCACCAAAGACCCTAATCAATCCAAATACCCTCATAGCAAACACAGGTGACATACACATTTCCATGAACACAAGTCTAACTTTATGCATCCTATAAAGTAGCACCTAGCTGGGGCTACATATCCTACTGCAGTCATTGAATATATATATATATATATACATATATATATATATATATATATATATATATATATATTTGTAACTCAATTTATATCCCTTACCTAAGCATCATCACAGCACACAAAATGCGATCTCCCATCCACTACACACTGCATAGTGACTCAATCATGCACATTACAAAAAAATTTCCATTTCTAGTTCCTAGAAATATTTCCACCCCTCTTTCTGACCCTCTGTCCCTTCCCACCCTCCTCACACACCACCTCCGGTGTCCAAAATTGTCCTTCATTCCCTTCCCACCCACATTGCATTAATCACACAATTTCCTACATAATCTAACTACTTTCAATGGTGAGTTCACTTATTACTACTAAGAAAACCAGTTTTAACTTAAATCAAGGAAATGCCAAGGAAATTTGCTTAAAGCCAGGAAACAGGTTAGGATTCTGTTCCAATGGTAGGTGCATGAACCTATCAGTCTCATGTACTTTTATCTTCTGTTCTGGTTCAATTTTCCTGGTTAAATTCTGGTATATAATATTCAACTCCAGACTTGTCCCTATGATTAAGTTGGCCACTTTCTTAGTTTTTGGACTCTTATTTCTGTGTGTCTGTGTGTGTGTTCATTAATTTCTCAGAATGATTTTTTTTCCTTCTTTCAACTTTCTTTTCTACTAACCTCTTTTATTCATGGATTATAACTTTTACTTCATTTGCCTTCTGTTTCTCCTTGGATCTGATTTCTTTTTTCAGAAGGAATAATATTTTCTCTTTTCAAAAACAGTTTTAGTATTAGACCCAGTTAAAACCTATTCAGATCAAACAGTCTCTTTCCAACAGTTATAAACAGTTATAACACTAGACATTGCCATTCTGAAAGCTAAAGTCATGTAAGTGAATACTTACTACACTCTAGTTTGTATGTATGGATGGACAAGTAAAATTTCAAATAAATTTGAAAACAGTGAAATTATTTTTTTAATTAAAATTGGGACCAGCAGTTGGCGTAGTGCCTATGTCACTGGACTCCCATATAGTCGATCGTGGTACAAGTCTCGGACCCAGTGGCTTAAACTCACGCTGGGCGCATGTCCATGTCCAGAGAGGAGAATGGATGAGAAGAGATTGTGGTGTGGTCATCCCCCCGGGAGTGATTTATTTCTTTCTATCTCTTTGTCTCTCTCTTTCTGGTGAGCCCATGTGCCCTATAGCAAAAAACTCTAAAAAATAGTATTTTTCAATTAAAATCAAGTAAATAACCAAAACATCTATGGGTATACTTATTTATTTATTCTTATTTATGAAATGATTAATGATAATCAAGTTAAAATGTGTTTGAAACATGACTATAGAATTATTATGACCATTATATTGTAGATATAAGTAAAGTATATATAACAATGGAGTATCAAACTACATGAGGCAAATTATTATGAAGATATCAATAACCAAGTTTATCCAGAGAGGCAAATAATGCAGAATAACCAGTGCAATAATGAAGGGCAAAACTACAAGTTAGATACTAACTGATTTCAGGATATATTCTAAAGCTTCAGAAATCAAAACAGTATAATACTGGGGAAAGAATCAACAAATAGACCAGTGGAAAAGTATTTAGAGCCCAGAAGTAAACCAACACAAGTAATTTGTCTTTGACAAAGGAGCAAAGGCAATACAAAAAAGAGTATTTTTCAACCAATGGTATTGGTACTACAAATATACTTGCAAAAAAAGAGTTCAGACACAGACATTATGCCCTTCACACACACACACACAATCACTACGTATCACAGACCTAAATGTTAACATAACTATAAAATTTCGAGATGACATCATAGGAGGAAACTTAGACACAATTGTGTTTGGCAATTTTTAGATACAATACTAAAGGCAAAATTCATAAAAAAAAATTGATAAGCTGCATTTCATCAAAATTAAAATGCCTATACTGAGAAGGACACTGTCAAGAAAATAAAAAGATAACTCAGAGAATAGAAGAAAATATTTGCCAACAAATATTTAAAATAACTGATATGAAAATAACAAAGTCTTAATGTTCAACAAGGAAACAAACAACCCAATCAAAAAATTAGTTAAAAGACTTTACCAAACACTTAATCAAAGAAGGCATAGAAATGGTCAATAAGCATCTGAAATGATGCTCCACATCATATGTTATCTGAAAAATGCAAATTAAAACAGCACTATAATAACATTACACACCTATTAGATTGGTCCATATAATAGAACACTGACAACACGAAATGCACACAAGGATGTGAAACAATAGGCACTCTCATTGATTGCTGGTGGAAATGTCAAACTGTAGCATCAGCCTACCTGCAGTACTGCACTTTGAGTTTCTGGCCCACTCTAAAACCAGGTGTGCTGGTGGGAGCCTGGAGCTCAGGAGGCTGAGGCAGGAATGTCCAGATATTGCCAAGCATAAAGATCAGTAGTTGCCTAGAGAACATGTTAAGCTTTTTCAACTATGAATTTCTTGAATTGACAAATAAGGAAATAATTCATGAAACGGAGCTAAATTTTTATTAGGAGTCTGTCTAGGAGTCTTTAGAAGATAATGATAATTATATTGATTGCTAGATTAACAAAAATATTACAATTATATTTACTGCTAACTCTTTACAAATCAGGGTGAAGGCTAATAATTTCCCTGGCATATCTTTACTTCAGTATTTGGAACAGACATGTAAAGAGAAAGTCAGACACTAATAATACAATAGTAATGTGCAGTGTCTGATGACAGAGAGATTTATTTTTGTGTTTGCTTTTGAATACCTGAGTGAGCCATATGATTTTCCATAGACTTGACAAAATGATATAATGACACATTTGCCAAGATATCTACACACTACAGTAATAAGTTATGTATTTATTATATAAATACATAGAGTTGAGGAAAACAAAGTGACTACAAAAAAAATTATTTCTATGGTCTATATTCAACATTTGATTAAACACTTTTTTTTTTTTTTGGGAGAGGTTTTTCGCTATAGGGCGCGTGCGCTCGCCAGACAGACAGAGAGAGACATAGAGAGAGAAAGCAAGAAATCACCCCCGGGGGGGATGATCACGCCGCAATCCCTTCTCCTCCATTCTCCTCTCGAGATCTTGGGCACGCACGCACACGCGCCCGGCGTGAGTTGTAAGCCACCGGGTCCGGGACACGAACCGCAGTCGACTACGTGGGAGTCCAGCGACATAGCCATTACGCTAACTGCTGGTTCCCAAGATTAAACACTTTTATCAGCTGACTAAATCTACTTTTTTTCAATTTTGTATTCAATAATTACCACAAAAACATGATTTTTAGATTATCTGGGATGAGTAAACTAGTTTACAAGAGATAATGTTAGAAACATTAAAATACTTAATTTTGAACATAGAAAATTGTTTGAACTGGACCAACTGAGGATCATGCATTCCATTTCAAATGACATATTCTTTAAATTGGTTGCATTGCTGCCATACTCTTTTCTTCTTTTTTAAGGTTTTGCTTGGAGAAAGAAAGAGAGAAAATAAGAAATCACCCCCACCATCAGGGGTGTTGGCTACTCCACAATCCTTTCTCCTCCTGCATCTGGGGCATGTACAGATATGTAACTGGTGGTGTTTTCAAGGTGATTCTAACCACAGTTGAACAAATGGAAATTCAGTGGCTTAACCACCATGCGACCTGCTGACTTCTTTTCAGATCTTTTAATGGAGGATCTTACAGTATTCCTTCCTGGGCAAATATTGTTATCAAGTAGCATTTTACTCTTAAAAAGGAATTTACATGTGGGACCAGCAGTTGGTGTAATCGCTATATCTCTGGACTCTCATGTAGTCGACCGCAGTTTGAGTCCTGGACCTGGTGGCTTAAACTCATGCCGGGTGTGTGCCAAAGATCCCAAGAGGAGAATGGAGAAGAAGGGATTGCAGTGTGGCCATCCCCTTGGGGGATGATGTCTCAATTTCTGTATCTCTGTCTCTCTCTGTCTTTCTGGTAAGCGCACGTGCTCTATAGCAAAAACTTCTCAAAATAAATAAATAAATAAGTAATCCACATGTAACATTTTATATAAGGTGACTTCACAATTTTAATGGAAAAATGGAATTAAAGCATCAATTTATATTGGTGCCACAAAAGTTAAAATCCATTTTATTTTGTAACACACATCGCCATTAAGTTTTGGAAGACCCTGAGTCAATTTATAGTGCAAAACATGAAGTTTTAATAGTTGTTTAATTGATTAAACCATTGTGATATTCACATTAAACCATTTCACAATGGTTTAATCAATTTGTCTCAAATATGATTACTTCACATACTAAACATTTTTTTTTGCCCAATGAGTACACTATATTGTTAACTATAGTCATTCTTATATATAATAGATCTCTTGAGATTATTCCTCTTTTCTAACTGAAATTTTGTGCCTGCTCAGCAAGATTTCTATAATCCTTTATCTTTATCCTCTAGTAATTACCATTTGGTTCCTTGTTCCTATGAGGTCAAAATTTTTTACACTCCACATATAAACAGAATCATGTGTTATTTGTTCTTCTGTGCCTGACATTTCACCTAGCATAATTTTCCTCAGTTCCATCCATGTTACCACGTATGACAAGATTCTCTTCTTTGTAAGGGATGAATAGTACTCTATTGTGTGTTACCATATGTAGTATATGTAACATTCCACTTTTAAAATGAAGCAAAGAAGATTTACATAATGATTTTCTTTTCTTAAGTAAATTAAACCAAAATTTCTTTTGGGGGTGGAGAGCAGGCCCTATTGCCTAATGGTTAAGGGATCCAGATCCCACATAACCAAGCACAGTTAGAATCCTGCTTTCTTTACACCCTCAATAGCTTGAACAACAAACACACCCATAACTTGTGCATGTGTGCTCAAAATCCTAATAGGATGGAGAAAAGGATGGAAAGATGGCAAGTAGATAACCTATCATCATGCCTCTGGGGATTGGATAAACAACAACAAACAAACCCCAAAAATGTCAGGCAAAAAGAAATAATCAAGGTTCGAGCAGAAATAAATGAAATAGAAAATAAACGAACCATACAGAAAATAAATGAAAGCAAAAGCTGGTTCTTTGAAAAGATTAACAAGATTGACACACCATTGGCTAGAATGAGCAAGAAGAAGAAAGAAAGAAACCAGATTAATCAAATACGTGATGAAACAGGCAATATTACAACAGAAACAGTAGAAATACAAAATATCATTAGAGGATATTATGAGCGACTATATGCCAACAAACAAGATGACTTGGAGGAGATGGACAAATTTCTGGATGCATATAATCTACCAAGATTGAATCAGGAGGACATAGAGAATCTGAATAGACCCATAACAAGCCAGGAGATTGAATCAGTAATAAATAACCTCCCAACAAAGAAAAGCCCAGGTCCAGATGGCTTCACTTCTGAATTCTACAAAACTTTTAAGTAAGAGTTATCCCCTATCCTACTAAAATTATTTCTAAAGATTCAAAAGGAAGGAAACCTTCCAAATTCATTTTATGAAGATCCATCATCCTCGTCCCAAAAACAGATAAGGACATGACAAAAAAAGGAAAACTACAGACCAATATCATTGATGAATATAGATGCAAAAATTCTCAACAAGATACTCGCAAATAGTATCCAACAACATATAACAAAGATTATTCATCAAGACCAAGTAGGTTTTATACCAGGGATGCAAGGGTGGTTCGATATACACAAGACCATAAATGTAATACACCACATTAACAGAAAGAAAGATAAAAACCATATGATCATCTCAATTGATGCAGAGAAAGCATTTGATAAAATACAACATCCTTTTATGATTAAGACCCGCAGTAAGATTGGTATAGAAGAGTCATTTCTCAACACAATAAAGGCAATCTATGAAAAACGTACAGCAAACATTATACTGAATGGGGAAAAGCTAAAAGCTTTTTCACTAAAAACGGGTACTAGGCGAGGCTGCCCACTTTCTCCACTGCTCTTTAATATAGTACTGGAAGTCTTAGCTAATGCAATCAAAGAGAACAATATAAAAGGCATTCAAATAAGCAGAGTTGAAATTATCTTTATTAGCAGATGACATGATGGTATATTAGAAGACCCAAAGGTCTCCATGAAAAAACTTCTTGAAGTAATAAGTGAATACAGTAAAGTGGCAGGTTACAAAATCAACATCCAAAAATCTATAGCATTTCAATGTATGAACAATAAATTGAATGAAGTAGAGCTGAAGAAAGGAATCCCTTTCACCATAGCCACAAGGTGTATAAGATACCTAGGGATAAACCTAACTAAGAAAGTCAAAGACCTTTATAAAGAAAACTATGAAAATCTTAAAAAAGATATTGAAAGTGACATAAAAAAGTGGAAGGACATCCATCCCATGTTAATGGATTGGAAGAATTAACATAATCAAAATGGCAATTCTACCCAAATTAATCTACATGTTTAATGCAATTCCAATCAAAATACCAGAATCTGTGTTCTTCACAGATCTAGAAAAGACAATCAGAATTTGTCTGTTATCATAAAAGACCTCATACTGCAAAAGCAACCCTGCACAAGAAGAATGGAGTAGAAGGCATATCACTCCCTGATCCCAAGATATACTATAAAGCTGTGATCATAAAAACAGCATGGTATTGGGACCAGCAGTTAGCGTAATGGCTATGTTGCTAGACTCCCACGTAGTCGACCACGGTTTGCGTCCCGGACCTGGTGACTTAAACTCACGCCGGGTGCGTGTGCGTGCGTGCCCAAGATCCCAAGGGGAGAATGGAGGAGAAGGGATTGCAGCGTGGCCATCTCCCCTGGGTGGTGATTGGTGATTTCTCACTTTCTATCTCTCTGTCTCTCTCTCTGTCTGGCGAGCGCACACGCCCTATAGCAAAAACCTCTCAAAAAAAAAAAAATTAGCATGGTATTGGCATAAAAACAGACATGAACCGACATGTGGACCAATGGAAGAGAATAGAGGCCCCAGAAATAATCCTCAATGCTTACAGCCAACTGATTTTTGACAAAAGATATCAGTCAATCCATTGGGAAAAGGAAAACCTCTTTAGTAAATGGTGCTGGAAAAACTGGGTATCCAACTGCAAAAAGATGAAACTGAACCCCCATCTCTCACCATTAACAACAATCAACTCAAAATGGATCAAAGATATGAACCTAAGACCTCAAACAATAAAACTACTGGTGGAAAATGCTGGGGAAACTCTAAGAAACACTGGAGTAGGCAAAAACTTCTTAAATAAGACTCCCAAAACACAGGCAATAATTCCTAAAATAGACAAGTGGGACTATATCAGACTAAGAAATTTCGGCACAGCAAAGGACACAGTAACACGTGTGAACCGACAACACTCAGAATGGGATAATATTTTTGTAAAATATGCCTCAGAAAAGGGACTGATAACCAGAATACACAGGGAACTCAAGTGCCTTATGCAAAAAAAAAAAAAAAAAGATTAACCCAATTAAAAGATGGGAAAATGAGCTGAACAAAAATCTCTCTAAGGAAGACATACAGACAGCCAAAAAGCATATGAGGAAATGCTCAACATCCCTCATCATAAGGGAGATGCAGATAAAAACCACAATGAGATACCACCTAACTCCTGTCAGAATGGCAAAGATTAAAATTATAAAAAGTGATAAGTGGAGGCAGGGATGTGGTGAAATGGGAACCCTCCTACACTGTTGGTGGAAATGCCACTGTGGAGAACAATATGGAGGTTTCTCAAAGATCTACAAATACAACTACCATTTGATCCAACAATCTCACTTCTGGGTATCTACCCAAAGGACAGGAGAACACTCAGTCAGAAAAGTGCTTGCACATCAATGTTTATTGCAGCATTATTCACAATTGCCAAGACATGGAACCAACCTAAGTGTCCACAAACTGATGAATGGATTGGAAAAGTGTGGTATATATACTCTATGGGATACTACTCAGCCATAAAAAATAACAAGACCCTGGCATTTGATAGAAAGTGGTCAGATATGGAGGATCTATTGCTGAGTGAAGAAAGCCAGGCTATGAAAGAAAGATATTGTATGTATCCACTTAATATATACTGACTATCCGCACTCTATAGTAGAGAGCGAAATATTGAAGGACATAAAAGCAGTGAAAATACTTAAGGAGAATAAAACAGTATGGAATGGGGGTGGTGAAGAGAAGAGGATAGAGAAAGATAGCAAGAGAACAAATAGAGAGGCATGACATTAGTGGGACACAGATATGGCTTATTACCTGTTGATGATGACATGTATAGTATTCTCAACTGGATTGGTCTGAGAAGTATTTCATGATGGGCAAAGTCTTTTTACAAGCAAAATGAGAAATAGTGATTGACTGGTTAAAAAAACTAATTGGAATAATAATAATAATGAACAGGAAAAACAATGAAGAGATATTCAATGATGAAGTGGGGATTTTAATGTCTCAATATTGACTGACATGCATGGCATTCCCTTTTGAAAAAGCAATGTAATACACTGTAAAGTTATATGCAATTCAATGTAATATAAACAAGATTATGATAATAAATAAAAAATAAATAAAAAGAAAAAAAAGGAAGCTTAAAAAAATCTTAATAGGATGGAGAAGTGGAGAAGAGATTGCAGTGGGACCATGCCACATTGGGAAGGAATGCTTTCTTCCTTTCCTTCTTTCTCTGTTTCTCGCTCTTTAACAAGTGTATGCACCCTCCAGCAACTTAAAGAAATACATCTTTAATTTGAAATCACATCAGTTTACTTTTTATATTTCTATTTCAGAGTAGAAAGAAACTTTTCTCCCAATGTCAAAGTTAGAGAATTGTAACAGTGATCCACATTGCTCTGATTTTTACACAGAGGAACCAGAACACCATACTTCTTTATTCCAATTGACATGAAAGAAGCTCCAGTCTCAGAAGTTTTTGTATTACCCCCTGAAATCATGTGTGTAAAGCTTTATTTATTTATTTATTTATTTATTGGAGAGGTTTTTGCTACAGGGTGCGTGCACTCGCCAGAAAGACAGAAAGAGACAGAGAGACAGAAAGTGAGAAATCATCCCCCAGGGGGCTGGCCACACCACTATCCCTTCTACTCCATTCTCCTCTCAGGATCTTGGGCATGCAAGCACACGTGCCCAGAGTGAGTTTAAGCCACCGGGTCCAGGACTCGAACCGCAGTCGACTACATGGGAGTTTAGGGACATAGCCATTTTTTTTTTTTTTTTTTTGAAACTACTAGCTACTTCATTTGATATCTCTATTCACAAGGTTTACTCAACCAGGCTATTTTAAAAAAACAGTATAGATATTCTGGCTGCAATGCATTTGTTATTTTGTGTTAATGTATCTAGCTATTTACAGATGACCACTCAATGTTATTTTTAATATACTTTTTTCTTAAAAAACTATTTGTTTAATTTTCCTTATTTATTTATTTATTATTATTTTAGTTTTCTATATGGCACATGCATTCTCCAGAAAGAGAGAGAGAGAGAAAGTGAGAATACAAGCCACCAGGTCCAGGACTCAAACTGCAGTTGGCCATGTGGGAGTCCAGTGCCTTAACCACTATGCCACCTGCTTGCCCCTAGTTTTTAATATATTCTTAATTCACAGATTGAGGTTGCTATTTACAAGCTGAATGCTCTTGGGCAAATAATTCTCTGAGCTTCATTTGCAAAATGCCAATACTAAATGAAACTTTGAATATGAGATATTTAAGTATGAATATGATACATTGTAGAGCCATGATAAACTCATAAACTGTTAACTCTTATTTTTTTAAGAGGCTTTCGCTACAGGGTGCCTACACTTTTCAGCGAGACAAAGAGAGAGAATGTGAGAAATCACCCTCAGGGAGGATGGCCACGCCACAATGTCTTCTCATCCATTTCCTTTCAGGATTTTGGGCACAAACATACACATGCATCCAGCATGAGCTTCAAGTAGTTAAGTCCAGGACTTGAACTGCTATCAGCCATGTGGGAGTCTCGTGCCTTAACCACTACACCACCTACCAACCCCAACTTCCAATCTTTAGTATCACTATTATATAAATTAAATTTGGTATTCAAGTATCCATTATTAAGTCATAAAGGATTGCATGCAATATTTTGATGTGAAATAAATATTTTCATAGTATGGAAAATCATTTTTATTTATGCTAAAATATTTCCTCTGGGATAATATCATATCAGACCTTTAAAATAGTACTAAAATAAATATTTTGTTACTAATGACATAAAATATACGCAAATGGGAAAATAAGACAAAATTTAAAGAATCTTACATGTGAGTACTAGGAATAAATTAGGCATTATGAGTTAGTACAGAAATGATAAGCTTTAATAGAAGTTAAGATGCATACTTGAAGTAGGAGTCTATTTCATCCCTGCAGGAAGAGTCCAACAATATTTAATGACTCTGATATGTCTAGCAATATATTAACACCTTTGACTTTAATTGCTTTGATTAAATTTTAGTACCCAGACAATTCTTTCATATTGCTTCTACTATTTACTTAATGAATAATACATTCTCCTGGAAAAATATATCTTCTGTGTCATGCCAAGCTCTGTTAGAAAGGTTAATGTGGTATTTTATAATGCTCAAGATGTGTGAGGTAGTGAAATTCTATTCAGACAAATAGAAATGCCAGGGCATTTTTAATAAGACCCTAAATAAAATGCTAACATATGTTCTGAGGGAAAAAAATGAAATCCTTTTCAAGAAAATGCAAAGAAAATGTTATGTTTTTGATGTTATTGCAGTTATAGATAAGATTTACTTCAGATAAATTACCAAGGAAACTATTTTCCAGTTCCACATAATACCTCAATGTTAATAATACGAAAGCAATTAACTTCTAAATTTTATTGCTATTATGTTATATTAACACAATTTATACTGAAAATAATATTAATATAATATATTTTGCACATCAACCTTTTTATTATTGTTATTTTTAATTTTGCCAGTGGGTGTATGAGCTCACCAGAGAGAAAGGCAAGAGGAGAAAATATCATTCATGGGGTATCGTCATGCTACAATTCTTTCTCCTCTATTTCTTCCACCTTTTGGGATTTGGGGAATGCCTTCACACATACCTGGCATGCTTTTCAAGCCACCAGCATCTTAGACTCTAACCTCACAATCAGCCATGTGGGATCGAGTTGCTTTAACCATTGAAGCACTGAAAGGCCCCATAGAACTTTTCTTTCCTTTCTTTTATTTCTTTTGTTAACTTAGAAAATATGGAGCTAATATTTTGAGAATTAAAAACTGTTTCCAGCTATATATTTCCCTGAGTTCTAAGACATTCACCCAAGGGACACAAGTATTTATTTTTGCAAAGTTTTTGTTGTTTGTTTATTACTTTCCTCCCCCAGAACTATATTAAGATAATGATTTGAAATTCTGGAAGTAGTTTGACAGGAAGATGAAGAAGAGCTATGATTTTAAGACAGAGAACCTTACTAATTGGCTCCACTTAAAATTTTTGTTGTTGATACACTAGAAGGTATTTATGAGATTATTATTTTTGAGAGATTTTTTACTATCAGGCATGTGTGCTCAATAGAGCAGAAAATAAGAAATCACCCCCCCCCCATGGGGGATGGCCATGCCACAGTCGCTTTTCCTCCATTCTCCATTCAGGATTTTGGCCATAAACACGCATGTATCTGATGTGTGTTTCAAGCGGTGTGAGTTTCAAGTGGTTAGGTTCAGAATTCAAACCACGTTTGAACAAGTGGGAATCCAGTGCCTTAACCATTATGCAACCTGCTGGCCCCTTAATGAGTTATTTTCTTATTGGAATGTGTTTTTTTAAATTATAGTTCAAAATCTGGTTTCTCCCCCATGTAACATGAAATAGAACTTTCGAAAAGAGTTTATGAGCCAGCCAAGTGGCATGCGACAAAGCTGGCTGGAAGACACATGGTCAAGAGCACAGTTCAACACCTGGACGTGGTGACTTGGAAAATACACTAAAAAATAAATTTTCTGAGCTGCTTGGTATGTGCGAAGATTAAAGATATGGAAAATATGATTAGCATGCATGTTTAGGAGATGTCCTAGTTCTTTTTATATTCATTTAGTAACTTAGAAGTTGTAGTTGAAGGCCTGATAGTGGCATACTTGTTAAGATGATTGAATCCCACATTGTCAACTCCACTGTCTGAATTACAGACCTGGTGCTTGAGACACATGATTCGTGTGTGGCTATGTGTGCCCAAAAATCCTGAGAGGAGAATGAAGAAAAAGGGATTATGTAGTGGCCATTCCTTTGGGGGGATGACTTTTCATTCCCCCCTTTCTGTCTCTGTCTCTCTCCAGTGGGTGCATGCACACTACAGCAAAAAAGAAAACAAACAGAAAATTAAAAAGTTTATTTCTTAGAAGAGAGTGAGAAATTAGAGTGTGTGAGAAAAAGAAGTATGCTCAAGAGAGTTTTGTGCAATAACCCCTCATCCCACAAGGCTTCCCAGCCAGTGAGGCTATGGGCATATGTGCCCTGTGTGTACAGGTCCACTGGGGAACCAAATGTGATTTTCCATATGGATGCAGCACTAGTAAGTAGTGCATTACCCCTGAACCCCACCCTAGGCAGCCCAGCAGGGCATTTCCCTATCTTATTTCTTCAGTTCTTTTGTAACTTATACTAGAATTTTCTCTCTGTCCTTTTAAATATTCTATTTAAAAAAAGGGGTCAAGATGGAGGTATAGTGGTAAAACCAACAAACAATCAAAAAAAAAAAAAATGGGGCCATCAGGTGGCATGGTGGTTAAGGAGCTGTATTCTACATGACCATCTGCAGTTGTATTCCTGGATCCAGTGGCTTGAAAATTATACCAGACCCATGTATGTGTGTGCCCCAGACTCCAAAACAAGAATAAGGAAGAACCATCCACCTTAGAGGGGTGACTTCTCACTTTCTCTTTCTCTGACTCTCTAGGTCTCTCTCCAGCAAGTACACAAGCCTAATGGCAAAAACCTAAAACAAACAAACAAAAAATCATAGAACACTTTAAGAGGTAATTCCACATGGGAAGTTACACAGTTCAAAGTCTAGAGACCTCTTTTAGTGTGCCACGCACAGTCCTGCCCATGATCCAGGGCCGGTTGAGAGTTGAGGTTGTACTTTGGCATTGAAACCCTTTTGGGTGCATTATCTCTCTCTCCCTTACTCATAGAAGAAATAAAAACATTTAAAAACTAATACAAAGGATTTCTAGGTCCAGGAGGTGGCATGAAAATTAAGGTGCGGATTCTACATGCCAACAACTGTTTGAGTCCCAGACCCAGCACTTTGAAATTAATGCCGGGTATGTGTGCATGTGTGCCCAAAATCCTGAAAGGAGACTGGAGGACAAGGGATTGTGACATGGTCATCATCCTGAGAGGTGATTTCTCACTTTCTGTCTCTCTCTCTTTGCCTCTCTCTAGAGAGCACACCTACCCTATAACAATAACAAAAAACAAAGTGTTTCTCATCTATTCAGAAACATGTTTCTATGAAAATAAGTATTTTTATTTTATATAAAAATCTTAAGGCCACAGTGAAGTCTAGATATCGACTCAAACAGCTAAAATAAAGGTAAAGTGACAATACCAATGTTGGCAAGCATGTGAAGAAATTTTCATTTATTGTGCACGAGAATGTAAATGGTACACTCTGTAAATAGTTGGACAGATTTTTACAATAATAAGAATACAGATACAACCCAGAAATTATGCTTCTCGGTACTTATCTAAAGATAAAAACTCACTTCGACAAAAAAAATTATAAATTATTGTTCACAGCTGTTTATTTGCAATATCCCCAAACTAGAAATCACTGAAATGTTCTCTGATAAGTGAGTGCTTAAGCAAACTGTGGTATCTTCATGCTATAAAATAGTATTCAGCATTACAAAGGTATCATTTATTAATAAACTTAAATGACTTGGATAAGCCTTAGAAATATGTAGAATGAAAAGCTGATCTCAAAACATCACATACTGCATAATTTCATTCCATATAATATTCTTTAAATAATAAATGATAGAACCCAAAAGCACATTAATGGGTACCAAGGATTAATAATAGGGAGAGAGGTTTTTATAAACGATGCATCACAGAAATAAGTCTGGTGATGGATCAGTAGTGTACCTTGATTGAAGTGACTGTTACACACATCCATTAAGTGGTAAAATGAGACAGAACCACATATACTTTGTTTTAGTCATTCTGTGATTTTAATATTATAGTATTATTTTTTCTTTAGAGGTTTTGCCTTAGGTTATATCTGCTCACTGGAGACAGAGACAAAGACAGTGAGAAGGAAACTGAGAAATCACCACCACCATCCCCAGAGGGATTGCCACACTGCAATCCCTTCTCTTCCATTCTCCTCCTGGGATGCACACACATGCACCTGGAGTGAGTTTCAAGCCACCAGATTGGGGCCTCGAACCACAGTCAGCTATGTGGGAGTCCAGTAATGTAACCATTATGCCATTTGCTGGCCCTACAATATTATATTCTATTTATGGAAGTGTGACAAGGGGCAAAACTAGGTGAAAGATAGAATTTCTGTTTACATTTTTTTGCAACTTTCTGTGAATCTATAAATATTGATAAAGAAAATACTCCCAAAATTGTAATTAAGGGGACCAGTGGATGTCACAGTGGTTGGGATGCTGGAGTACCACATGACCAATCATGGTTTGAGTCTCAGATCTGGAAGCTTTGCTTTCTCACTTTCTCTGTCTCTCTCTCTCTCTGTACTTCTCTCTCTCTCTCTCATCTCTCTCTGGTGAGTGCATGTGTCCTGTAGAAAATTTTAAAAAATAACAATAACAATGAATAAAATAACTAAATATATAATCGCTATTAAAGAAATTTGAGCAGTGGGAAATTATCACTGGAGTTAGAATATACATAAATTGGTGTTAGAGTCATTTTAAATTTATATTTACTTTGCATAATAAAATATTTGGTATGGTTTGAATGTGCCTCCAAAAAGCATGCAATGGAATTTTAAATATAATCCTCAATGAAACAATGTTGGGAGTTGGGGCCTGATGGAGGGTCCCTAGAGTTCCACCTACATGAATGGACTACACCCAATTATAGAAGGCTGCAAGCTCTGAGTTTGGGCTCTCCCTCTCTTGTGCATGCTCCCTGAACTTCCACATTCTAGCATGAGTTGATGCATCAAAATGGTCCTCACAGGTGTGAGCCCCTCAACCTTAGACTTCCCAAGTTCCACAGTGTAAGAAATCTCTATTCTTGGGAACAGCAGATAGTGTAATGGTTACATTGCTGGCTATGCCACAACCATTCTCCTCTAGGGGTTTTGGGCATGCATGCACTTGTTACCAGCATGATCTTCAAGTTGCCGGGTCTGGGACTTGAACCACTATTAACCATGTAGAAGTCCAGCACCACTATGGCACCTACTGACCCCAGCCTCAGGTATTCTATTACAGCAGGACAAAATGATTTAAGACATACTATTATCCATATTAAGCACAGAATATATAGGTTTTATTAAATTAATATTGTTGCTTATAGACACAGAATTAGGATTTCAATGTGTCCTTCACAATATTAAGATAACAGTCATAGCAGAACAATGATCAACTTGTGCACACTTCAAGAACACACTGTGTATACTCATGGCAACTTTATGACATGCAAATATTGCTATCCCCATCTTACAGAAGATAATAATGAATTCAGACACCTAAGAAATTATCAAAGGTCATTTTATTTAACAGATAAATCTGGAATTGAAATAGAGAGCTATCTGATTTCAAGGTCTTAGTAACTAATCACTGTGCATTATTCCTGTTTGATGATTAAAATTTTAATTATTTAAAAACTTCTAGATGTTCCTGAGACTAACTCTATGTACTTAATACTTTAAAAAAAAAAAACCCTGCAGAAAAGGAAAACACAACTGTTTTTCATTACTTTTATCTTGTAGGCTACAGTCTAATGGTCTGCACCCACATTATGAAGGCAATTCATAGAGTTCTTGAAGAAGTGGAATTTAAATATGAGCTTATTTTGGTGCAAAAATTATTTAAAATCCAAATTTAGCTTTTTAATAACACACATTTTCCATGAACATTCTGAAGAATAAATGAATTTTTTAATCTAACTTTTTCAATTTTTGTTATTACTGCTTATAAATTTACTTTTCTATCTTTCTGTCAAGTTTTTATTTTCCCTTTCCCTCTTAATTTATCCATGCAGTCTTTGTACTAAGTAAACACTGTCATTCAAATTGCATTTGATTCATTCATTTGTATGTCCATCGATATAGTCATATGGTGAACTCTTTTAGGGGTGGAATTACATTCTATTCATATTTTTAGAATCAGAAAATAGCACAAGTCATGTGCTTAGCAAGACTGTGCTGAATAACTTCTTAAATACGACTCCAAAAGAATGGGTAATAATCCCCAAAATAGACAAGTTGGACTACATCAGAATAAGAAGGTTCTACATAGCAAAGGACACAGTAATTATTGTGAAGAATATTTTTGTAAAATATGCCTCAGACAAGGGACTGATAACCAGAATACACAGGGAACTCAAGCTATTCATCGGAAAAAAAAAAAAAAAAAAAAAAGTCTAACCTAATTGATGGGAAAATAAGCTGAACAAAAAATCTCTCTAAGGAAGACATACAAACAGCAAAATGCATACGAGGAAATGCTCAACATTCCTCATCATAAGGGAGATGCAGATTAAAATGACAATGAGGTACCACCTAACCCCTGTCAGAATAGTGAAGTTTAAAAATACAAAAAAAAAAAAGAAAATAGATAAGTGTTCTCAGGGATGTGGTGCAAGAGGAACTCTCCTACAGTATTGGCAGGAATGTAAACGGGTTCACCTCTGTGGATAACATTACGGAGGTTCCTCAAAGTCTATAAATAGAATTGCCATTTGATCCAGCAATCTCTCTTTTAGGTGTTACTGAAAGGACAGGACAATGCTCAGCTGGAAAATCGCTTGTA
This sequence comes from Tupaia tana, assembly GCA_026018925.1. Classification (NCBI taxonomy): domain Eukaryota; kingdom Metazoa; phylum Chordata; class Mammalia; order Scandentia; family Tupaiidae; genus Tupaia; species Tupaia tana. The sequence continues at coordinate 59,199,495 of JAKSZU010000001.1, forward strand.
TATCAATGTTTATTGCAGCATTATTCACAATCGCTAAGATGTAGAACCAACCCAAATGTCCACAAACAGATGAATGGATGGAAAAAGTGTGACACATATACTCTATGGAATACTACTCAGTCATAAAAAAAAAAGACCCTGGCATTTGATAGAAAGGGGTTGAATATGAAAGACCTATTGCTGAGTGAAGCAACCAGGGTATGAAAGAAAGATGTATCCACTTAATACATACCGACTATCTGCACTTAATGGTATAGATCAAAATATTAGAGGGCATAAAAGCATTGAAAATAATTCTGGATGCTAAAGACAGTGTGAAATAGGGTGGGGGAAAGGGAAAAGTATAAAGAAGAATAGCAAGAGAACAAATAGAGAGGTATGACATTAGAGGGTCTCAGAAATAGTTTATTACCTGTTGATTAAAACCTGTACAGAATTCTCAACTGGACTGGTCTGAGAAGTATTTCATTTCATGTTGGTGCAATTATCTTTTTTTTTTTTTTTGAGAGGTTTTTGCTATAGGGTGTGTGCACTCGCCAGGAAGACAGAGAGAGACAGAGATAGAAAGGGAGAAATCACCCCCTAGGGGGGATGGCCACACTGCAATCCCTTATCCTCCATTCTCCTCTCAGGATCTTGGGCATGCACGCACATGCGCCCGCCGTGAATTTAAGCCACCGAGTCTGGGACTCGAATCACAGTAGACTATGTGGGAGTCCAGCTACATAGCCATTATGCCAACTGCTGGTCTCTTTTAATTTTATTCATTGTCTTATTTATTTTATTTTTTTGAGGTTGACCAGAGAGAGACAGAGAGAAGGAAAGTGAGAAAGCAAGCTGTCAGATCTGGGACTCGAACCACGGTCAGCCATGTGGAAGTCCAGCCGCCTTAACCACCATGCTACCTGCCGGCCCCTCAATTCTCTTTATAAGCCAAATGATATAGTGATTGAATGTTTAAAAAATAATGAGAATAAATAATACTAACCCAAAAAAATTATAAAAAGCTATTTGATGATAATGATGTGGATAGTAATGTTTTTGGCTTGACAGATACGCATGCTAACCACAGGCCACCACACCTACCAGGATCACGGTCATCCACATGCATGCCCAGAGTGCCCAGGTTCAGCCGAGAATCAAACCTGAATCTTCGCTATGACTTCCAGCATTGCAGAGTGACTTGTTGTGTCACTGCAGCTGGGTCAGTAGCAGTATATTTTTTGATGTGAACTGTTTCCATGGCAATATTATATTCTACTTATTTTCCCAAACTTTCTCATGCTTCCATGTATTACTGAACTGAGACTAGATATTTACCCGGCTTCATTATTATATAATCTTATCATATCTAGTATGCTCTCTTTTTGCCTTCTCAAAGAATTATCATGACTTCGAAGTTATGTGTGTGTATATATATTAATTACAACAGCTGTAATTTCCACTCCACTTAAGACTTGAATAAATGCATATAGAGCATTAAATATATATATTCTACATACTTCATTTACTTACATAAGGTAATAAATGCAGTTCCCAGTCATCTCTTATTCCTTCTTTTAGGAATTTATATGTGTCATTATATTAATGTGCTTCTTTTACTACAAGCTGCTTGAGGCAAGAATGTAATGGTCTTTTCATAGCACATAGCTTAGCAAAAAGTTAATTCGTTTCTAAGTGTTAGGAGATTTTGAGAAGAAGGAGAAGAAAAAACAAAACAAGAAGAATAAATAAAAACTTATAAGGAAGATATAACAACTACCCAAAATATATTAAACTTCACAGGTTATGCATTATACATTAATATCCACAAATGTCTAATATTACACAGCAATTTGTGTCCATTTTCAAGTCAGTGTGTTAATTTTTTTAAGGTTTTGCCATAGGGCACATGCACTCCCAGAGAAACAGAAAGGGAAAATGACAAATGCCTCGGGGGATATCCGTGTCATAATCCCTTCTCCTTCAGTCTTCTCTCAGAACTTTTGACATGAACACACACATCTGGCATAATTTTCAAGGCATCCAATCCAGGACTCAAACCACAGTTGGCCACATGGCAATCCAGTGCTTTAATCACTACACCACCTGCTGGCCCCTAGTATGCAATTTTTTTAATGTAAATTTTGATACTTAAGATAAGAATCATTGTCTTCCCTATATACACTATTATTATTTAAATGTATTGGCTTTTTTTTTTAAAATAAAAATAAATAAATAATAAAGCAGGGGCTCTTTGTGTCATGGCCCTTTTTTCTCAGTCTCTCAAGTAGCAAGAGCTATAATTGTATGTTACCATACCTATCTCTTTAGACTGAGTCAGGAAGGAAACCAGGTCTCTCGTTTGCCTCAGCCTGTAAGGGAGTATCATCCACAAGCATACTTCACCATGGCTCAGCCTCAAGTAATTTTTTTTTTTTTTTTTGAGAGGTTTTCGCTATAGGGCGCGTGCGCTCACCAGACAGACAGAGAGAGACATAGAGACAGAAAGCAAGAAATCACCCCCCAGGGGGGATGGTCATGCCGCAATCCCTTCTCCTCCATTCTCCTCTCGGGATCTTGGGCACACACACACACGCGCCCGGCATGAGTTTTAAGCCACCGGGTCCAAGACACGAACCGCGGTCGACTACGTGGGAGTCCAGCGACATAGCCATTACACTAACTGCTGGTTCCCAAGTAATTTTTTGAAGAACAAAAATGATTTAAAAATTTGGTCATCTAGATAGCACTCTAGCTATTTAGCTACCTCTCTAATCTATATCATGTATTAAGTATTTGAACAAAAGCAGAATAAATATTTTCTCGAATGTAAGAAATCCTCAAATACTTAGTTCATTGCAAGTCAACTTAAGACTGAAATATTCTTGTCAACACTGCAAGTATTAATGCTAATCATTGCAGTTTTCCTGTCATTATACCATATTGCACTTAACTATGGAAACAGTTGCTGTTTTCAAAGTGATGAAAATGTGCATTTAACATAGCAATGTGTGCACTGAAAGCAATAAACAAGACATATTTTAAAGAAACAGATGATTTAAGAAGTGTTTTCATTAAAGTAGCTTTGTCTTCTTCCAATTGCAAGTTAAAACATTAATACATAGTGGTTACAGGTATGTCTGTAAAATAATAAGAATGATAGTCTCCATATTTTCAGTTATATTATGTCTCTATGTGTCTAAATAACCTTTATGATCTATGAGAAATGAAATGAAATATTAATCCAACTATACCTGTTTAAATTTCTTCTGTACAATTTTTCTTTTAATTGAAATATTGCATAAAATCATTTTGTGCTAATGTTGAGGCAAAAAATGACTCTTTCTTTTTTTTTGGAGAAAATCTTTTTATGTCAATCACATCGAACTATGTGGGTGTATTGCTAAGCATGTGATTTGTGCCCACGAGTTTCATATTTTGAATTTTCCATCACATAACCTTTTTACACTTAAATGGATCATTGCTACAAACATAGATTTTATAGTTTCTATTGAATAAAGAGAATATATTCTCTAATGTGCTTATGTATTACTTTCTAGGCTTGTGATAACTTTTAACATCATAGAGGACTATTTGGCAGATTATTCATTTTTTTATGCTTTCTCTAAAAATCCATAGTAAAACTAATCCTGCCCTCTAGATTCGTATTATGCCAGATGGTGTCTTCACAGTAATATGTTCTTAAATTGGATGATTACTTTAATAGCCTAGGCAAAGTAACACTGCTTTGAATGGTTGCACACTGCAAATGAAGCTGAAACTTTTCCTGTAGGGTAAATACTATTAACATGAAGCAATTTTAAAACTACTCTTTAATCTCTACCAGTGTTAGAGTTTCACACTCTGATGGAACTTTTTGAAAGGGATTCTTTTGTGGAATATCATTTTAGTGTTAAATTGATGACTATGTTTAGGAGAGAGAAGAAAGAATTTCACCTTAATTCTGTGTGTAAAGCCATTTGCAACATCAAAATTGTAACTATGCTAACCAAAAGAGATCATTTCCATTGTTAAATATACTTCCATTGCATTATTTGAATTTCAGAACATATACATACATAATCATCTCATATATCAGTACTGAATATCATAACCATCACTCTATTATTTTAAGTTTTTTTTTGCCATTGGCCATGTGCACTCACTGGAGAGAAACAGAGAGAGACTGTGAGAGGGAAATTGAGAAATCATCCCACAAAGGGGATGTCCACCCCACAATTCCTTCTTCTTCCTTCTCCTAGGGTTTTGGGCATGCACACACTTTCACCTGGTATAGTTTTCTTTTTCTTTTTTTTTTTCCTTTTTTTTTACATTCAGCAATAATTTATTATGAACTGTTTATTCTGCTTCTGTTGCAACACAATTCATGTCTCATTAATAAAAGAGCAACCATCTCACTTCAAATACCAGAATATACAACAAGTTACAGCACAGCAAAAATTCTACCTACTTGCAGATAAAATCTAGTTCAGGTAAAAACATTTCCTTCAGTGTTATACAGTCACACAGATTTTTCTTTTGTTTGGGTACAAAATAATGTAAATTGTTGTACTATAACTACCTGATACACACGTCACTGAACCTGGTGTGATTTTCAAGACTCCAAGTCTGGTACTCAAACTGCATTTGGCCGTGTGAGAGTCTAGTGCTGTGACCACTATGCCACCTGCTGATCCCAATACTCACTCTCCAAGTTTGTTAACTGAACATTTCTGAAATAACTATGCATATAACTGGTTAAAAATAGATTAATTCATTGTTGTTTAGTTAAGCATGTAAAAATCTCATAATCAAGCATCAGTTTTCAGAAACATTTACAGTTGATTTTATTAGGCATTCACTTTAAAATATTTCTGGTATTTTTCACCTTTGAAATATTCTTTTTTAAAGGCTTTTGCCCTAAAGGAATGCACTTGCCAGAGAGGCAGACAGTGAAAGATAAAGTGAGAAATCAGCTCCCCCAGGGAGGAGGGCCACACCACAATTCCTTCTTCTCCATTTTCCTTCTGGGATTTCAGACTTGCACACACACATGCCCATTATGATTTTCAAGTCTCCAGGTTCAGAACTCCAACTGTCATCAGCCATATGGGAGTCCAGTGCCTTAACCACCATGACACCTGTTGACTACACATTTTGTTGGTTGGTTTGTTTTCTTGTAGGGTGTGCACTCACAATAGACAGAGAAAGAGGGAGAGGAAAAGTGAGAAATCACTCCTGCTTCTAGGGGGAAATGACCATACCACAGTCCCTTCTCCTCCAGTCTTCTTGAGATTTCAAGCAACACACACACATGTGCAGTATGATTTTCATCTAACTGGGTCTGGGACTCAAACAGCAAGTCAGTCATGTGAGGTACAGTGCCTTAACCTCTACAATCACCCACTGACCCATGCATTCACATTTTTTAAACAAATAATTTTAACTCAAAATTATAAAAACACAGACTTTTCAAATATAAGATTTCTTTGTGCACCATTTATTTTTCATTTTTAATACAGAATATAGGAGAAATTTAATCTTATCTAAAGGTGAATTTACATGGTTTTAAGTATATTTCCATCTTCAAATTATTTTCTTTAGAAGTTGGCACAAAACAGATTACATATGCACAGGAGGACTAGGATAGTCATCTATCCAGGATTAATTTTTATACATGCATTTTTATGCCAAATTTATTCTTGAACTTTTTTACTTTTTTTCTGCAAAACATCAGGCTAAGTGTCATGGATAAAAATAGTAATTTTTCACTGTCTAATAAAATATTTTCTACTTTTATTGTTAATGTGTATGTGTGTGTGTGTGTGAATATATATATATATATACACACACACACATATATATATATATGTATACATATATCTCAATGGTTCTCAGTTTGTTTTATATACACACATACACACGTGTACACACATACTTATACATAAATATATGAGTAGGCAATTAAAATGTACGATGGATTCTTTTGTCAAATTATATGTAACATGATAATTTTAATCACTAGTACAGTGACATATTGCAGTAAAAGAGAATTTTGGTTGTGTAAATTTACATCTCCCTCCTCCTCATTGCATATCCCCCAAGTATTCTAGCTTTGACAAATTAGGGCTTGGGCATTTGTCATAAAGAATTTGGGGACTAGTGTGTAGTGATGGGGTGAGGTAGTGATTAAGGCACTGTACTCCCATGTGGTCAACTGTAGTTCGAGTTCTAGACCCAGTGGCTTGAAACTCACACCAAGAATATGTGCATGCATACCAAAAATTCTAAGAGGAGAAAGGAGAAGGTATGACCATCCCCCAAGGGTTTGAATTCTCACTTTCTCTCTCTGTCTCTCCAGCAAGTACACGTGCCCTAAAGCAAATATCTCTTAAAAAGAAAACAGAAACAAAAGGAAGAAAAGGTAAGATGGAATTACTGGTGAAGAAAAACAACAATGAGAACAAATAGATCAAAGGAGAGGGAATATAAAAAATGCAAGATCATTCAAAGTATTATAAATTTGAGAAAATATAGAAAGAAGTGAAAAGATTTAAGGGTAACTGGAGAAGAAGAAAGATGTTGAAAGAGAAACAGAAATTCATTTTAAGAAATTTCATAGAAGGTCCACTTGTGACATGGTGTTTAAGGTGGCTGGATTCCACACTGCTGACTGAGCAGTTCAACTCTTAGACCCCACAGCTTAGAAATGAGCTGTGCATATATGTGTGCAGAAGTCCCGGAGTAGAGGAAGAAATCAAGGAAAAGGAATTGTGACATGACTGTTATTCACGGGGTTGCATTCTCATTTTCTTCCTCTCTCTTTCTCTCTTTTTCAGTGTGTTTTTGGCAAGTGCATGCACCTTCACGGGGAAAAAAAAAAAAAAAAAAAGAGAGAAGAGAGGAAGCTTTATAGGGCTGTGTGAATATGATCTCCTATTGTCATTTTCAACAACAATAGTAATGATTTAGTTCAATTATTTCTTGTTTTTTTTTTTTTTTTTTTTTTTTTTAGGTTTTTGCTATAGGGCGCTTGTGCTTGCCGGACAGAGAGAGACAGAGAGACAGAAAGCGAGAAATCACCCCCAAGGGGGGGATGGCCACGCTGCAATCCCTTCTCCTCCATTCTCCTCTTGAGATCTTGGGCACACACGCACATGTGCCAGGCGTGAGTTTTAAGCCACCAGGTCCGGGACATGAACCGCAATCAACTATGTGAGAGTCCAGTGACATAGCCATTATGCTAACTGCTAGCCCCTATTATTTCTTGACATCTAATTGATTTGTTTTTACATTTGACACCTAGCCAGGATTGGAAGCCTGAAATGTTTTGGTTTTATTGTAATATGGTGGTCAGAAAAAGACAATTAAGGAAGTATAAAATTTATTAACATATTTAAGGTAGAAAGGACTATATCTTACATTAAATAACATTTTCAAAATTATTTCTCATTATTAATGTAAAATGCTGTAAAACCAACTAGTATGCATTCACTAATTATATCCTTAATATTTTACACATACATTTATGTATACACAGATGTGAGAGTGCACACACACACACACACACACACTCACAGTGACCATAATTTTCCTAAGTTTTGGGTGAGAATTTGTTGTGCCCAATATTAAAACAACAAAACTTAAATCACTCCCATCATCACACCTTGTAAGTATGTTTTATCTATGCATCCTAAACTTGTGTTTAAAAACTACATCTTTATTTCACAACCAAGATCTTTTACTCCATTCTTCCCCTTTAGTTCAACTGTACAAATGAGTAATAATAAATAAATACCACCTTCAGCAGTTACAAGATAAATTTATTCTAATCCCTACTACACTGCAGAAATACCATATTACTAGCCTTTCTTGGTGACTATAAATTTTGATAACTTTAGTGATCCATAAATCGTGAAGACTTTTGCAACTACATCGATTATTCATATATTATAGCATTAATTAAAGAAGATGTAAAATTATTAAAATAATAGCTGCATGAAACCATAAACAATATCTGTATATTACAATAGTATAACATACTATGTTAAGGAAATTCATGAAGAAGTTACTTCTAAGTATTAATAATAATAAACAATGATTATGGTTGTATTCCTTAATGAATTGTTTAGTCATTCTACAGTTATGTTACTTCTTTGGTTTATAAACAGTTCTAGTTCTGTTTACTAAAATTAAAAGTTACATAATGATTCTGATATTTTTGACAAATAACGTGATAAAAACAAACACAATCATTTCCAAGTTACAAAACTGATAGGAATAACGGAATCTTGAAGTGCTAATTTACAAAAAATCTTACTGTCTTACGTATCAGTTCTATTGCCATTAAACAATGTTTGATCATCTGCTTGAATCTACTCATTAATTAAACGTGTATTTTTTTCAATGCTTGTTGTGTGCTAGAGCCTGCATGAGGCAAATTAGATTCTGTGACAAACTATCACTGTAAAAATCTGATTACTTATCAGCCCAAATCCAATCCATACAGGTTTCTTTTATGAATAAAAGTTCTTTTTTCAAAATACCTGTAATCTATTGATAAGCTTATAGAAGCATTTAACACATGATATAACAATTATCTCTTAACAAGCACTATACTTATATGATCTTTTCTTATAGTAAGTGTAAAGAACTACAAAACTCAGGTACAAATTTGGACATATTTTCAAAGGTTAACACTAACTACATTCAGTTAAACATTGTGAGTATTTGTCAACTTCTGTGTGTTCCCAAGCCTCCATACTCAAGATATTCTACAGGTTAATTCATTCCGTAAGTCCAGAACAGACAGTCTTAAAGAAGAATTAGCATAGTTGCCTCAAGCTATTTTGAATCTTGGAAACAGAAAAATTTTTAATCTGCAGATCTTTGCAGTTTAACTAACATGTGCCCAAGTTTTTTTTTTTTTTTTTTTTTTTTTTTTTTCCTTTAGTCCTCTCTAAATGCCATTGAGCATTTACTAGGTTCATTGGTCAGCGGACATCCACGGAAAAAGGCTAAAACTAAAGAAAAACACTAACTCTTCCCAAGATTCACCCTTCAATATTTACTTCTTTTTAGTATGAAGAAAGCACAAAGGAAAGCAAGCACGGACAGACTCTTCTTTCATTCTGTCATTTATAGAGATTATCCAACCTTGGTTTGCTTCCCAAATAAAGGAATATAAACTGAACTATCTTCCTATAAAAGTTGAACAGCCCTATTATGTCTTCCAGTGGTCATTCTCAACACTGCAGATCTCAACCTGTTCTTGTTATGTAGCCTATGAATGACTTTCTATCATGTTTTTAGGTACTGTGAATTGAACATATCCTCTTGGTCTTCTGGTGTACAAGATATCTTTCAAACTGGGCAATGGCAGTGTTATTGGGGGAACAAATTTAAATGTTTTATATCTTCTAAAATAAAACAAACTATGGTAAAATATGGTTTATATATCTAGAAGCCACATTTCTTTTTTTTTTTTTTCTTTTTTTCTTGGATAGGTTTTTGCTATAGGGCGCATGCACTCGCCAGACAGACAGAGAGAGACAGAGAGATAGAAAGCAAGAAATCACCCCCCAGGGACAATGGCCACGCCACAATCCCTTCTCTATTCTCCTCTTGGGATCTTGGGCACGCACGCACACGTGACCGGCGTGAGTTTAAGCCACCGGGTCCGGGACTTGAACCGCGGTCAACTATGTGGGAGTCCAGCGACATAGCCATTACACTAACTGCTGGTCCCTAGAAGCCACATTTCTAAGATATATAAATAAATAAATAATAATGCATATTTAATAATTTATATACATTAAAATAAAATGGAGAAATTTAAATGCTAGCAGCAAGTATACAGTATGAGCATATGCATGCAATTTGTTTCTGCTGATTTGACATTTATCAGAGGGAGGAAAAAGAACAATAAGAGATGCAGGAAATAGGTATCAGAATGTTTCCAGATAATTTTCTATTTAAAATCAAAATATCTTATAAATGATATTCAAATCTGATTTACCAATTAACCATCCAATAGTGTACAAGTAATACTAGTTAATCATAGGTGTTTAAAGTTAAAACATGAAAATACAGGGGAGTGATTTATTTCAACAGTTTTTAAAGATTTGATCCATTTAATCTCACTGCTAGTGTTTCAAAACAAAATCTCATAACTTAGCTTATTCTTCAATAAACATCTGCATGTTGCTAAAAATGTCTCCAAATGACCTTATTTAATTCCCCATGTGTATTAGCTTGAATATGCAAAAACCCAAATAGGAATTTAATTTCCATCTGAAAGGATACATTATTTCCTTTTCTGCATTAAAGGCAATTTTTCATTGCTTTGTACTGAATATGCTTTTTATATAAAAGGAAAAATAATAACAACACTACAAAGGCAGTATTTAGTTATTGATTCTTAACTACCACACAATTCACAATAAAATATCTAAAATATAAATGCATCATTAACATTGTCATTGTCTAAGATTTTTACTACTAATCTTGTAACATAACTTTTACTTCTATTTCCTCTCAAAATAATATTCAAATATGATAATTGGATATTGTAAGGCATATAATAGTATATGGTGCATATCTATATTTTGAAGAATTTATGATCTAGAAGGAAATATATAAAATACAACCATGTCTATGTGGCTAAATATCACTAGGGAGACATATACAACCTACTATCATTCATAAAAATGATATTTTTAAGATGTTTAATATGTTTAATATAAATTCCTACATAATAATGGGACCTGAAGGATGGGTTGAATATACTTATCAGCTAATCTTTAGTTTCAAAAAATAAATTAAATCTAGCTATATTAATTAAATAGAAAGTGGATTAGAGAAAAAGAGGTGCATATAAAGTCAATGGTCAGTAAGGAAAAAAGGCATGCCCAGAAATGGCTCTCAGACTAACATATAGAGCCGGCTTATCGAGAAAATAGACATCAATGTCTGAATCAAAGTGTTAAATCAGAAAGCAGTATCCCAACTGTTGGCACAGAATCGCAATACCTAAAAGCACAAAACAACTATTTTGAATAGAGTGATATTTGCAACATGGCAGAATAAGAAGTGCCAAGCTTTATTTAATTCTACATGAACACAAAATTGAGAACCGTTTCATTGACGTGGATAAGAGTAAATTCACTTTTTCTATACTAACCCTACCTGAAACCAGCACAACGGAGGATGAAGAGACTGCCTGGGCCTATGACTTCAATGTCAAAAGGAAAGGGAGAATGGAGCCTACATCCTACAAGTCAGTCTTTCAACATGCTACTTGAGGGGCAAGTTTTTGTCTGGCTTCGTATAGAGCACTGAGAAAATTGACATAATTCTGATCTCTGGGAACAGTGAAGAATCAAGAAAAAAGGAGTAGGTGATTTACCGTGGCCATCATGGCAGTGCAAGAAAAGGCACAGATCTTGAGATTCACCCTTCAGGAGGGAGAGGACTAGAACATGCCTCCAAAATCTCTAGAATTTTGGTGCAACGTCCAAGAGAACTAGTTTCTGTTTTGCCTTACTCAAAGTGTTAATAAAACCTTCATTATTTTGTGGGAGACAGCTAAGAACAAATAATAATAATAAAGAGTTCGGCAGAATGTTACATGCAACACAGCTCAATGATTGATAGAAGCCATAGAACTTGAGTCTTCTCCAAATGAAAGTTAAGAGAGGAGTACAGACTGACTCCTATAGAGATTGTCCACAGCAAAACATTCAGATAACAGAAGTTAGGATTTACAGACATCTGGTGGGGGGAAAGGGGAGAAATGATCAATAAATCTCCTCTTATTAGGAATCTACATGCACAAGTCCAAAGAAGACACAACCATAACTAACATCATACTGAATACAGAAAAGCTGAAAGTTTTTCCACTAAAACCTGAAACAAGACAAAGCTGCCCACTTTGTCCACTCCTTTTCAATACAGTATTGGAAGTCCTAGCCAATGCAATTAGACAAGAGAATAAAATAAAAGTTATTCAAATAGGGAAAGAATAAGTCAAATTATCTAATTTGCAGATGACTTGATTAAATACATAGAAAACTCATAGGAATCTACACACACACACACACACACACACACACCAAGAAAACAAACAAACAAACAAAAAACCCTCCTAGAAGTAATAAGTTAATACAGCAAAGGTAGGATATTAAATCAACATACATAAATCTATAGCATTTGTATACAGCAACAGTGAACAGAGTGAGGTAGAACTGAAGAAAATAATTCCAATTACAGTAGCTAAAAATGAAATTTAAAAAATCTAGAAATAAACTTAACCAAGAAAGTAAAACTAAAAAAAAGAAATTGAAAATAACACAAAAAAGTGAAAATAAATTCCCTGTTTCTGGATTGGAAAAAATAATATAATCAAAATGCCAATTCTATCAAAATTGATCATTAACCTATAAATTTAACACAATCCAATCAAACTACAAGAAATATTCTTCACAGATTTAGGGGAAAAAAATCACAGAATTCACGTGTAATTATATAGTATCCCATATTGCCAAAGCAATACTGCTCAATAAGAGCAGAGAGGAGGCATCTCACTCTCCAAACTCAAAATATATTACAAAGCTGTAATAATTAAAACAGCATGGTATTGGCACAAAATTATACTTATGGACCAATGGAACAGAATAAAGAACCAAGAAACAAACTCTAGTCAACTAATTTTTGACAAAGGGCATCAGTCAATCCAGGAGGTAAAAGAGCATCTCTTTAACAAATGGTGCTGGAAAAACTGGGCATCCAACTGCAGAAAACTTAAACTGAAGCCCTATCTCTCATAACAAAAATCAATTCAAAATGGATCAAAGATCTAAACCTAAGACCTCAAGCTATAAAACTACTGGTGGATAATTTAGAGAAAACTCTTGGAGACATCAGAGCAGTTAAGGACTTGTTGACTAAGACCCCAAAGTGTTGGAAATAATCCCAAAAATAGACAAATGAGATTGCATCAGATTGAAAAGCTTTTACTCAGAAAGAAAAAATAGTTAGATTGAACCAGCAACCCTTGGAGTGGGAGAACATAGTAAGAAACTATGCCTCAGACAAGTGATTGACAACCAAAATATACAAAAAACTCAAGGGGCTTACCTGGAAAAAAAAAACAATTATCAACACAATTAAAAGATGAGCAAATGAGCCAAACAGACAACTCTCTAAAAATGATATATGAACAGTCAAAAGCACATGAAAAAATGGTCAACATCCCTTTTCATAAGGGAGATATAAGCCACAATCAAAATGAGATACCACCTAATCCTTTTCAGAATGGCTAAGATTAAAAAAAATAACCAATGATAAGTGCTAACTAGGCTATGGTGAAAAAGGAACTCTTCTACACTGTTGGTGGAACTGTAAACTAGTACAGCCTCTTTGGAGAACAAAATGGCAGTTTCTATAAAACCTGCAAATAGAACCACCATATCATCTAGCAATTCCACTTCAAGGTATCTATCTAAAGGATGAAAAATGTTCAGTGAGAAAAGTGTGCACCCTTGTTTATTGTGGCATTATTCACAATTACTAAAACATGGAACCAATCTAAATGTGCATGAATAAATTAACAGAGTGAAAGAGTGTGGCATACACACACTGGAATATTTACTTAGCCACAAAAACAAACAAACAACAACAAAAAAAAATAACTAGACTCTCGCATTTCTTAGTAGAATTACTTCTGAGTGAAGCAAGTCAGACTACGAAAGGGACGTTGTATGCCCCCACTTAATATATAAAGAATGCCTGCACTCTATGGGGAAAATTGAAAGATTGGAGGATAAAGAAGCACAGAGAATGGTTACAAATACCAGAGACAGTGTGGGAGGATGCTGAAAGTTGGGGTAAGGTGAGAGGAAGGAAATCAGGGAGAAAAATAGGCAAGATATTGAAGGGACATAGAAATGGATAACTGTTGATGATAATGTGTATGATAATATCTTTAACTGGACTGTTGTGTAGTCTATTTAAACTATGAAAACTCATTTTATAAGCTGTTGTGATTTACAGTAACTGAATGCAATAAATAAATAAATAAATGGAAAATCATTTGAGATAATTCTGTATTCTCTAGCTGGGCTGCTTAGTGAAAATCTTATCCTATTAAAAACAAGTCTGTAAAGACGAGGACAATTAACTCTTTATTCAAATACACAGACACTAGTGCAAAGCTAGACAAAACATAGAGAATCAGAAAAATATAACATAAATTTTCAGTAGTGACCCTAAAGAAATAGAAATGAATAAATTGCATGACAACTTAAAAGATTTGCTTTAAATAAGTTCTGTTAGCTACAAGAAATCACGGATGAACCACCAAATGTAATAAGAAATACAAACAAATAAACAAACAAAAAAACACACAAGAATAAATTGGCTATATTAGCAAAAATACCAAAACTATGAAATAGAAACAAATTTTGGAGCTGAACAATGCATAAGCTGAAATTTAAAAATCATTAGAGGGATTCAAGAGCAGATTTGATCAAGAAAACAAACAAACAAACAAAAAACAAAAAATGAGCTTAAATATAAGTTGTTTACAATTAAATTATCCTGTTTGAGAGAAAAAAAGAATGAATTAATGTGAAAAAAGTCTCAGGGAATTACAGACACCTGGACAACATCAAACCAACGAATATAAGCATTATAAAAGTCCTAGGAGGAGTAGAAAAAGAAAAAGAAGTAGAAAAGTTATTTTTAAAAAAGCAATGAATAAAAATCTTAAATGTTCAAAGGACAAATGAATATCCACATTTATGCAACCATAAGGTTTGCAAAAAAGATAACCAAAAAGACATTTAGAACAAGATTCATAATCAAATTTTCAATATCAAAGGCAAAGGGAAAATTTTGAGGCTAGAACAAAAGGACACTCATCAAGTATAGGAGATCTTCCATAGACTATAAGTAGATTTCTCAGTGAAAATCTTGCTGACCAAGAGAGAACTAGATAATACATACAGTGCTTGAAGAGAAAGTAAAAGAAAGCAAAACATCCTGTCACCCAAGAAAACAATATTTGCAAAGCTTTTCTTCAGAAATGAGAGATAAAAGTTATTTTGGTGTGTGTGTTTATTTTATTTTATTTTATTTTATTTTATTTTATTTTATTTTATTTTATTTTATTTTGGAGAGGTTTTTGCTATAGGGTGCATGCGCTCACCAGAAAGACAAAGAGAGACAAAGAGACAGAAAGTGACAAATCATCCCACCAAGGGGAGATGGCCACATGCAATCCCTTCTCCTCCATTCTCCTCTCGGGATCATGGGCACACACACACATGCATCTGGTGTGAGTTTTAAGCCACCAGATCCGGGACTCAAACTGTTGTCAATACATGGGAGTCCAGCAATGTAGCCATTACACCATCTGCTGGTCCTGAAATGAAAGATAAAGACTTTCCCTGAAAAGCAAAAATATTGGAACTCATCACCACTAGACTTAACTTAAAAGAAATGCTCTAGAATTTAAAATACAAGGATGCTAGGTGCTGGCAGATGTTGTAGCAGTTACATCACTGGACTCCCATATTGCCGACCCTGGACTGAACCATTGACCCCATGCCTTGAAACTCACTCTGGGTGCATGTGAGTTTGTGTCCAAGATCCCAGGAGGAGAAGGGATTGTGTCATGGCCTTGCCCCATGGGAGGAGATTTCTCACTTTCCCTCTCACAGTTTCTCTCTCTCTCTCTCTCTCTCTCTCTCTCTGGAGAGCACATGTAACCTAAGGCAAAAACTTCTAAAAAATACACTTAATACAGTAACATTCTAACTCAAAACAAATAAAAATCAAACCACAACATATTAAAATTCATAGGATGCAGTAAAAGCAGTACTATGAGGGAAGTTTATATTGATAAATGTCTACATTTAAAAAGGAGGGAAAATTGGAAATAAATAACCTGAATTTATATTTCTAGGAACTAGGGAAAAAATGCTACAACTTCTTTTCTTTTTTTAAAGAGAGATTTTTCTATAGGGTGTATGTACTTGCCAGAGAGATAGAGAGACAGAGAGATAAAAACCAAAAAATCACCCTCTGGGGGGATGACCATACCACAGTCCCTTCTCCTCTATTCTCTTTTCAGTATTTTGGGCACACATGTACATGTACCCAGTGTTAGTTTTAAGCCACTGTGTCTGGGACTTGAACCACAGTCGACTACATGGAAGTTCAGTGACATAACAATAATGCCATCTACTGGTCTCTCCAAAATGCAATAAGTCTTAAGTCAACAGTGGAAAGGAAAGAATACATGTTAGAGCAAAAGGAAGTAAAACATACAACAAAAAATAGAACCATGAGCAAAACTAAGAGCTGCTTTCTTTTAAGTGAAAAAAAATTCACAATTTTTTAACTTGACTAAGAAAAATGATAAATTATTCAAATATATTTAGCAATGAAACAGGATATACTACAGCTGAAGTGCAGAAATAAAAAGGATAATAAGAATAGTATGGATACTATACACCAACAAATTAGATAACCTAAAAGTAATGCCTAAATTCTTATGAACATAAAACTTACTAGGACAAAACCATGATGATGTAGAAAATCTGAATATATCAATAATAAAATAGGAAATAGAATCTGTAGTATAAAATATCCCAATAAATAAAGGTCCATAGTTGGATTGGTGATATGTAACTGATGCCTGCACTCTGTAGAAGAAATGGAAGCATGTGAAGAAGCAGTAATAGGAGGGCAAGTGTAGCTACCAGAAACTGTACAGGAGAGGCAGGAATAGTAGACAGTGGGTGAGAGGGGCTCGGGAAGAAACTCTTAACAGATACAAGATTGTGAAGTTCCTAGCTGAAAATGTTGCATATGGTAATATCCTTGATTTGACTATCATGTACTGTATGTATACCTTGGAAAAAACATATTGTGTACTATAGAGATGTGCAATAATTGGATGTAAAAACAAATCATAGAAATATATTGTACAATATGAACAATGATCTATCTCTAGAATGCAAGAATGACTCAACATGTGTTCAAATCAATTAATGTGGTGCACCACATTAAAAAAGTGCAGCATAGGGACCAGCACATAGCATAATGGCTATGTCGCTGGACTCCCATATAGTCGACCGCGGTTCGAGTCCCAGACCAGTGGCTTAAACTCACACCAGGCACGTGTGCGTACATGCCCAAGATCCCGAGAGGAAAATGGAGGAGAAGGGATTGTGGCGTGGCCATCCTCCTTAAGGGGTGATTTCTCACTTTCTGTCTTTCTGTCTTCCTCGAGAGCACATGCACCCTATAGCAAAAACCTTTCAAAAAAAAGTGCAGCATAAAAATCACATAATTATCTCAGTATGTGCAGAAAATGTATCTGACAAATCCAACATCAATTTGTAAAAAAAGCTTTCCACAAATTAGACATAGACACAAAATACCTGAACATAGTGAAGACCATGTAAAATAACCTGCAGCTAGTATCAAACTTAATAATAAAAATATGTGAAAATATTTTCTTTAATTTCAGGAAAATGACAAAGATTACCCATTCCAGCCTCTTCTGTTCAACAATTCAATGCAGTACTGGAAATTCTAACCAGAGCATTTAGCATTTAGCAAATGAAGAAAGAAAGAAAAGAAAGAAAGAAAGAAAGAAAGAAAGAAAGAAAGAAAGAAAGAAAGAAAGAAAGAAAGAAAGACAGACAGACAGACAGACAGACAGAAAGAAAGAAAGAAAGAAAGAAAGAAAGAAAGAAAGAAAGAAAGAAAACAAAGAAGAAAGAAAGGAAGAAAGAAAGAAAGAAAGAAAGAAAGAAAGAAAGCAAGCAAGCAAGCAAGCAAAGAAGTAAGGAAAGAAGAAAGAAAGGAAGGACTGAAAAAAAGAAGAGAAATAAAAAATCATCCAAGTCAGAAAGGAAGAAGTAAACTGATCTAGAAACATAATCTCATTGTAGAAAACATAAAGACCAGAAATATTGTCAGAACTAATAAATTCTTAAAAAATTTCTGAATAAAAGTCACCAAGCAAAAATTGTTGCATTTCCATACATTAACAATGTACTATCTGCAAAGAAAATATTAAAAAGAATCCCATTTAAAATAGCATCAAAAAGAATGAACAATGTAGGAATAAACTAAACCAAGAGGTTTAAAAAAATATGCTGAAACTGCATAACTCTGATGAAAGAAATTAATGAGAGTATAAAGAAGAGAAATTACATTCCTTACTTAAGGTTTGGAAAATTTTATGGTTAAAATGCCCATATCCCCCCAAAAAATCTACATATGTAATCAATGCACTTCTTCTTTTTTTTTTTTTTTCTTTGAGAGGATTTTGCTATAGGGCATGTGCACTAGCCAGGAGGACAGAGAGAGACAGAAAGACAGATAGTGAGAAATCACCCCCTGGGGGGGATGGCCATGCCACAATCCCTTCTCCTTCATTCTTTTGGGATCTTGGGCATGCACACACATGCGCCCAGCGTGAGTTTAAGCCACCAGGTCCGGGAAACGAAATGTGGTCAACTACATGGGAGTCCAGTGGCATAGCCATTAGGCCAACTGCTGGTCCCAAAATTCCCAATGCATTTTTAAAGGAAATAGGTTAAAACAACTCTACAAAACATATGGATTCAATTAAGACCCCCAAACAGCCAAATCAACCTTGAGAAAGAACAAAGCTAGAGCATCGATTTCCTGATTTTAAAATATTCTACAAAGCAACAGTAAGTGAAATAATATATAAATGGCATAACAACAGACATATAGACCAATGGAACAGAATAGAAATCTCCCCACTATAGAAGATCAACTGCTCTTTAACAAGAATGTCAAGACATACAAAAAGTAGAACAGTGTCTTAAACAAATCGCATTGGAAAAAAAATGGCTGTTCACATTAAAGAGAGGAAAACTGGAATTTTCTCCAATTCCTTACACAAACACTGAAAACGAATTAAAGATTTAAATGTAAAACCTGACTGTATAAATCGTACAAAAGGGGGAAGGAAGCTTCATGGAATTTATCTGGGCAATGATTTTTTTTTTTTTAAATATGACACAAAAAGCACTTGCACAAAAACCAAACAAATGAAACTATATTTAACTAAAACACTTCTGCACAACAAAAGAAACAATCATCCCACTGATAGGGCAACCTACAGAATGGAAGAACATATTTTAAACTATGTATCTAAAAAGGAGTTAATATCCAAAAAAATTAAGAAACATGTACAATTTGATTGCAAAAAAAAGGTTAAAAATGGACAAAGAATTTAAATAAAGGGCTCTCCAAAGAAAACCTACAAATGGTTAATGGATATGTGAAATGATACTTGACAGCAGTAATCACTAGGGAAATTCAAGTCTAAATCACAATGAAATATCACCTGAAACATTTTAGAGATGTATAATTTCAAAAAAAAAAAAGTAGAAGAAGAAGGTAAATATAACAAATGCTGGTAATCAGAAAACTTTGTTTGCTTCTGGAGCATTGTAAAATGGTACAGATGCTATGGAAAACAATATGAAGGTTCCTCAAAAAATTAAAATGCCATATGATCCAGCAATTTGAGTTCTGGATATATATTCAAATGTTTGAAACAAGGAATTCAAAGAGATACCTGCACTCCTATTTTTATTGCAACTTATTCACAATAGCCGAGAGGGAAGTAACATACTGTCCATAAATAAATGAATAGATAATGAAGACATGATAGAGTATTATGCAACCTCAATAAAATAAATTATGTCATATGTATTAACATGGTGAATCTGGAGGACATTATATTTTGTAAAATTAGTACAAACACTGCATCCTCACATGGATATACAGATAGGTGGAATCTACAATAGTCAAATTCATAGGTATAGAGAGTAGAATGGTGGTTGCCAAGGGTTGGGAGTGAAGAGAAATTAAGAGAGTTGCTACTCAGAAAGTATAATGTTTCATTTGCTCAAAATGAATAAGTTCTAGAGATCTGCTGTACAAGTTGTACTTATAGTTCACAATACTATATTGTAACACTTGAAATTTAAAAGTGTAATATTAGGTTAAGTGTTTTTGCCACATAGAAAACAAAAGAAGTAAGATAAAAATATTAATTCTTTATAATTCTAGCAGAGACAATTCAATGGTGAAAGAAAGTAAATGATACTTTTTTTTTGAAATGTTGGAGTGAGGAAGGTAGAAAAATATGATTATAAAGGTGTATGAAGTAAATTTGAGAAGGATAAATATGTTCATTGCAGTGATAATGCTGATAGTTCCACCCACATATTTCAAAATTTATACAAATGTATACATAAAATATAAACAATTTACTGTATACCAATTATATTTCAATAAAACATTAAATTAAAAAAATCTTGCATTGAGGGTAATGACAAGAGAGTTCTTCCATTGTATTAAGAAGAAGATTGAATATAAAATACAAACTAGACAGATGTGTCACATCCTATGATAAATGCTATTTCAACTCGGTATGAAGTCCATAAACAAAACAAATCTTTAATATTTACATAAAGTAAACTATGTTTATTTACACAGAGAAACACATAGTTGTTTTAAAATTATTTTTAGTGTCATTGTGTAAGCTCTTACCATAAAAATATTAGGGTATCAGGAAAGCTATGATGGATTTTTCTGTGTTAAAATTTTTCATGTTTTTCCCGACAATCCAATATACAGCTTTCTATTATTAAGTTTTATGATATCTATCTATTTATATAGATGTATCTTAAAGAAAGAAAAGCTATACACTATGAAGTTTATATTTAGAGGCAAGAATTTTTTTAATAGTTAATTTCAAGAAAACATAAAACACTTTTGGAAGTTATCATTAAGGATAATTTATTATAACTTCTCATCTATTAAGATAATTATTTTTAGATGATTTTTAACAAAAGGTCATCAGTCATCTTTGCAAAATACTTAGTTACAGGACCAATAGGTGGCGTGGTTGTTAAGGTGTTGGACTTCCGCATGGCTTACTATGGTTTGAGTTCCTGACCTGGTGGTCTGCTTTCTCACTTTCTCTCCCCTCTCTCTCTGTCTCCCTCTAGTAAGCACACATGTCCTATATCAAAACTTAAAATAATAGTGATAAGTGTAAACAAAATTTTTTTAAATAAAAATAATATAGTTATGGTGAAGTCTGCACTCATAAGAAATCTATACCATTTTTAGTTATTTCTCTCTGTTTGTTTGTTTGTTTATTTTTTTTTAAATTTTTTTCCTTTTATTATTTTTTTCATTTCATTTTCTTCCATACATTCAATCACATTATTATTTGTCTTACAAAATGGATATTTAAACAGGTGAACATTTCTCCCTAGTACTGTTGATAAAACTATGAAATATCTTCAACAGATAATATTTTTAGCTATTTCTAATGTACCAAAGTATTTGTTATATTTGAGATATGTTGACTTTTTTATTTTAAGTTTTTGTCATGGGACACATGCACTCAATAGAGAGCAACAGAGATAGAGAAAGTGAGAAGCATCCCTCTGGGGGATGGCCACACCCCAATATCTTCTTCTTCATTCTCTTCTTAGGATTTCAGGCACATGTGCACATGCACCCAGCATGATTTTCAAGTCACCAGGTCTGGAATTTGAACTATGGTCGTCCATGTGAGAATCCAGCATTATATCCACCACGCCACCTGCTGGGTCCCATGCCAACTTTCTTAAATGTCCTTGTATTTCCAGAACTATTTTCACAATAACAGTAGAAACAGAAAAAAATATTCAGAGAAATCTGATATAACAGTTGTTATATTTTCAAATCATTTAAATTTTTATATTGAACAAAATACTTGTATGCAGTCTAAATACATTCTTAATATAACCTCATATATAATTCATATCTATATGTGTTGATTTTTATGCATGAAGGTAAAAGAAGATCCTAAATTGTTTACTTCCAGACTGTGAAAGCAGACACTGGCAGTCTGTGGCCAACTAACAGACAAAGTAGGACTGGGGTGACCCTTAGGGGGCAATGTAAAGCCTATTCAACTCTTTCACGAAATATTAAACATATGAACAAGGTGATTCAATGAGGTAATACAGTCCTTACGTGACTAGAATTAGTAAAATAGTAGAAATTGGATGTTTGGAATTAGATTTGTTGACCAGAAATACATCATCTGGAGAGATGACATAGGAGTAGAGATATCAATGGCAAGAAGTATCCAGTCACAGGAAAGCTGACAGCTAGTGAGGCTGGAGTCTAGACCACGGGCAGTGAGAGATGAGATTGGAGTGATAAGCAGATTGGAGTAGGAAGTATGTAGGTCTTAAATAGTTTGAATGCCATTCTGAGTCCAGAGGAAGATC
This sequence comes from Tupaia tana, assembly GCA_026018925.1. NCBI lineage: Eukaryota > Metazoa > Chordata > Mammalia > Scandentia > Tupaiidae > Tupaia > Tupaia tana. The sequence goes on from JAKSZU010000001.1 coordinate 59,221,832, forward strand.
CTTGATATGCTCAAGGCAGAAAGGAAATGAGGTCATCATGAACTGAAATATCATGAGACTTTTTACTCAATGAACAAAGATTACATATACATAACTTAGCAAATATTTATGAATTTATGCATTCCTTGTCATAGGTTGTCAGAGTTAATATTAGGTCATTGGAAGAATCATGATGTATTTTGCATAGAACAATGCTTTATGACTTTTCCAACAACCCAATATTTATTGAGATAATATTGTACAAAAATTCCCTATGTCGACATATTAAAACAATATAGTTGAATAATTTGGAGGTAAAATAGCAAAGCTTCCAGCCTTGAAAATGTTCATATACTTTGAATTTAAAGGTTCCACAATGTATTTAAATTTTTAAAGTCATTTCTAATGAGCTGAAATATCTTATAAAGCAATAGATAACTAAAAATCTTTGACCTGTTTATTTCTATGAACTTGAAAAATAAGGCTTCTTTTAGGTAAAGAATTTTAATGTAAGAGGTAACATACAATGACTTTTGGTAGACTGAGATGGTTTTTAAAATATTGATATATACACACATAAATCCTGAGTGCTGCCAAGATATACACACAGTTTTGGTTCTAGTTTAAAGAAGACAGTAGTTAAAAAGAGTACAACAGCATGGGACACATTGCCTACAAAAGTTCCAATTCTTTAAACATATTACATATTGACACAGACAAAATTGGATATAGTGGATATTAGGGCTTCAATGGACATTGAAATAGAGGGCAAACAAATTTATTTTTGACCTACAATATAGTCTTAAAAGATAACTGTCCACTTTGCCTTTACTGAAATGCATGGTAATCATGCTGGAAAAAGAAATGTTATACACTATAAAGATATATGTGATGGGACCAGCACTTAGCGAAATGGCTATGTTGTTAGATTCCCATGTAGTCGACCACGATTCGCGTCCTGGACCCGGTGGCTTAAAACTCACGCCAGGCGTGTGTGCATGTGTGCCCAAGATCCTGAGAGGAGAATGGAGGAGAAGGGATTGCGGCGTGGCCATCCCCCCTGGGGGGTGATTTCTCGCTTTCTTTATCTCTGTCTCTCTCTGTCTGTCTGGCGAGCACACGCGCCCTATAGCAAAAACCTCTCCAAAAAAAAAAAATAGATGTGATTAAATGTAATATAAAAATATAATAATAAAAAAGGGAAAAACGGTAATTGTCATGTGAGTCAGGTGTTAGAAGATGTTAGGGATGATGATCTGAAAACTCTCTGGGATCTCACTGAAATCTCAGACATGAAAATCCTGTCACCTACATGTCATTTAAGCTTAGTTTTCTGACCCAATAAGCTTCTATATGGGTATGAACTGCAGAATTCCATCACTAAGTAGAAGTGTTTTACAAATGTTAGTCCCCAAACAGGCCCTGAATGAGCATGTCAGTTACATAAAGAAATGGTGCAAATGCCAGCAGTCCACACTGCTATACTAACTTCTCCAAACCTGAACCTAAGACTCCATGGTGAGCTTCCAAACAGTAGCTGAGAGAAGAAAAGTCTGGAGACTCAGGCCCTGTATAGAGATGGTTTTGTACAGTATTCAGGCACTCTAAAAGTGTATAATTAACACTGCAACCACCTAATGGAATACTCATAAAGGATAGTGATTGCTCATTTGGAAGGAGAAATGGCAATACCTGAGATTATATATCAATGTATGGACTATATCCAGTTGTTTTGCTGTATGGTCAAGAAATTAGAAGAAACATGAGTGAAGTGTTGGTGACAAGAAAGTTTAGGATAAAGGAATGTGTATATATATGTGTGTGTGTGTGTGTGTGTGATAAAGAAATGTGTATATATATGTGTGTGTGTGTGTGTGTGTGTATCTGCATGTGGAAAAAATTGTATATTTGTATATCATGTGAATATTCACCAAAATTTAAGCTCAGCAGAGGAACATTTTAATAATCAAGTAGGTAGAATGACTCATTCTGTGGATACCACTAACTGACTTTTCTCAACCATCTTGTCATTATCCATGTGGCCATCATGGAAGAGAAGAAAGTTATTTAGATTAACTTGCTGCTCAGACAACTTTAATGGAACAAGAGACACTATCTATTTTTTTGTAATTTTTAATTTATACATGAGAATTATAAATATCTACTGTATGGAGTATGTTATTTTGATATATGTGTGTAATGCATAGTGATTAAATCATGACAATCAGCATGTTACCTCAAACACTTATCATTTGTGTTCACTAATATGTGAAGCTAAAAATAGTTGATCTAGTAGAAGAAAACAACAGATTAGTGGCTACAAGAGACTGCAAAGGGGTGGAAAGGAAGATGTGGAGGCGTTAGTTAATATGTATAGCATTGTAGTTAGATAGGAATAAGTACTATTGTTTCACAGCATAGTAGGTGAACTAAAATTAAAAATAATTTATTGTATAGCTTGAAATATCTACAGGAGAGTATTTTGAATGTCCCTACTATTTTTTTCTTGCTTGTTTATAAACCGTTATCCATATTTTCTCCCACCCCAACACATGAAATAGTTATATGCTAAAATGAATAATTTTTGCCTCTGTGTGTCTGTCTGTATTTGTGAGTGAGTGAGTGTATTTGTGTGTGTGTGTTTGTGAATGAAAGGCAGTAGTTTTATTTTAAAAATTTTATATAACCTCTCTGAAATGAACTTTTTATCATGCAATGTAATTTTACACTTTTGTAAAAGAAATAATAGATGTCATTACACTTTAGGAAAATAATCATCCCCCAATGACTTACACATTTCCTATGTGCATGTCTAGATAAGCTTTACATTGAGATGTGTACAGTTCAAATGCAGTAACTCTAAAACATATTTAACAGTAACATCTAAAAAAAATGAGCAATTTCAACTATAGTAATTTCCTTATGGGAGCAACAACACTATTAAAATATCTATAGAATATGTCTAAATAATGTGATGTCATTTGATTTCTTCTTACCTTCTCCTACTTAGTCACTTGCTAGACCCTGATAATCTTTTTGCTGTTGTTGTTCTTTTGTTTTATGTACATTTTATCAATGTACATCTTTTTATATTAGTCCAGTCAAATATATTACCATATGCATCATCCTTAATGCCTAATTTTACACTTTTGGGACTGTTAAATGTTTTTCCTTTCCTTTCATTTTTCTCCTGATTCCCTCCTGCCTCCGACTGCCCACTGTCCTCCTTCAGATAATTCTTTTCTATATATTTTTATAGCAATTCTTTTATCCCCTTTCCAAATACCAGTATGCCAAAAAGGTCTTTTTTTTCTGTTCACCTGGACTATTTCAAAAATTTTCTAACTGCTTCCTGCCTTTAATATCCTTTTCTCAATTATGCTATGAAGTCGTTTTTTTCTGAAATATCACCATATTATAAATCTCCTGCAAATGTTCTACCATCTAGATCTCCCTTGTTCCAGTTTGAGCTCTAGTTAGGCTTAATCAACCTTAAAAAGGTGCAGTTTGACATTGCCTTAGCTTTTGCCTAATTTATAGTCCGACAGAGCAGGGGTATTAACAATTTATAGTATGAATGTTTAACTCATATGATTACAGAATAGGTTAAATTATTCTGCTTTCTATTTGAAAAGTCTTGGCACAATTTATATGGATTCTAAGGGCATCCCTTGAAGATTTGATCAATCAGTTGCACTTAGAAATGATCAGCTTAGTTCAGGCTCTTCATTCTTTCCAGCTTTAATGTGTTGCCGCTCACTTGTGATCTGAGATGAACTCCCTAATAAAATAACAGCATATCAGCTATCCTCAGACTCTGCCTTCTTAAGGATCCAGGCTAAGATATTTGCTTTGAGCTCTTCATTCTCTTCTCAAAAAATTGTATTAACAAAAGTCCAAATCCCTTAACTCTTTAATTCAAGAATTTCTTGAACTAAAGATTCTGCCGTTCCAATCTCCTCTTCTGCTACTCGTCCATGTGAACTTAACCTATTATCAACATCTTTTCAGCACACTCTATATTGATCTCCTCTAAATGCCCTTCCTCTCTACTTTTTCTTTGGGAATGTGGAAACACTGGGAGCTAGGCAAGGACATGTTTTTCAAGGACATGTTTCTACCTGCTTTAAAAAGTTTCCCTTTCAATATGAGAGTATTCTCTTTTCTCTACATTTCAATGATTACTGTAGATTTTCTTATTAACTATGATCTGATTCTGAATATATTAAAATTTGTCAGATATCACCCCTTTGACTGTCTTTAAGGTTCTTAATGTGAAGAATTATGCTTCATACTTCTCACATCTATGAAAAAGAGTAGTCTCTACTGAAAATTTTGTGATTTTGAAATAAAAAGGGGGCTTCTAAACTTAATTATACCAATCATCCAATTTTATTTAGACTCAACAAATTTATCTTACTAATGTTGACTCCTAATAACATTACTCTATATTTTATATTACTTAAAAGTTGTCATTTCCTTCCATAAGTTAAACATAGCCTTGATCTCTCTACACTGTACCTTCATTCAAAATACAGATCAGCTCTCTGTAAACAGATGTGTAATGCAATGAGGTTTTAATGACCTTTCACGATAACTAGAATGCACATGTTCACTTTGCATATTTTAAGAAGCATGATTTAGCAATATTTTGTTTGTAGCATGTTTATTTTCAGTCAGACTTTAACAGATTCTATTGCCATCAAATGGGCTCCACACAGTAAATAAGCCACAAAGAAAACTACTTTTTTGTTTTATTTTTCTCTGTTTTTGTTTTGTTTTGTTTTATTTTGTTTTGTTTTGTTTTCCTGCTATAGGTCATGTGCACTTACCAGAGAGAAACAGAGACAGAAAGAAAGAGGGAGAAAGTGAAAAAGTAACCCTCATGGGAGATGGACATGCTTCAATCCCTTCTCCTCATTCAGCTTTTGGGATTCTGAGCATGCATATGTGCCCAGTGTGAATTTCAAGATGTGGGATCTGGGACCTCAAACTGTAGAGTTAGTTTTGTGGGATCCAGTGCCTTAACCTCCATGCTACCCATTGGCCCAAGGAACCTACTTTTTACCTACAGTGATTATTATTTTGATAATATATACATATGTGTGTGTGTGTATATTTATTTATTTTTTTATTTATTTATTTTTATATATTATAGATATTTATATATTATATATATATAATATATATAATATATTTATATATATATAACATATATATAAATATAAAAAACCTTAGGACTTTTAATACTAAATAATAGAATTCTCATGTTAAAAGTACTGTATTTAGGGACCGGCAGTTTGCATAATGGCTATGTCGCTGGACTCCCATGTAGTCTACCGCGGTTTGCGTCCCGGACCCAGTGGCTTAAAACTCAAGTCGGGCGCGTGTGCATGCGTGCCCAAGATCCCAAGAGGAGAATGGAGGAGAAGGGATTGCGGCGTGGCCATCCACCCTAGGGGGTGATTTCTCGCTTTCTGTCTCTCTGTCTCTCTGTCTGTCAGGCAAGCGCATGCTCCCTATAGCAAAAACTTCTCAAAAAAAAAAAAAAAAAAAGTGTGTGGCAAACACTTCATGAAGGTAAGAAGTAAGGGAAGCCCTCATGGTAAATTGTAATTTTTATTTGGCAGTTCAGCTTCTTAAAATCAAATAGGACCCACTGTAAAAACACAGGGAGCTAGGCAAAATAATCAGAAATGCAGGGACCAGCAGTTAGCATAATGGCTATGTCGCTGAACTCCCATGTAGTCGACCGTGGTTTGAGTCCCAGACCCAGTGGCTTAAACTCATGCCGGGCGAGTGTGCAAGCATACCCAAGATCCCGAGAAGAGAATGGAGGAGAAGGGATTGCCGCGTGGGCATCCCCCCTTGGGGGGAGGGTGATTTCTCACTTTCTATCTCTCTGTCTCTCTCTTTCTGGCAAGTACACACGCCCTATAGCAAAAACCTCTCAAAAAAAAATTTCAGAAATGTATATTCTGACATAGACATATAAATTAGATATCCAAAATTAAAAAGAAGAAGAAGAAAGAGGAGGAGAAGAAAAGAAGAAGGAGAAGAAAAGAAGAGCAGAAAGAGAAGGAAGAGAAGGAAGAAGAAGGAGAACAAGAAGATGGAGAAGAAGGAGGAGGAGGAGGTGGAGGAGAGAAGAAGAAGAAAAGAAGAAGAGAAAATTAAAGAGATATTCAGGTTTAAAATCAGAAACTGAAAAGTTAAGTTTGAGAAATGATATGCTAAAAACTGACCTGAGGACTAACACATAAAATGCATATAACTTCCCCCATTGTTACAACCCCTTTAGCTTGAACCTAGGTACCAACATTACTGACAATTTTGAAGGGACAATTTTTTGCCATGTGAGAATACTGTGATTTGCCTTTTCCAAATGTTATCTAAGATTAATACAGTGTCTATTTGAGAATCATTGTCAGTTATAGGCACTTTTCATAAAAATTAATTGTATAGCTAATCCAGATTTCTATAACATCCCCCTATGATAGTATCTATTTTGTTGTAGCATGCAGGTGGTGGAGATGTGTATAGCTCCTACTTTAGGCAAGTTATTAGGAACTTTTAACATCCTCTTTTTTTCTATCTATATACATATAAAACATGTATATAATTTCATGCAGATACATGTACATATAGATACTCATGCAACATAAACATATATTTATATATACACACATAGGTAATATGCACATATATGTGTGTTTGTGTATATATACACACATATATAATTATCATAATAATGCTAATGATTAGAAATACAAATGTATAAGAAGCTTTATGTTAAGTAATTTTCTAATTACTATTAGATTATCAATTTACACAAGAATGAAAGCCTGGGCATTTCAGGACCAACACAGCTTTGTTTTTTGTTTTTTGTTTTTTTTTAATTTTTCTTTCTATTCACCATAGGGCATATGTGCTTGCCAGAGAGAGACAGAGACAGAAAAAGGGAAACTGAGAAATCATCCCCTGTGGGGATGGTCACATCACAGTCCCTTCTCCTCCATTCTCTTCCTGCAATTTTGGGCATGCACACACACATTTGTGCCCAGTATGAATTTTAAGCCATGGATCTGAGACTCAGACTGTGGTTGGTCATGTGGGAATGCAGCACCTTAACTACCGTGCAACCTGCTGGCCCCCCAACACAGGTTTCTTTAACATATAAACACTTTTTCCAGTGTTCGAACTGGAAAAAGTGGCAACTCCCAAACACTACATGGACTCTCAAGTATATTTGATCTGATTAAAAATAATTTGTAACACACCAAACCCAAAGAGCTGGTAACTTAGCCTTTTCCTTGTTTAAAGTAGTCTTTGTAGCACTTAGAAGGAATCCCTAGAAAATTAGTTTCAAAAGAATTGATCTTGGGACCAGCAGTTAGCCTAATGGCTATGTTGCTGGACTCTCATGTAGTTGACCACTGTTCGGCGGCTTAAACTCACGCTGGGCACATGTGCATGCATGCCCAAAATCCCAAGAGGAGAATGGAGGAGAAGGAATTGCGGCATGGCCATCCCCCCTGGGGGGTGATTTCTTGTTTTCTGTCTCTCTGTCTCTCTCTGTCTGTCTGGCACACGCACAAGCCCTGTATCAAAAACCTCTCCAAAAAAAAACCAACAACAACAACAAAAAAACTGATCTTGAAGCAGAAGATTTGGTCATCAATGCAGAAGTAAATAAATATGCAATTTTCTTCTATCAATAAAAGTGATATTACAGCAAAGAAATTCATGACAATATATAATATTTGAATTAATTAGAGTTGAGAATCTCATTTCCAGTTCCTTATGTCTTTTTTCCCCCTAAACTTTGTTTCTTCCATGAGAGAGAGACATGGGCAAAGATGGACACCCACAAGGTCTTCATGCTGTGACCCACCCCCAGCCTCAGGTATGTGTGTGTGACTGGATTGTACAGGGAGGGCCAAGAACGCAACACAGTACCTTCCCATTGGATTCAGTTGATTGCCACTGCACCACTCTGTCTGTAGTCCTTATCTTACAGTCTTTCTTACTAATCCTAGTTCTTCTCCATACTCTTTCATATTCTATTCTGTTTCCAAAGTGATCATTCTTTTTTTTTTACTGTCTGTTTGTTCTCTACAATAATATCAATATGCCTTTTTCATCCCTAACAGGATAACGGCTAAGATCTAGGATATTTAGCATTTCATATTTGGTCTCTGATAATCACCAACCTCTACCTCTACCTTTATCTCTTTCATACTACTTATTAAAACATTATTGGGAGCGAACAGGTGGTATAGTGATTAAGGCACTAGACTCACATAGCAGACTGTGGTTTGAGTACTGGACCCGGCAGCTTTAAAATCATGTTGGGTGGGTGTGTGTGTGTACACAAAATCCCAAGAGGAGAAGGGATTGTGACATGGCCAAATCCCGGGGGGTGATTTCTTACTTTCTCTCTCTCTCTCTGTCTCTCCACACATTCTATAGCAAAAAATCTCACCCCCCCCCCCAAAAAAAAATGGAACATGGTTTAGTTATTATCACTCTTAGGAGGCTTTTCCATTTAGTTGGGGTTAGGTGTGCCTTTTCTCCTTCAAACCCTCATCTTATCACCATCATGGACATACTACACTATATCAAAGTTACCTGTCTGCATCTTCAAATAGACTATAACTTGGCATCAGCAGATGGTCAGTGGTTAAGGTGCTGGACTCCCACATGGCTGATTGCAGTTTGAGTCCTGGACCTGTCAGCTTCCCTTCTCATTTTCTCTTTTTGTGAAGTGCACGTGTCACATAGCAAATTTTAAAATCATAATAATAGTGAATAAAATTTAATATTTTTAAAGAAATATTGTTGCTATAGAGCACGTATGTGTGCCAGAGAGACAATGAGAGAGAAAGTGAGTAATCACCCTCCCAGGGGGGGTGGCCACATTGCAATCTCTTCTTTTCCATTCTTCTTTTGGGATTTTGGACATGCACACACACACAAGACAGGTGTGATTTCAAGCCACCAGGTTCTAGATTTGAACTGCAGTTAGCCATGTGGGAATCTGGTGCTTTAACCACTGCATCACCTGGCGGCCCCAATAAATAATATTTTTGTAAAAAAAGAGATTGTTGCTGTACAGTGCATGTGCTCTCTAGAGAGACAGAGATGGACAGAGAGAGAGAAAGCAAGAAATCACCTCCAGGGGTGGTCACACTACAATCCCTTCTCCTCCATTCTCCTCTCAGGATTTTGGGTGCACAAACGCATATCTAGCATGAGTTTTAAGCCGCTGAGTCCAGGACTCAAACCCCAGTCAACTATATGGGAGTCCAGCACCATAGCCATTATGCCACTTGCTGATCCCAATAAATAAATCTTAAAGAAAAAAATTGACTATAAGCTAATTAAGGGCACACATCATACCTCATTTATATGTTTAGCAGTCTCATATGTGTGTGTGTGTGTGTGTGTGTGTGTGTGTATAAATACATATGTATATATGTGTGTGTGTGTGTGTGTGTGTGTGTGTATATATTTCTAAATTTGTTCACAGAATTGTTCAATTTGACTCCTAAAACTTTTGTTAATGAATTCTTAGTGGAAAAGAATATATATCCAGTACAATATGTTCTTTTGTACATTGAATATGTGGTAACCACTGTTAGTAGACTGATAATAAAGTAAAATACTTGACCTTATTCTCATTAAAATTCATCATATTATTTTGAGCTGCCTCCAGACATACTCTGATTCTATCACCTATTGTAAAATTCATCTTGAGAAATTTGATATGTTATTTTTATTTGTTTCCAGGTTATAAATTAAAATTTGAATAGGCATATCTAAAGGTATAGATATAAGAAGCTACCAACTATCATTAGGGAAGAATGCAATATGTAGCATTTTTATCTCAGATATTTCTAAATCCTTTTGTTTTACTTCAGTACAGGTTTCGCTTTTTAAGATTTAGCTAAAATTGGTCATATATATGGATGCAAAAATAGAGAAGAAAGAAAGAAAATTATGTGAATCTAAGAGTCCTTTATTTATTTTTTTTTTTTTGAGAGGTTTTTCGCTATAGGGCGCGTGCGCTCGCCAGACAGAGAGAGACATAGAGACAGAAAGCGAGAAATCACCCCCCAGGGGGGATGGTCACGCCACAATCCCTTCTCCTCCATTCTCCTCTCGGGATCTTGGGCACGCATGCACACGCGCCCGGCGTGAGTTGTAAGCCACCGGGTCCGAGACGCAAACCGCGGTAGACTACATGGGAGTCCAGCGACATAACAATTACGCTAACTGCTGGTTCCCGACTCCTTTATTTTTATCTTCATTGAAGCCTGAAGTATCTTGAGTTCAAAAGTAATTTTTACTTGATCTTATGAATTATTTCTATTTACCACAAATGTATATTTTTATAATATATAAAGCTTATTAAACTCTTTTATTTTTTAATATCTCATTAAATTAAAAGACTACTGAGTGGAATTGTTATGGATTAAAGGTTATATTTCTGCATTTATTGATTAATATTAAAGAAATTTAGTGCATGTAATTTTTTTTCTTTCATTTATTTATTTTTACATTTTTCCACAAACATTTATTTTACATAGCAAAAAATTTCAGCTCATACTCCAAGTGCATGTAGTTTTTTAATTGCTATGTAGACATATCACAAAGAACACAAAATTCTTATCTGAAAACTGCATTTTTAATTTTTATTCCACAATTAGTTTATAAAAGAAATTTTTCTTGTAGTTCTTATGTTAAGATGAACTTCCCAGAGGATCTGTAATTACTCCAAATTAACAAGAACCTTAATTCTGAAGAACTTTTTTAACACCAAAGTGCTTTATCAAATGAATAATCATTAAATATCTCCCTTTGCACACCTGGAGAGTCTTACTATAAATACAAGGAATGCAAATTCTGGGATAATGTAACTTTAGTCTGGTAGAATGGCCTCACAATGCCACTCAGGTAACTCTAATCGCAGTAATTTGTCCGTGGTTAGTAGCAATTTGGGACTAATAGCATTTTCTCAGTGAGATTGTCCTATAAATTTATGCATTTTATTTGTCTTCAGATTTTTGTATTAAGGTGGAGAAAAAAATGAATTTGATTTCTAAGAAAATAAAGCTGTTAATGTCCATTTGATTATTCTAGAAATCCAGTGTCATACAATCTTTCTTTTTTTTTTTTTTTTTACAGTCTTTCTAAGGCATAATAAAATGACTAAATAGATTGACAAGGCAAGGCAGCTAATCTCATTTAAATCAAACTAGATGTTAATTTGCTCACAGATCAATGATTTCAGGCCACAATTAAAGTTACTAAAACAAAACAAAACAAAAAAGAGACACATATTCAAATTATTTTGAAAAAGTTTTGTAGTAATTTATTTTAGCAGAAGTAAAAGAGCTGAATTGTCTTTCTATATTGTCTTATATACAGTATGTTTCTAAATATTCCCTAAAATTCTATCTGAGAAATGTGTCCTGTCTGGCTATGTTCTATTGTAATGCTATTGTCATGGCTGTTGGTATTCTATCCACTATATGATTAGTAAGTTTAGGATGGTTTAATCAGTTGTACATTAAAACATACAGAATTGTAAAAAGACTGCCACCGCAAAACATTTCTTTTTTAATTTTAATTTGCCAGAGGACATGTGCCCTCAAAGAGAAAGAAAAAGAGATAAAGTATACCCATTGGGTATACTACACAGTCCCTTCTCTTCCATTTTTCTCTGTTTTCAGTATTTTGGTCACAAATGCACACGTGCCTTGCATGTTTCTCAAGCAAGCAGATCCAGTTGTGTGGTCAGTTGTGTGGTCAGTTGTGTGGAATCCAGCGGCCTTAACCACCACCACACCACCAGCTGGCTCACATTCTCCTTACTATTCATATCTTATTTTTTAATTTTCTTCTCTTTTAGGATTTTGTTAGGGTGTGTGTGCTTGCCAGAGAGAGAGAGAGAGAGAGACAGAAGGTGAGAAATCACCTCACAGGGAGCATGACCACACCACAATCCCTTCTCATTCTCTTCTCAGGATTTTTGGGCATGCACACATGCAAGCCTGGAGTGAGTTTTCAAGTCACTGGGTCTAAGACTCGAACTGCAATTAGTTATGTGGAAGTCCAGCACTTTAACCACTATGCCACCTGGTGGCCCGTCATCCTTATACTTTAACAGTTACTGAGGATACTTTCCAAATTATATATCGATAATTCACCTACAATTTATAATTTTTACAGCTTCTCTACCTTTGTAATTTTGATCAGTTCAGATGAGAATTCCTTACATCAAGGAAGAACTGCCCTCTTCCTCATATAAACAATATGTTTCTGATGGCAGTTTCTACTAGTTTGATCATGAGATTGATTTTGTTTTCCAGAAATCGCTGTCTTTAGTTGTCTTTGTGGCATTAAAAGTGACCTTCCAATGGGTTTACAGGATGAAACTTATGGTTGTTCTGATGTCATTTTATAATTTTCTTTATGATATGAGCCTATGTCGGATATATGTTATTTATATTTTATTGCCAATGGTTTACTTTCATCACTTTCAAGTGGATTCATATGATTCTTAATGTGTGTTTTACCACAGACTACCTAAAACTTTAAAATACAGAGGTCTTAGGTGAACAATAAATGTCCTGTAAACCTGCTTTTATAAAAAAGTTATTGTTAATAGACTCCATGGAAAGGACTATCGGACTGATAAGAAAAACTCCTACTAGTCTATTAAGTTAAATGGTTTATTCTGCATCATGCATTCAGCAAGATCATTTGTAATATATTGATGAGGGCAATGGGAATTTAACAACAATGTTTGAGAAAATCATGAGGAAAAGATGTTTGTTTTGAAATATTTATGTGATTCTTAAAAAATTACATCTAATAATTTATTTTTCCATATTTTCTAAGAACTATGTAGTATGGAAATGGATTAAAGCAACATGGTTTTAAATGATTTCTCATCGTGCTATATATAAGTACATACAACACTACTAATAGAAAATATTCATCACTTAAATAATATACTAAAATATTTTATAGAAATATATTTCATATTATCCTAAATAATAAATGATTTACTATTTGCCTGAACCTTTCTTAAGTTAGTTTTTAAATCTTTTTTTCTTAGGAATGAAGACAGTTCTTCCTATTAAAACTACATATTTTTTCTCTCTTGTATCCACTGATAGAGGCAGGATAGCATAGTTTTGTTTTTGTTTTTGTTTGAGAGGTTTTTTATTTTAAAGAATTATTTTTATTTAATTTTATTTACTCATTCATTTATTTTAATTTGACCAAAGGGAGACAGAAAGAGAGAGAAAGTGAGAAAGCCACCAGGTCCAAGACTTGAACCATCGTCAGCCATGTGGGAGTGTCCAGCGCTTTAAACACCACGCCACCTGCTGGTCCCAAGAGGATTTTGGCTATAGTGCATGTGCACTTGCCAGAAAGACACAGAGAGACAAAGAGACAGAAATTGAGAAATCACCCTCCAGGGGAGATGGCCACGCCACAATCCCTTCTCCTCCATTCTCCTCTCAGGATCTTGAGCACGCATGCATGCACATGTGCTCATGTGAGTTTAAGCCACTGGGTCTGGAACTCAAACCGAGGTCAACTACAAGGGAATCCAGCAACAAAGCCATTCCGCCAACCTCTGATCCCCATAATGCCATAGTTTTAAGAGTATGTGGGCTCTGTTACTATGATCAATGCATTATTAAACATAATAAGGTATAAATATTTAAGTAGTTGAAAGATTAGTATTACTGATGCAAAACTATTCTGTTACCTTAAAGGTGTTTTTAATACAGGTTTGAATGTGTAGAGAAAGCTTGACTAAAAATACCTAGAATAATATTTGAGAGATCTATTTAGATTCAGATCAGTTTTACTTTGATCTCCTTGCCATTCATAACTGCTAATTATAAGTATAACAAATGTGGTTAGAATTGTTTAGTGCAAATTGATGTTTTCCTAATTATCATCCATACCTGGACTCGTCAGTTGTTGAATCCATTTTATACAGGAATCTGCACCCATGCACCACACATATAGCCACATGCTTTATGATGAAATAAAACAATTCCTAGTCCCTAAAATGAGCACAGTTGGTTGGTTAATTAATCTTTCTTGACTGGTGAAATAATATTCATATACTACTACAGTGAGTTGGATTACTTTTACAAAAATATTTTTGACTTCTATGAAAAAGTGAGGAGGAAATAGTTTTTCCTATACCAGTTCACATTATTGTATCTGGATGTGACACCTAGAACTTCTTCAGACATAACCAGTCGAGACCTTAAGAAACCCTGAAAGTACTAGACTGGGGGGGGAGAATTTGGGCCTCACACTGACATACTTGAAATACTAAGTCAATAACCCTGACTCTATCTACCATATCTCTACAATTTTTATTATGTGTAATAACAAATCTCATTGATTAGACCTATCCTTTGCAGTGCAAAATATTCTAAATTTTAAATTACATGGGATAAAAAGGATATGAAAGATCCTCTAGGCCTTCCCTCACAAAATAGATCAAAGTACAAAAGGTAAAGCAGTAACATTTAACTCAGCCAAGAACATTTATTTTTAGGCTACTGAAAGAGAATATTGTTTAATGGTAATATTGTAGTCCTACATTTCTTGTTTAGTAATATGACTGTTTTTTTGTTTGTTTGTTTGTTTTTGGTATAGAAGTCATCATGGTTTATAATTTACTTATCTACAGAAATAAATTGGGGGAGGGACCAGCAGTTAGCGTAATGGCTATGTCACTGGACTCCCACGTAGTCGACCGCGGTTCGAGTCCCGGACCCGGTGGCTTAAACTCACGCCGGGCGCGTGTGCGTGCGTGCCCGAGATCCCGAGAGGAGAATGGAGGAGAAGGGATTGCGGCGTGGCCATCCCCCCTGGGGGGTGATTTCCTGCTTTCTATCTCTCTGTCTCTCTCTGTCTGTCTGGCGAGCGCACGCGCCCTATAGCAAAAACCTCTCCAAAAAAAGAAAAAAAAAAAAACAAAAACAAAAAAAAAAAAAAAAAAAAAGAAAGAAATTGGGGGATTGAAATTTAATTTAAAACTAAGATTATCAACATTTTATGTTTGAACTGTTTATTCTGTGCATTGAACTGAACTGTATATGTCACATATATTATTATGATACAGTGGAAAAAACATTTCCCTAGAATTTTTAGAAGACCTAGCTTTGAGTCCTCCATTTTGAATCAACCAGTGTGTGAAGTTTAGTAGAAAAGCCTATAACTCTATGTATGACGTTGAATAGATTCAAATTAAATATGAAATTTTCACCTCCTGCTTATTTACACATTTACTTTTAAATAATAATTTTATTTAACTTTATTTACTTTAATTTGACCAGAGAGAGACAGAGCAAGAGTGAGAGAGAACGAGAGAGAGAGAAAGAGAGAGAGAGAAAGCAAGCTACCAGGTTTGGGACTTGAATTGCAGTCAGCCATGTGGGAGTCCAGCATCTTTAAACATCACGCCGCCTGCAGGTTCCTTACACCTTTTTGTTTGTTTGTTTGTTTGTTTGTTTTTGAGAGTTTTTTTGCCATAGGGGACGTGCGCTCGCCAGACAGACAGGGAGAGACAGAGGGACAGAAAGCGAGAAATCACCCCCCAGGGGGCACGGCCATGCCACAATCCCTTCTCCATTCTCTTCTTGGGATCTTGGGCATGCACGCACACGCACCCGGCATGAGTTTTAAGCCACTGGGTCTGGGACTCGAACCGCAGTCAACTACATGGGAGTCCAGCGACATAGCCATTATGTTAACTGCTGGTCCCTCACACCTTTGTTTTTAATGATTATTTATTTTATTTATTTTATGAAAGAGAGAGATATATAGATAAGACTCTTGACAGGGTCTTATCAGTCCACAAAACCACCACTCTCTTTCCCCAGCTTTTCTAGCCAACCAGGAAACAAACAAATGTAAGTGCCTGGCACACTGATGTCCTCCAGGATGTAGAAACCTGGCATTCCACATGGCTTCTGTTATTGCAGAGTAGCATCACACTACCCAAACTGTCATGACATCCTTTCTAAAAAAGCTCAAATTTTTACTCTTTCAAAATAAAATTCCATGCAATGTCCAAAATATACAGATTATAAAATAGAAATATTTGGTTCAAGTTGAAGCAGGGCATCCAGAGCCACTTAGTTAATATCAACATCACACTTTTGATGTTTTCTTGGTGAAATCTGTGTGCTTCGCTGCAAATAGTGCAAAAGTCACTGAAGCAGACAATCTTCAAGCTCTCTTTTTGCTTTTGTAATTCTGAATTTTAAGGCTCTCTAAATCAACCAAAAGATGAACTTTTAAAATATTACAGAATGTACTGCATTCTTGATCATTTTTATGTGCATTTGAGTCATATAATTTCGCATATTATTTAAGTTTTAGAGTACCAAACATTGTTTTGATGAGTATTTGCTTTTTTTAATGACTAAACTATATCTTGATCATTGCTCTTCCATCTTTCTAACATCCCTCCTCAGTCTATTCATGAAGAGGACTTACTTAGTATTCCCTGATCCTAATTCTGTACATACTTAAATTTACACACTAGCAGACAAAAGAAAATGATGGAAGTAGGAATATATTCTATTTTATTTTTTGAGATAGAGATTCTTGCTATAGGGCACATGCACTCACCAGAGAAAAAGAGACAGAGAGTCTCTTCAAGGCTCAGTTACACCAGGATCCCTTTCCATCAGTCCTCCAGCTTGTCACAATCCTGGCCACCTATGCTAGTGTCCCATGATGTTCGGATTAATCAGTTAGGGAGGGACTAGTACCAAATTTGGCATGTGGCCTCCTGATCCACAGTCCAGCATGGTGCTCATTACCATGAGTTTGGGACTAACTTTTAAATGTTAAATAATAACAAACAACCTAACATATGAAAATATCAATATTTGTTATTCCTAAGTTGTGGGGTTATGGATGATCTTTCTTCATTACTATTATTTCTACATTTAAAAATTACTGTAACAAGCAAATACAATGATGAGGAAAAGATAGTTCAATCTGCATATTTAATTTCATATGAGCTATTTGATTACAATTATGTAAAACTGATATGCAAAGCTAGAAGACAGGAAGAAGAAATGAAAGAGGATTAATGAATTGTTTTGGTGTGATTAAATAAAGGTAAATGTTTTCTTGCATATTTTCTTCATATTTCACATTTCCATGAAGAACCATATATGAACTTTTAATAAAAATTGTATTGTCCAACTACTTAAAAGATTAATTGATGAGTTTTGATGATGTAAAAATACCATTTCAATTAGAAGTATGCTGGATGATACCACATTTTCTGAAAAAAATATAAACATCTTACAGCAATATATTTGTGAGTTAGGTGGCATTTTTCCAAACATTTAGTCTTTTAGAACAACATTATAAACCCCAGAGATCTAAAACAGGCAAGTCCTTGACACTTCTGATCTTTGAAGTAATCAGCAAGAACCTTTCTAACTTACTTCTAACTTGCCCTCACCTCTGTACCTTACCTTTATGAGATTATAGACTTTGATTCTGTATGTGTTGATATATCCTTCTTAATATTTGATATTTTACCTGGTTTTTCCTTCATCTGAAATTGATCTTTCTACAACACATACTTCAATTGGTCATCTTCTTTTGATTTTCTTAACCAACCTTGCATGTATTGGAAAATAAATTTGACCTTTTAGCCCCTCAGAAACCAGGTCTTTTGTTCTGACCAGGAAGGTGTCACCTGTCATTGGAAACACAAGTATGTATCATCCTGATGAGAACAGCAATACCTTGGAAATGATCATTATTACAGAAGTATGCAAATTAAACTTCTCCATAGTAGGAATATAACAACTCTACAAGTTTTATAATGTACTATGAGATTTCAAAAATTTTGTGGAAAATAGAACTAAAGTGTAAGTTTATTTTGATGGAAAATATTTTTGAAAGCCATGCATAATTTTTCATAATAGGCATTTTCATGAACTTTTTGAAGACCCTTGTACCACTGATAACTCCAATTAGAATATCACGTCTCTAGAAATCACAATGAATTTATGCATTTTATATGTGTGTGTGTATATATATGTGTGTGTGTGTGTGTGTGTGTGTGTGTATATATATATATATAAAACATATAGTAAAGTAATCATCTTATAGTACTTAATAAATGAGATAATCTAATTTCTGTTACAATAATAAGCAAAAGGTAAAACTCAATTCTTAACATAAAAAAATCTTAAATGAGAAAGAGATAATATAAAAAAAAAGAATTAGCCTAAATCAGAGTCTAAATTTGTATTATAAGGTGTCTAAGATATTTGTTATAAGTCATTCCTTATGTTTTATTGAAAATGTATTTATCTATGTATATTTGAAAATCAGCAAAATATTTTTGTTCTAAGGAAGATGTGGTAGGTTTATAGGACTGTGTGCATGAGCATGTAAAAATGTTTGTATTTAATATGGTAGTTGCCCACTAATCATTCAGACAACCATCTTCTCTGAAGAAATGCCAAATAGCTGACCAGCAGTTGCTCATCCAGAGGTTATTTCCCCTATAGTCCCATCCCTCCCCTTACAGCCTCCAGCCAATGACAGAGTGATACTGGTACAATGAGCATCCCTGAGACCTAGTAGGGGTGTGGGTGGTGGGTGGTGAGTGGTGGGTTGAGAAAAATTATACTCACAGAGCTCCTCACAGAATCAGAATGAAGTTAGATTCTAAGTGACACTGAACCTTCGCTTAGCTCATTAGGCCCTACATTATCTCCATTCTCTTGAGTAAGGTTGTCAGCTTAAATAAAGAACTTTCATGTGAGTTTGAATTTCAAAAGAAAGAGAGAATGCAGATTATTTTAGTACAAGTATACCCAAAATACTCCAAATATTTATCTGAAATTCAATTCTATTAGGTGTGTCATATTACTATTCGCTAAATCTGACAGTTCTATTCTTGAGAGCATTTCTTTAATAGATTATATCCAGTTGGATTCTTGATTCAGCCTCTACTTCTAGAAAAGTCAACCTTAGAAAATGTCAGTTATGTTTTGTTAGGTTAATATAAACACGTTCCAAAGTTATATAACTAAATTCATATATATATATATATATGTATATATATATATATATATATACACACACATATATATGCATTCTAATCAATTTATGTGAAAAATATGTGTATGTTATATAGCAAAATGCTAATAATCAAAAATAATATGTGCATTATACAAAAAAGAATGGACTAAAGAATATAATTTGTGAATGAACTGTTTGTGGTACTCCATTTTACACTGATATTTTCATATCATTTACAGTTTACAACAAAATATGTTATTCAGGCATTTCAATAAAATTAATTGCATTATTAATTTTGTTCTCAGAGTTGTTGAGTACTAGGTAGAAAAGTAAGAAAGAAACCAGGAAAATAAAAATCTGTGGGAAATAATTTATCAACAGAGAAATATTAGTTATATGTACTTTTTTAAAAGAAACAGAGAAGATGGGGCCTGCAGGTAACATGGTGGTTCAGGCACTGGACTCCCACATGGCTGAACACTGTTTGAGACCCGGACCCAGAAACTTGAAAACCATGCTGGACTGTGTCATGCCTACCACAATCCTAAGAGAATGGAAAAGGGATTGGGGTGTGGCCATCTCCCTGAGGCATGATTTCTCACTTTCTCTCTATCCAGCAAACACACATGCCCAATGGCAAAAACCAAGTGAAAAAAAGGAATGTATAAACATAGTTAGGAACTATTTTAAAATAATTTTTAATTGGCATTAATACTTATAAATATTTATGAAGTATAGTGTGTTTTTCCAATCAGTGACTACAATGTGAAATGAAATCATACAAAGCCAGTAACTATATCCAGCATCTCAAAATATTTATCAATACTTTGTGACCAATTTTTCTCTTTAGAATGACCATACCTTGGTAGGTCGCACACACACGCACGAGAGAATACATCCCTTGGCAAATTAAAAAAAAAAAGGTAGATTTAATTTTAAACATAGTATGTCAGAGCTGGGAAGAGCAGTTAGCATAATGGCTATGTCACTGAACTCCCATGTAGCCGACCGCGGTTTGAGTCCCAGACCCAGTGGCTTAAACTCACACCAGGTGCATGTGCGTGCGTGCACAAGATCCCGAGAGGAGAATGGAGGAGAAGGGATTGCAGTGTGGCCATACCCCCTGGGGGGTGATTTCTCACTTTCTGTGTCTCTTTCTCTCTCTGCCTTTCTGACGAGTGTACGTGCCCTATAGCAAAAACCTCTCAAAAAGAAAAAAGAAAAAAAGTCAGAGCTAAGGTGCAAACCTACTTAAAATCAGTGTTAGATGATTCATGTTAATTTTTCTCCTGGGAGTATGGGTAAGTAACATAAGCCAACTGTAACATACCACGCATGTATGAATATTTAGTTTTCTAATTAAAATTCAGAGAAAACAGCATGAGGATGCAACATGATCACCAGTTAAGTTATAAGTTTGGTCTTATAAAATAAAACATAATTAGAAAGAAATCTGGACTGAAAACAAATGGTGTGAGATCTATCTTTTAAATTATTAACATCAAGTGACTGAATAAACCATTATAAACATCAACTAATAAATTCAATGATATTTTTAAGAAACATGGGGCTGGGTAAGCAGGTAGTGTAGTGGTTAAGGTGATGGACTTCCATATGGCTAACGATGGCTCGAATCTGGACCTGGTGCCTTGCTTTCCCACTTTCCTTCTCTCACTCTCTCTCTCTGGTGAGTCTTGTGCTCTGTAACAAATTTAAAATAATAATAATAATAATAATAATAATAATAAATAAAATTAAATAAATAATTCTTTAAAACAAAACAAAAGAACATGGGACAAGTCAGTGGCCTAGTGGTTAAGGCAGCCTACTCTTACATGGCCAACCTCACAGATTTGAGTTATCAATTTGGCAGCTTCAGAAATACTGGGCTCCCCTTCATGCATGCCTATAATCCTTACAAAAGGGATAAATGGAGGAAAAGGACTGCACTGTGACCATGTCCCAAGCTCTCTCAATATCCTCCTCACTTTCTGTTTCTATCCAATGAGGGTATGCACCCTCTGGCAAATTTTTAAAAAAGAAAAGACAATTTACAATAATTTACTTATTGTAATAAATAATTTTAATCTTACATCTTTTTCCAGCAATAAAAAGACTATACTAATAAGAATAAATACAAATGTTATATTTTAGTAAACGTGTTTGGCAGACTAGCTGATTTAATAACTAATTCTAATTCCACTGTGAATTATTTTTACAGTTCCTATTGTAATCTTATGGTCATATTGATTCTAAGACTTATAGCACACCTGAAGTTTTCGACTCTTATAAAAAATTGACAGAAATATTTTAATTTATTAACATCTATGAATTTCAAACAGGCACGTAGTTTTCAAAGTCACGATCTCTTATTAAACTCTTCATACTATATTTGGTGATAGCTATGCATAATTTTTATTATTTGTCTGAAGATATTCTTACTTTGGGTTGTGATTATCCACAATCGTCTCCAAAATTTTGGTACAGGTACTTTCTGGCTAGATGCTACAAAACAGTGCTTATTATTAGAATGATATTGGTAAATCTTTAATGTGGATTTAATTGGTTAAAAAAAGATGGGATTGTTAAATGGATCCTTCAATAAATAATTAAATACACTTATGGGAAAATCAATAAAGCAGGCAGATTACTGGTGCCAGCATCCTTCAGTTCTCTTTGAAGCTGTAAAAACTCAGGGTCTACTGTGAGACATTGAAAGAACATAGGATATTGCACATAAATCCTAGGGACTGCCACAAAACCAGAGTCAAGTATCAGAAACGATAAACCTCCAGCATCATGGACTAGGAGTAACGCTTATGACTTTTAATGCACTGTTATGAATTATTTCACTAGATAATTTCTTGTCTTTATGCTCACACTGAAGGCCAAACAGACAGTTATGCATGGTTGGCAGTAAATCTACATCTGTGAATAAACTCTCCTGGGATCTTATGAAAGATTGTAATGAATTCAACACATGGTGCTGGTCCTAGGGGCAGACACATTTACACCATAACAGAAGACAGTTAGGTTTTCCTAATAAAAATTAAGTGCTGAATCAGTGTGTGTGAAGTGCTGCTGCTATTAACTGTATGCCCTAGATTTAACCTCTACCTCATCACCCACACACACCCATGTTTATTGTTGACAAAGACACAAATTGCTGAACAATTGCTATCTTTGTCTCCTATAATATTATTTTATCTCTGGTATTTTTCTAGACAAAAGATAGTGGATTGAATATGGAGCTTTTAGAAGACTGTATAGTTAAATGATCTTTTATGAGAATGTTATATCTAACATATACCATTACAAACTATCCTTTACTTATAAGTCAGTTTACCTGCAGGTTATCTAATAAGGAAATTGTAAAATACCTCTCCTCAGTTTTTTTTTTATCAAAAATTATGGATTGTTTTTCTGTGTTCTATTCTGTTTGAATTTCTTCAACTATTATTTCTGAAAATATAGGGATAACTGTGCTCTCAATAGAAAAAAATGTGAATACACAAAAAAAACACAAAAACATAAAATAAAAAATGAAAAAATATACATACTTTCCCTTAATTACTCTAGCCTCCTCTTATGGAGCCAAGAATAACTACTACTACAAAATAGTATAATCAAATTAAAAATAAAAGTTTATATTACTATAATATCCTAATCAGAGGCCAGGAATTTGTTTTCAGAAACATAAAATATTTTACACAGAAGCATCAGTTTCTAGTTATGTATTCATGTATAGATTCATTTTGGTAAACTAATTTTTCTAAATAAAGAGGAAATGTCATTAATATACATATGAAAATAAATACAATTCTGGATCTCATATATCACCATTTGGAATTTATATATTTTATGTATATTGTATATTATACCACATAGCAATTAACTCAGAGCCGAAAGACCATAAAGCCCATAGAGCACTAGCTTATTCCAGTGTTGGTAGTTTCTCCTAGCTTATTATAAATAAAGGGGTACTAAACTTCTGATATGCAAATTTTTAAGGGTATTGTCCTGAGCAAGTTGAAAGGTCAGAGCAAATGTGTCTTCTCTTGTTCTTTGACATATCTGGAGTTTTATCACCTTGTTAAAATTATACTAAGGAAAATTATGACTATCCCTTCAAAAGTGCTGACACAAAAAATGACTTGAACAAAAGTGCTATACAGATGGACTGGACCTCACTGTGCATATCTGTTAACAAATTATTCTCATTGAACATGTTTGTTTTACTGACTCCTAAGATTTTACTCCCCTAGTGTTTCTTACTTTAGCAAACTATTTTGATTTTTTGAGGGAGGAGGAGGAAGAGGTTATGACTATTGTAAAGTCCCCACAGTAAAATTAGACTTGCTTCCAAATAGATGTTCTTTCCCTTTCAAGAGATTGCCACTTTGGGGAATAACAATACTGGCCAGTGTGTCTGAACTGAATAGTAGTTGATGAATGACTAAGTTTTTTCACAAAGGTGATGCTCAGTAAATAACTGTTGATTTAATGAATAGCTTACTAAATGAGTGTTAAAAGCTGTTTCATTTAAATAATTTGGGTAATATTTCATACAATGGACTGTAAAAGTATGTAAAAAATATCTATTCTTAGAATTCTCCTATGGGTTAAAATATTTTACAAGAAAAGATAATTACACATCTTGTATCTTAATTCAACAAGGTTATTTCCTACTTACTTGTAATTACTAAACAACAGCTTGTCAAATTATACACATATGGCCATATGGAGCTTGTAACTGAGCAAGTAGAATGCAAGGCATGTAGGAATTTATGGGTGACTAGAAGGTAACAGTAATCATACAACATAAATAAGCTCTCCTTGGATGTCTGAAAAATGCACGGTATTTTGACAGTAAAATACAGGGTTCAAGTATAAACTAAATACACAATAGTATGACACCATCTGCCCTCCTATACTCATGGTACATTTATTAATTTTCAGTAGACCACATTTTTTTCCCACTGAAACTTTCTTTAACCCAAGGTTGCATTATCATTATTTGGGCAAACTATTTTGTATTCAAGTTTTACCCACAGGACATTGCTTATGAAATTTTATACTTACAGTTTATATTAGTAGTTAGATTCTATATATTTCTTGATTGTAATTATTATTTTAATTTTTTAGCAGTTTTTGCTTTAGAGTGCGTGTGCTTGACAAAGAGAGACAGAAACAGTGAGACAGAAATTATAAAATTACTCCCCAGGGGAAATGGTCACACCACAATCCCTTCTTCTCCGTTCTCCTCCCAGGATCTTGGGCATGCACTCACACACGCCCAGTGTCAGTTTCAAGCCATCAGGTCTAGGACTCGAACAGCAGTTGGGCATGTAGGAATCCAGCAATGTAATCACTATACCATCTGTTGGTACTGATTTTAATTACTTTTAAAGATTTTTTTAAATTAGTTTTTATAAAAATTGTTCTATCACCTAATATATTGTACTGATATATATAATACCAAGAAAATTTTAAAAAATCTTGCCTTCTATTGACTATTTTATTTCTATATTATATGCTGTTTTACACAGAGATATGGTTTTTACACCAAAGAGTATGTTCCAAGGTTGCATGAACTATGAAAGAACAAAACAAACCATACAAAATGCTAACCAATCTTTTCCAAATATTTTGTTTCTGTTACAAGCCATGTTGAAGAGTAGAACTTTGGGTCTAAGGAGGATGCTTGGAGAACTGAATATTTTGTGTTTATAAAATCCTTATTAAATATATATATAATTACATCACATATTTAAATGTATTAAATATTAAATCACCTACCACTTTTTTTTTTTTTTTTTTTTTTTTTTTTTTTAATATGGAGCATGTGCTTGCTGGAGAAAGAGCAAGGGAAAGTGAGAAATCACCCTTCATGAGGGATGGCTACACCACAACACAAACTTCTTATTTCTTTGTTTTCCTCTGGGGATTTTGGGCATACATGCATTCATGCCCAGTGTGATTTTCAAGCCACTGGGTCTGGGACTCCAACCACAGTTGGCCATATGGGAATTCAGAGCTTTAACCACCATGACACCTGTGAGCCCCTAATCATCTACATCTTTTAACTAAGTACTATTCTGTTGCCATAAAGAATGACTCTAATGCAATAACCATAATTTTAAATTTACCCTATCTTCTTCAAATAAATTATCACTCACTAATAACTTCAGTGCACAATGAATTTTCTTATTAAATTTTTAGGACACTCTTGCTATACTAGTAGTGTACCTATTTAATTGATGAAAGAACTATAATTCAGAGAGACAAAAACAGTTATATATTTATTGAAGCATCAGTCTAAGACTTAAACACTAGACTGCTAATTTCAGATTTATTTGTCTTTTGTTGTGAGAAATTTTGGGTCAATGTCATTTGAAGGCAAATAATCTAAAACACAATGTGTCAGAAGTCATGCATTTGGAGGATTCTATCATATATGCATATCATATATATTGGGGTGAGAGCTTAACATTTGCAATAGATGGATCACAGATGAAGGAAAGAGATATATTTTGAGTTTCAAAAGAATTAAATATATAAAGCAGGGTTCAGCAGGTGGTGTGGGTGTTAAGACAGCTGGACTCCCACATGATTGACCTGGGTACGAGTCTCAGACCTGGTTGCTTGCTTTCTCACTTCCCTTCTCTCTCTTAGTCTCTCTGTGGTCAACTTAAAAAAAAATAAACTAATTACAATAAAAAAAGTAAATAAGATATATATATATATATATATATATATATATATGTATGTATATATATATATATATATATATATATATATATATAAATAAAATGACTTTTTATTTCAAAGCTCAATAGAATTACACAGAATCTGATGGATGTCATATACCTTACAATTTATCATTGTATGCATGTGTTATTAGAGGATATTATTTGTTTATACTCTTTGTAGTATAGGTTAATATACATATTTGTATGATTCTGCAAATTTATTAATTATTAGCCACAAAAGCTCCGGATCATGTCACATAAATCAAAAGTATCTCAACAGTATTAAATATGTGCTGCAGTCTATTATTCACTTTCCTTCTTTTGGATATTCTTAGAATAGTGACAGATAGTCACACTTCAAATTAATATTCTTTTTTTTTGGAGAGGATTATTGCTATAGGGCACGTGCACTCATCAGAAAGAAAGAGACAGAGTGAAAGAAAGTGAGAAATCACCCCCCAGAGGAGATGGCCATGCCGTAATCCCTTCTCCTCCATTCTCCTCTCGGGATCTTGGGTATGTATGCACACGCGCCCTGCATGAGTTCAAGCCACTGGGTCTGGGACTTGAACCATGGTTGACTACATGGGAGTCCAGCAAAATAGCCATTATGCTAACTGCTGGTCCCTTCAAATTAATGTTTTTAAAAATAATTTTCCGAGTATCATTAACTGTTTTACATTTTATCTATCAAAAACTTTTATTTAGCACAGAAACACATCATTATTGTTTCATCTAATTGCTCATGAGGCTTTATCCATTAAAAGGAGATTTTCCAGAAAGCAAAACTAATGTACCCTCTTAGGAAAACAAACATTGAAAATGGTTTTGAAGTATTTTATATATATATATATATATATATATATATATATATATATACACACACATATATATATGCATATATGTATGTGTATGTATATATGTACATATTTATATATGAGAGAGAAAAGAAGATTTGAAGTATGAAATTGTAGAAACAGTTAAAATATTGAAATAGCATAAGAATGACTAATCCTAACTTACAGCTTGACAATTGTTGATTTTTTAGGAGGGTGTCTAAAGAAAAGAAAGGAATTCAATAATCTTAAATCATTTCTTAGTAGAAAATTTTAGTTAAATCTTCAAAATACCATGAATTAAATAAGACTAGATATTTAAATATATTGCTGTACTTTTAGGGATAGAAATAGAGAGAGAAAAAATGTGCGTTCTCCACCAGCTCATAAATTTTGCCTGTAAGTTCTGTGCAAGGTTTTCAGCTGAGAAAACTAGGGAAGAACAGAATGTGATTGATTCTACCACTATATTGAAAATACACACACACACACACACACACACACACACACACACATGCTCACGTGATTTATACTGTGACTTATAAGTGCTTTTTGATTAAATGTTCATACAATTATCTTCACGTTCGGTAATTCTTTCTATCTTAGTATTATTTTACCGTGGTAAATATACATACCACACAATTTACTTTTTCTTTTTCCTTTTTTCTTTCTTTCTGTCTCTTCCTTTCTTTCTTTCTTTCTTTCTTTCTTTTTCTTTCTTTCTTTTTTTTGTTCGTTTTGCTTTGTTTTAAATTTGCTACAGGGCATGTGTATTTGTTGGAGGGAAAGAGAGAGAGAAAATGAGAAAGCACACGCTAGGGGAGATGGCCACACATTATGCCTTCTCCACCATTCCCCTCCATTCTTCTCTCAGAGTGTTAGGCACATATGCACATGCCCCATACACACCCCATGAGTCATGAGTCATGCTGCTAGGTATGGGACTCAAACTGCATGTTTGGCTGTGTGTTTGCATGTATTATATATTTTATGTATACATACATATATACATATATGTATATATAATATATATAAATTTAGTTACATTAATAACATTGTTCTTCAGCCATCAGCATTATCTATATCCAAAACTTCATTGTACCAAATAGAAACTATATAACCAATAAATAATAACTTTCCATTTTTCTCATCTGCCAGCCTTCAGTAACCTCTAATCTAATGAATTTCACAATTTTACTTCTCAACACTGAGTGAATTTTAGTTCTTTTATTACATCCTCTAAATAAACATGAATATAGTTTATGTGTTTAATTTGCTTGAAAATTACAATATACAATGAAACTTTAAAAATCCTTGAAAAAACAGACTTAAAGCATGGGTTTATGGGCCAGCCGGTGGCACCATGATTAAGGCAGCTGGATCCTATATGGCTGACTGCCTGATTAGATTCCTGGACCTGTAAACTTTAAATACACTACCGACTTGTGTGCATGCATGCTCAAAATTCTGAAAGAAGGGTCAGGTGGAGAAGAAAGGATTTCATTTTGACACTATTGGGGGTACTTTCTCACTATCTTTCTATCTTTCTCTTTGTATCTCACTCTCTCTATCCAAGAGGCACATGCACCTTCTAGCAAAAAAAAAAAAAAAAAAAAAAAAAAAAAAAAAAAAAAAAAAAAAAAAAAAGAAAAAAAAATCAAAACAAAATAGCATAATTTTATTTAGGTGCCAAACATTTTTGAAATCCATGGATAGGTTTTTCATAATATCCATTTTTCCATGATTTTTTCGATGCCTCCCTCTCCATAGTATTAAAATCTTTCCCATTGACTATTGTTTTATAATTATGTCTTCATTCGAGTCAACAAATCTCTAAAATTATTAGAAATGCTAAAAAATTCTTTAAAAATTGATCATACTGACCTTTGAAAATTTCCAGAGAAATACAGTGGACCCTATGTAATTGGGTTTCCTATTTGCCAATTCAACCAACCACACTTTGAAATCAGTAGGTTGTAGGGCTAGCAGATAATGTAATGGTTACATTGCTGGACTCTCACATAGTCGACTGTAGTTCAAGTCTTGGACCTGGCAGCTTAAACACACGTTCAGCACGTATGCCTGGATGCCCAAAATCTCAAGAAGAAAAAAGAAATCAGTATGTTGTTGCCGACATCTTCTATGTAGTTTGGCCAAAAATGGGTTGAATTTGTATGAACCATGTATAGACTTTATTATCTTGCCCTTATTCCCTAAACAATACAGTATAACAACTATTTACATACAATTCACATTGCATTAGGTATGTAGAGCTGATTTGAATATACAGGAGGATATACTGTAGTTTGTGCAACTACTATGCCACCTTATTTAAGGAACTTGAGCATACACAGATTTTGGTATCCAAAGGGGTCCTGGAACCACTCCTCTGAGACAACTGAATGCATTAAAATTCTATAGGATGCAATTCACAATATCCTTTCAAACACCTCCCCTGACTAGAATCCATCTATACAACAGACTGTAGGTTTTATATACAGTGAGTAGAGGCTCCAATAAGATGAAAGCTTTATTAATCCTGTAACTAATTAAACTTAGTTATAGAATTTCATTTTTCTCATAGTTATACTTTTATAACTGGACAGTAAGAAAGAAAAATATTTTATTTACATAAGTTCAATGATCTTACCATAAATGTTTACTTATGTACCTTCCAGGCAAGAAAACACAGTATTCAGAGAAAACCTCAGGTTTTTTGTTCTTTCTTTCTTTCTTTCTTTCTTTCTTTCTTTCTTTCTTTCTTTCTTTCTTTCTTTCTTTATTTTGGAGAGGTTTTCGCCATATGGCGCGTGCGCTCGCCAGACACACAGAGAGAGACAGAGAGACAGAAAGTGAGAAATCACTCCCCAGGGGGGATGGTCACGCCGCAATCCCTTCTCCTCCATTCTCCTCTCAGGATCTTGGGCATGCACGCACATGCGCCTGGCGTGAGTTTTAAGCCACCAGGTCCAGGACATGAACCACGGTCGACTACCTGGGAGTCCAGCGACAGCCATTACGCAAACTGCTGGTTCCCTGTTCTTTATTTTTTTAATCATGTATTTATTTATTTTTTTAATTTTTAATTTTATTTTATTTTATACATTCCATCATGTTATTTAGCTTACAAAGTGAATATTCCAACATGTGAACATTTCTTTCTAGTCCAGTTGATAAAACTATAAAATTATCTTCAACAGATAATGCCACATTTCTTTGTCCCGTTAATACTTTGCCTCTCTATTTTTCTTCTAAATGTCCTTCTTCAGACTCTACACTTTCACACACACTATATCTGGTATTTACATCCATTTACTGTGCTTCTATATTATTTATTCAATCAGTTTCAGCCATAGAATCCAGATACTCAGAATATATTAAGTGAAGATTTACTGCTGAGTGAAGCAAACCAGGCTATGAAGGATATTCTTTGTTCTTAAATATCGGTGTTTATGTTCATTTATTCTTTCTCTATGGGATTAAAGTGTCCTGTATAAGCTTACAGATCATTTCCTCTATCTTGAGACAGGATAGTTGTACAAGCCACAGCTTCAGAGGAAGCGACTTCCTTATCAAAAAAGAATCTCTCTGGAGCCATCTGCCTGCTTATAGTCACATCTGGCCAGACTTATGTTTTAAGGAATAGCTAACTAAATAAGGAAGAGAAGATCAAGCTAATAGACATTTCTGGCAGTCAATAAAAGGTTACCAAGGAAAAATAATCACACATGCCACAAAAGAAACTGACGAGTACAGGATGTTATCTAGAGCAAAGGACAATGATGACGCCCCAATTAGACATTATTGATGATGTTAAATGGGACATCTGATAAAAGTGCTAACTTTATTGGGAATAAAATAAAATTCCTTGCTACATTATATAGTAAAATTATAGAATATTTTAACCAATGCAGTTATTAAAATACTTAATTATTTTCTCATTTCATTGGACATACTTTTAATACTCTTAAATCTAGCATCCTATACTTTTAAATTGTTTATTTTAGACCTTCGCCTCTATTTGTATACACATCTGCATTTAGTAAGTCTACTTTAGGAACTGTTCTTGCCATTGCGCTGAAGGAGAAGAAAAAAGATGCCATGTGATATTCTGAAAAGTCAACTTCACTGGAGCAGTGTACAGGAAAAAAAAGATAAGTATACTAATGTATGGAAAGCTATTACCATGGAAGTAAGTTCAAAATGCCTGCATTTGAGCTTATCATTTACTTACTCTCTAGTATTCAGTATATATTAGTTAAGTGGGAAAAGGTACTGAAATTCCAAGTGTAAAAATTCAGTGAGTAACTCTAGCTAAAAGTTGTAAAGGGCAATAATTGTTTATTTGGCATATCTGAGATCTAGACAAAGGGCTGGCAAGTGGTGTGGTGGTTAAGGTGCTGAATTCTCATATGGCTGACCACAGTTCAAGTCCCTGACCTGTCAGCTTCCTTTCTTACTCTCCCTCCTTCTCTCTTTCTGCCTTTCTCTGACCAAATTGGAGAATAATAATAGTAGTAAAAAGAAATTAAATATATAATTCTTTAAAAAAGAAATTTAGACCAAATAGTTTTTAATGTCTTCTATACAACTAACTTATTTCAGCCGTATTCACAAAATGAAATAAATAATTATGGATTAAAAAATACAGACATTTAATTGCTGATTTTACTGAATTACCTATATGTAGGTATGCAAAACGCAGACATAATACCATACCAAAAATTAAAATAGACACTAAATACACAATCCAGTTCAAGTAAGAAAAATAAGAATATTTAATTTTTACTTATATTCATATAACTTATGGAGGGAAAGCACATGACAAAATGCTTTTGTAATAGTGAATTAATGAATTGTACAAAGTTTAGAGTTGGATAGCATATAAGATGATAGCATTTAATAATTCACCTTTTGGAGTTTTTTTTTTATCATTCAAATATCTATACAAAGACTTTTTAGACTTTACTATTTCAATGTAGCACTGGAAAGGTCAGAGACATCAGCAGGGTCTTAAATGACTTCCAGCCAAATGAGTTCATTTTCAAGCAAACAAAGCAAAAGTCACATGCAGCTATTTCTCTCTTTTTCAAAATTTAAGTATTTGTGTTTTATCTTGACATCGACATTGAAATCTCCACATAGGTTACACCAACTATTCTAATTGTTTTGCATTACTTCAAAAAATCCTGGGTATACTTGCTTTCAGTAAGTCCTTGCATACTGGATTTAGTGATACATATCTCTTGTAAATAACACTGGGTAAAAGAAATATCGTTTGTGGGAAAACTCAGAATGCTCTTTCATTATAAATAGAAATATGTCAGTGAATACAAAACAAGATCAAAAAGATTCTTACTGACATTACAATTAAATGTGCTATGCCCAGAAAAGAAACAAAATTCTATATCATACACATTTTGAAGATGTAGAAGCATAAAAACATTCTAGCAAGTGTTTTCCAATTCTTAAATCAGAATCCCTAGATTGTAATTTAAGGTTATTATTAACTGGGTAAACCATTAACATTTTTTAAAAAGAGTTTTTTGTGATAGGGCACGTGCGTTCACTACACAGACAGAGAGAGACAGAGAGACAGAAAGCGAGAAATCAACCCCCCCCCCCAAGGGGGAATGGCCATGCCACAATCCCTTCTCCTCCATTTTCCTCTTGGGATCTTGGGCACACATGCACACGCTCCCGGCGTGAGTTTTAAGCCACCCGGTCCGGGATGCGAACCACAGTCAACTACATGGGAATCCAGCGACATAGACATTATGCTAACTGCTGGTCCCACTATTAACTTTATAACTAAGAACTTCCCAGTTTCTTTACCACTGACTAGAGCCTTGATAGTCCATGTAACTTTTTTATAATAATTTTTAAAATGTTTAAATACATTTGATCACTGTACGTCTTTGCAGTATAAAACATGGCTTTACCAAGCATGAATACAGTGCATATTAATCAAGTCAAAGACATTGCCATATACATGATCATCAACAGATAACTTTTCATTTTTATGTCAATTAAATGTTTGGTTCATTCACATGTACCTATTACTGTATAGGTCAGGGTTTGACAATAACTGAGTTTTTCAAATAACATCCACTTACAAAATGTTGTCTATTAAATGATAAGTAATTAAAATGTTCTACTGTAAAATTTAAATATAAATTATCAGCATTCAACCATAACAATAACAATTGCTTAGAATATAAACCAATAAAGTATTTGGAGAAGTTTATCATGGTCATTATTCAGAACTTTGGCATATGATGATATTTAAAACAGACGTTAGTTGCTTTCATCATTAGTTTTAAATTCTTTCTAGCTGATGCACTTCCTTATCCCTGTATATGTCACCCACAGTAGAATAGAATAAAGTCACTTGGATAGTAGCTCTTTCTCATCAGGTAGAATTCAATTTAAAGTTTACCATCATCATTTGGACTTTTCTGTGTCATGATGACATGACATCAGAATGATGTTATAATGTTTACAGTCTTCTTTTGAGTCCTGTATAATGAATACTTAAAGCCTCTCATGACCCATAAACCTTAACTTTGATTTATTTTTGTATTTTGTGTTAGAATGACATCAACTGCACCTTTCACCTAGTCAGGCAATCTGTAGCATCCTCCTCCAAGTAAATAAATATATAAATAAGGGTATTTTGTCTCATCAAATACATAAATATATATTTCATCCAGCTCTTATTCCATTCTAGTCCATAAGAGTCATAAATGCCACTGGAATACAAATTTCTACTAGACAGTTCTACAGTTTCCCATTACAGTTACTC
The DNA here is from genome assembly GCA_026018925.1 of Tupaia tana. Lineage (NCBI taxonomy): Eukaryota > Metazoa > Chordata > Mammalia > Scandentia > Tupaiidae > Tupaia > Tupaia tana. The sequence goes on from JAKSZU010000001.1 coordinate 59,255,320, forward strand.
TTTCAAGTAATTTATATTTTCTATTATTATATTATAGTCAGAATTTTTATAAGCACAGGTCAATATATATTTATAATTATGTGTATATTTTCGTTTTCATATTTTAAGCTTTTGGTGTGTTTATCAAATCCTTACAAATAGATATTTGAATCTATAATAATACATTATGGCACACTTCCTGTTTGTTTTCCTCTAAATATCATGGTGATTCTCTTCAACTGCTTCCATTCCACTCATCTTCAATATTCAGTGTTAGACATTTATACTAGTCTATCTTTAGCTTTCACCCATTCACTTTAGCTCATGTTAGTACTATTATGTTCATTCTATCTCTTTGCAACATTTTTATATCTAACTTTGTAAAGTGAGATTATCCTTTAGAGCAGGGCCCCCAAACCCTGGGTCACAGATATGTATAACATAGCAGGAGGTCAGCAGTGGGCAAGTTAGCGAAGCTTAACCTGTATTTACAGCCACTCCCCATCAGTTCCATTACTGCCTGAGTTTCACCTCCTGTCATATCAGTAGCAGCATTATATTTTAATATGTGTCTGAACCCTATTGTGAGCTGTGCATGTAAGGGATCTAGCTTGCCTACTCCTTATGAGAATCTAATGCTTGATGATCTGAGCTTAAGCTGGAGGTGGTGATCCTAGTGCTGGGTATTTGCTACAAATATTGCATTATGTTAAACTGTATAATCATTTCATTATATATTACAATTTAATAATAATAAAAAATAAAATGCACAATAAATACAATGAACTTGAATCATCTGGAAACCAAACCTCCACTCTTAGTTCATGAAAAAATTGTCTTCCAAAAAACCAGTCCCTGGTCCCAACAAGGTTGGGGATCACTGCTTTAGGGAAGATTCAAATTTGGTAATTATAGACTGCAGTCCAGAAAAGCAATGAAAGTTTTTCTCTCTAATGCCATCCATGTAGTTCTTTATTGATTAGTCACTTCCTCCCCAAATCAAGACCTTTAACTTAAGAAGTTATACATGTGTTCTTTTTTCTATCAGACTTTAAATATTTTTCAAATATTGCAGACTACAGTAGCTTTTCAGTAGAAAGTATTTTAAGTTCCTCAAAAAAAAGTTGGGGAATGGATTTAAAATATAAATGTGCACTATTATAAATAAAATCACTCCTATGTTAAACCTAATCATGTTTAGAATACTAGTGCTAGAAATACCAACATAGTGCATTGTTTTTCAGAAAGCCTAGACCAAAAATACTCATGTAATTTAAGTGATAAATTTAAAATTATCTTCAAACACATACAAATGATTTTTAAGCATTTTAACATATAACAATTTGACTTACACTGACTTATTTCAAAGATAAATGTCTAGATTTCCAAACTTCCCAAATTGTTAAACAAGAATGTACTTGGTCAAAATAGTGGTTAGAATAGCTAGATAGTGTAAATTGTAAATTATTCAGCATTACAGCTCAGATCAATTAACTAGATCTGTAGTAGGACAGGATCCCAACAGAAATAGAATGAAGAATCACAATACCTTAAAGTTGAGTTTATTAGTGTAATAGAAATACACAGAATTTTTCTGTTTTTAGATTTTTTCCATCTGGCATGTGTGCTTACTGGAGAGAGACAGAGAGAGGAAAAGTGAGCAGTCACCCCCTATGGAGAATAGCCATGTCACATTCCATACTCTACCATTCTCTCAGGCATTTGGAGAACAAAATCTCAATATGATTTGCAAGCTGCCTTGTTGAGGACTTGAACTGTAGTCAGTCATGTGGGAATCCAGAACTATAACCACCACACCACCTGCTGGCCTTACCCATAGACATAAATTTAAAGGGTGAAGGACTGCCTTTCTCCAACCACTGTGTACTTTCTTCTAACACATTTTGAATACTGTTTTAGTAATAGAACTATTACGATAGTTCATGCCTTGGACAATAGAAGATATCACTAAAAATTATAACAAAAATTTTAAGGGGAACCAGCAGTTAGCGTAATGGCTATGTCGCTGGACTCCCACGTAGTCGACCGCGGTTCGCGTCTCAGACCCGGTGGCTTACAACTCACGCCGGGCGCGTGTGCGTGCGTGCCCAAGATCCCAAGAGGAGAATGGAAGAGAAGGGATTGCGGCGTGACCATCCCCCCTGGGGGGTGATTTCTCGCTTTCTGTCTCTATGTCTCTCTCTGTCTGTCTGGCGAGCACACGTGCCCTATAGCAAAAAACCTCTCCAAAAAAAAAAAAAAATTTAAGCAATATTTTTGATATTTTAATACATTGGTTTTATAGATTATGTAAGATGTATTAGACGAATTTACTCCCTCAATAAAATCAGACAGTATTTTTTTCTATTGTTTGACTAGTTTTGATTCTACTCAGTATTACTGACATTGTAGATAATCCTCAACATTTGTTCTATTATGGATGGCTGTGTATTATCTATTCCACTCATAATAATTCCATTTCTTTTGACTCAGTTGTGGCCAGTGAATTAAGGCGATTGGGTGAATCTCTGGCAAAGAAGTAGAAATTCTCTCTCTTTATCCTCTGAACATTATTATTTGATCTATGTGTGAATACCACAATCAACATTTAGGATGACTGACCAGAAAACCAGAAGAAAGATTATTGTTATTATAACTCTTACATAAGTAGCCTTGGAACTATTATATATTCTGAGCTTCGTATTATGTAAAATGATAAATCCTATACAATTTTAGTAAGATTGAGTCTGACATATACATATACATACACAGACACAGACACACACACACACACACATGCACACGCAGATACATACGAGAGTGAAAATTTATTTTTTTTCTAGTTTATTGCATTAGAATCAATGATTTAGAAAATGACATTCATTTTTATCACTCCATAAATCTTTTTTATTAACATGTAATGATTGCTCACATTTGTGGGGGTATAATGTAATATTTCAGTTCAAGAATACAATACATGATAATTAAATAAGAGAAATTAGTATACCAGTCATCTTAATCATTTGTCATTGAATTTATTAGGAAAATTCAAAATTCTCTTTGTTAGTACTTTGAAATATACAGTAAATCATTGCTAACTATAACCTTTCTTCTGTATTTTATAGTAAAAATTATTCCTCTTATCTATCTACAAATTTGTTTTTGTTAACCAACATCCCTCTATTTTATTCCCATTTCATCCTTCCCAGTCTCTAATAGTTTTTTGTATTTTCATTTCTCTAATTCTAGAGGTAATTTTTTCTCATGTTTTTTTTTATTTTCACATGTGGTATTTTTCTTTCTATGCCTTGCTTATTTTACATAATGTAATGCCCTGCAGGCTCACCATTTAAATTCAAATGGCAGCATCTTTTCTTTTTTAATGGCTAAGTAGTATGCCATTGTATATGTGTTTTATCTGTTCATCTATTGATAGGCAATTAGGGTGAATCCATATGCTGGCTAAAGTAAATAGTGGTACAGTAAACACTGGGGTGCAAACATCTTCATGACATACTGATTTCCTTTTCTTTGGATATATATCCAGTAGCGGGATTGCTGTATCACATAGCACTTCTATTGTTAGATTTTTGAGAGCCCTCCATAGTGTTTTCCATAATGGCCATACTCATCTATATTTCTCCTAATGGAATAAAAAAGTGCTCCTTTTTTCACATTGCCAATATTTGTAATTATTGCTTTTTGGATAATAGCCATTTGAAGTGTGGTGAGATGATAACTCATGGTTTGATTTACATTTTCTTAATGATTAGTGATGTTGAGCATTTTATCATGTTTGTCATTCTTTTTTTTTTTTTGAGACAGATTTTTGCTACAGGGCACATGCAATCATCGGAGAGACAAAGACAGAGAAAAGAAAGCAAGAAATCATTCCCCAGGGAGATGGCCACACTGCAATCCATTCTCCTCCACTCTCCTCTTGGGATTTTGGACATGCATGCACATGTGCCATGCCTAAGTTTCAACCTGCTATGTCCAGGACTGAAACCATGGTCAGCCATGTAGGAGTCCAGCAATGCACCCATTACACCATCTCTGGTCCCCTGTTTGCCAATCTTATGTCTTATGTTAAACTGTTTGTTCAAGTACTTTGCCTTTATTTTTTGGAAAATTATTTTTAAATATATAATTTTTATAAAATTAAATAAATCTTTAAAAAATAATAATATCTAGAAATAGATACCTGGTACTTTCAATATGAAAAATATCTTGTATATTTTATTATGTTTGTTCTTACAATAATTATATGAGACATATATGGTTATAATTCCTAATTCAGAGATGAGAAAATTAAATAATTAGCTTGCCAAGGTCACTTACCACAATTGTAAAAGGTATAGCTAAAATTTCGATTTAATTACTGTGATTTCAGAGTACATCATCTAGGCTAAATAAGTTCATCACCCTGTCTATTCTACATTTCAGAAATTAATGTTACACTTAACTGCAACTCATCAGCTCAAATAGGCTTTTCTTTAAATTTTAGAATAGTAATTAAATGTACAGTTTAATTTTTTAAAAAGTTTTAACAAAACATTTTAATGTTTAGAATAGTTTATCATACCCAGCATTGTAATCAGTGGAGATTGCAAAAGAGCAACCACACCAGAGGATTATCTTGAGAAAGACTTTGAAGGAAGAAAAAGAGACTGGTCTTTGCTAGCAGAAGTTAAATCACAGCATACACTTGAGCAGGGTCGAATTGAGAAGGTTTATGTGTAACTAGAGTGCTGGGCATTTGCTTTTCAAAAATTTGAGTAGTTGACATGTAAATATTTTCTCAAAAATATTTAAAACCATACTGTTTCTGTTGTTATAGTCACAAACAAAATTATAAGAAATATTTTGAACATTATCTTTAAAATTCAGTATTATAAAAATTTAAAAGTTATTTATTAACTGTCAAGAACTATGGAGCATCAGCAAAAATTTTTTGATATGTATAGTAAATGTTTGTAGAAAAGTGTAAAAACCAATAAATAAATGGAAAAAAATAGTTTGTCATAACATAATTGTAACAAATTTTAATAAATGTAGTATTTAAACATATTTTATTATGTATGTATATTTGTCATGTTTATGTGTATGAATATTTAATTTCTATGTGTGTAACACATACATACATGTGTATCCATGCATAATTATACTTACATACATAAATAAATTCATACAAATTTACACATATATCTAAGTACATCCATGAATATGTGTACACATAATGTATACATGAGATTTATGAGATTAATGTGTGACTTTTCCCAGTAGATGTGTATAAGCAATGAATAATGTTATTATGTTCATGATTGACTCTGCATACATAAGTATATATTTATAAGACTTTCTACAAAAATCATTAAATTTTAAAATTGATGACATAGAATTTTAACAGTATAGCATGTACTTTTCATGTTCCTAGGCTTTTTCTTTCTTTTTCTGAAGACTTGGCGACTTGCTTATAAATTTCCTTTAAATTATTTTTTAATACTGTTCTTTGGGTCTCTAATTCAGAAAATATGTAAGTTTTAAATAACATTAGTCTCTTTCCTTTACACTTATATTTTCATCTCACAGACCATTTTCTTTTTCTCTTATTCCTCCCCCTTACTGTTTTACCTTAGACTTCTAGATAGTAAAAGCCTCTTATTAGTCTTTGAATTCATAAAGTTAATTACATACCATCTCACTTCATTATAATTTTCAGTGAGTTTTCATTTTCTCTTTTAAATTTAGTCTCTTGCTTCCTTAGGTCATCATGTTGCTTTGTAAAAAATCACATTCCCTTTATAAATTTATGGTCTTTTGTTGCTATTTCTTCACTTTCACACTTTCATATTAATTACTATTTTTTCCAAATTCTTCTAAGTAAATCTTACATTTCAAAATTACTGAGTTTTCACCACTTTATGGCAAAATACAATTAAGCTAGCTGACCAATTTAAAAAAAAATAAAAAGACTGTCTCTTTAACACAGCAAGTAAGTGCTGTCCATTGGGAGCCAAATCTCATGGGCTATGATTGAATCATAGCCTCAACAGCTTGAAAAATATCCTGGACACTCGTGTGTCCATGTCCCAAATCCTAAGGGGATGAAGAAATGGAGAAGAAACCTTGACTGCAGCATGGCCATGACTCCTAATGGATGCTTTCTCTCTGTCCCTGTCTGTCCTCTCTCTCTGCCTCTCCTTTTTCCTCTCTCTCTGCATGTCTTCTAGGAAAAAAAAAATTATAGTGATATTAATATCTTCAACTTTGACAATATAATATTATACCACATTTTTAAACTTCAATCCATTGCTATGAGTTAAAATAGTGTAGTGAAATTAAGAGAAAAAATAATAAATACTATTAAATCTTCAATTTTATAACAAATTACAAAGTAACACTTGGAAATAGTAAGAGTTAAACTCAAGAGATGTCTCCTTTGCATTTAAATAAAAAAATAAGATCAGACATGGAGAAATCAATGAAGCTACAATAATGTCACTGGAGGGTAAGATATTTTGTATTGTTTTTAACAAAAAATGTCAAAGTAAATGCATTGATTTTAGAATAGAATTCTTCATTCTATTACCTGTCTTGTTATAAGATAGTTCAATGCAATCCTTTTAAGCGTTTTTTTTTTTAAAGTCTGTCCTTGGAGGCAGTGGCAAAAATTCCAGTTTTACTTAATAAAGTCATTTATTTCCCTCCATACTGTGGTGCTACCGCTACAGTTTTCCTTTACCCATTTTTCTTTGGCAATCTATTTTAAAGGTAACAAAGCATAAAGCAGTAAAAGAAGCAATAATGAAGGAAAAGACACAAAGTGATACTTAATGGATTGTCATCTCAAGAAGGCAATCCTCCAGTTGCACCAAAATGAGTTCTATGCACAGAAGAAATCAATACTTATTGTAACATCTTTCCTGTTACACCACAATTTATCAGTAAACAAGATACTGTCACATCCCATCACTTTACAAAACTAGTGGCTCTCACAAGCAATATTTGTTCTGCATAGCTTTCATCACAGCCGAATCCGATTTAAGCAAAGTAAAGCTTTCTTGGAGACTGAAGCATCAGAACATGGTAAATAGTAACTTGATTTGCACCAAAGGTACATGAATTGAAGGCAAAACCCATATGGATGTTGTAGAGGTTTCAAATACTAAGAAGGAGCAGTTACAGGTTGATTATGAAGCACACGAAATGATGGATTATTAAATGCATTTGAGTATTAAACACAAACAATGTCTTTCTTTTGGGGGAGAAATGTACAAATGTGAAAATTGGCTTGATTCCTTCCCCTCCTCCTTGTCTTTCTCCTTCCCTTCCTATTCTTTTTTCCTTCTTCCCTTCTATTCATCTTTCCATGTTCTTTCATTCCCTCTTTCCTTGCTTTGCTTCTTTTTTCATTCCTCTATCTTTTCTCCTTCCTTCCTTTTTCCTTTTTTTCCCCAAATTTTCCTTCTTTTCTTATAATGATATTTACAAACATCTGTAGAAATTAAATTTATCCTTTGCCAATCTGACAAGCTGACTTCTGGGTTCATTTAAAAATTGTCCTAATTCTTACAAAACTACTATGCAACTGATATTCAATAATTAAATTTAATAATTTAATGCTTACATTTTCAGTCCTGATGCTGAGTCCATACGTTTTACGAACAGTAATATCTTTTATGATAATATAACAGAACAATTTATTCAAATAGTAATTAATTTATGTTTTAGGTATAAATAATATTTATATTTTATTTTAGGTATAAATTTATATTTATATCTGAGTGCAGTTTTATGTACATGATCCCAATTTTAAATCAACTGGTAGACTGTCAAGGTACATGGTAACTACAGCAAGTATAAATATTATAGAAATAGTCAGAGTTGACAGTTAAACCAGCTCTCTACAGGACCTCTCCAGTTCCTTCTGCCTAACTCTGGACTTACAGTTCAATTCGTCTGCAGTTTCTCACATACTTCGGTGTATTTTGATTCCGTTTATGTTAAGTTTATAGAGCAAAAATACATGAAACAAACAAGGAAATTACAAAATAGCCCACATTTACCTTCAAACTTCTGCTCATCTCATGCCATTTGAGGAGTTCTAGTACCACCACTGGGTCTGCCTTCAGAGACTCTACTTCAACTTTCAGTTCTACAAATATCTCCTTAGCTGATGTGAAGGCTTTTTTCCCTTACTACAACAGATATACTATCGTACGTTTTCCCTCACCTGGAAACTCCAATATTGTATAAATAGACCCAAGACATGTCACTTATATCATTATAAGTTTATTCTATTTAAAAAAACAGAATAACTCTAACCTTATTCAAAGAACTCAACAAAGACATATTATTTTAGATAAACACACACTGCGAATCTCATAACCTTTTATTTTTTTTTAGAGGTTTTTGCTATAGGGTGCATGTGCTCGCCAGACAGAGAGAGACAGAGAGACAGAAAGCGAGAAATCAACCCCCAGGGGGGATCGTCATGCCGCAATCCCTTCTACTCTGTTCTCCTCTCGGGAACTTGGGCACGCATGCACACGTGCCTGGCGTGAGTTTTCAGCCACCGGGTCCAGGACTCGAACCGCGGTCGACTACGTGGGAGTCCAGTGACATAGCCATTACGCTAACTGCTGGTCCCCAAATCTCATAATCTTAACCGCAAATATTGTTGAACCAATATTGAAGAAAAAAGAGAGAGATAAATGGATCTGAAGATACAGACTGGTAGAACTACGGTTGAGACTCAAGCAAGGAAGATTAAAACAGTCTTCCAGAGATGGCTTATCAATCTGTTAGGAGAAAAGTTGTGACATATTGATTTCAAGACAATTCAGAAAAAGCTAATAAAAGGACAGTTTATCAAAGTATGACAGGATATAGATAAACACTAGAGCTTCTCCTATACCCCTGAGGGAAGCTGTCAATCACCCACAATTCCAGGGAAAGGTAGGGAACAATAATTACCAGAACCTGAAGTGACATAGTCAAGAAATACAAAGTGGGGTCACTTCAGTTACGTTATAGAGCCAGTCTTGCAGATCTCCAGTCTCTTCCAACTACTAGGCCAATAAATATCTCCACTTCTCTTTTTCTACTGACCTAACAAGGTTTTCCAGGACTGAATCCAGATAAGGATAAAGACTATTCGTAGACTCTAAACAGACTAGTTCTCTTGGTAATAACAGAATAAACATAATGGTAGTGAACTAAAAGTGTCCAGGCCATTAATTCAAAACAAAATCTGAGATGACACGCCTCATCCATGAAAATGGCTAGAAAGCCTGAGCTGGTCACTGCTTGGGGCCCTAACTTATTCTTCAAAACTGATCCCTTTAGGGACCAGCAGTTAGCGTAATGGCTATGTCGCTGGACTCCCACGTAGTCGACCGCGGTTCGAGTCCCGGACCCGGTGGCTTAAACTCACGCCGGGCGCGTGTGCGTGCGTGCCCAAGATCCCGAGAGGAGAATGGAGGAGAAGGGATTGCGGCGTGGCCATCCCCCCTGGGGGGTGATTTCCTGCTTTCTATCTCTCTGTCTCTCTCTGTCTGTCTGGCGAGCGCACGCGCCCTATAGCAAAAACCTCTCCACAAAAAGAAAAAAAAAAAAAAAAAAAAAAAAACTCATCCCTTTAGAGAGACAGACAAACCAGTTCTGAGTACACAATTAAGACCTGAACAAACTGACTATTGTTTAGATATAAAAACTATAGTATATAAATAATATCACCATAGGAAAGGAACTCCATGTAGATTAACTGGTTTGATTGTGAACCGCAGGTCAGCAAAAGGCAAATGCAAAGCCAATAAGCAAGACAGAAAAGAGTTGAGAAAAAGAGGACACACACACACTGCACACACACACATTAAAAGCAAATCCATAACGAGCATCCTAGATCTAACACAAATAATTAAAAAAGTAAAAACACAACCAATAAATACGTAATAGAAGATGTCTTTAGTCTAGAAGACATTTGAGTGCAATATGAAATACTTCAAAAACAACTAACTTTAGAATCCACAAAAAGATAAAGTGTAGCATCCATAAAAATAACAGATTATATACAGTTCTAAAGGAATGAATTAATAGTGTTTATATAGTGTATATATATATATGATTTATGAAACTTTCACTGCTAATAGATATGTGAAGAAGAAGGGTGGCAAAAAAGAAAACTAAGAATTATCGTAATTATTTTTGCCACTCTTCCTTTACATGTTTTAACTCAAGGAATATATATTATTGTCACTCCATAGAAGAGAAAACTGAAGCTCAGATGTTTAAAAATCAGTAATTTCTCATAAGAACTACAGGTAAGAAGTGGTAAGAGTGTGATTTGAAACTATGTCTGTTCTTTAGAACCCACAGTCAAGAAAGGAAAGACGGATCCATAAACTACAAATAGTTATACAGTGAGTGAGAAGTTCATTTGTATAACGTATGTGCATTTTACATATCAGCTAATCAGTAAGAGCTCACATCCATGTGTCTGCATTTCTAGAAAGCAACTATTCCCCGTGCATCTATATGAACATAAGAATGACTATTTATCCTTGAGCAACTTGACCATGACTGTTATTACATGAATTGTCTTACATAGTTTATATTTGTGTTTCATAATCCCCTTTTTCATAAAATAAAAGGGAATACTATAGTGTTTACCTTTGTTTTCAGCAACCAAAGAGGAGACTTTTCACAAGACCAAGGAAAGTAGGTATATGCCAGACACCAGGTACAGAACTTAATATCTCTTCAGCAGGATTGGTACTGAATGGAAAAACGTCTTTTAGATGTTCTCCTGACTGAAAAGAATTTTAGTTGACTAATCCCATAATCAAATCTCTAGGACAATCATCTCTAGGGCAACAGAACTTGCAGTGGTACCTATGTCTATTGATACATTTTATGTGTTTGAGTTTGTAGACATATTCTTCTCCCCAGCTATTTTTCGTAACAAACAACTTCACTCATGAAGGTCTTTTTTCTTTTCTTTCTTTTTTTTTTTTAAAGAGGTTTTCACCATAGGGCGCGTGCGCTCGCCAGACAGACAGAGAGAGACAAAGAGACAGAAAGTGAGAAATCACCCCCCAGGGGGGATGGCCACACTGCAATCCCTTCTCCATTCTCCTCTCAGGATCTTGGGCATGGACGCACATGCGCCCTGTGTGAGTTTAAGCCACTGGGTCTGGGACGTGAACCGCGGTCGACTACGTGGGAGTCCAGCGACATAGCCATTACGCTAACTGCTGGTCTCTCATGGTCTTTTGACCTTTGGTTGATTTTCTAAAATCTTGATCACTGCAGTCAAGTAGTATAACTTTCCAAACAGCTATTGAAATAAATATATTTTTCCGTTTTTCAAGAGCCCACAAAGCATATCTCATATATATCTTTTTGAGTGGCTCCTGTAGCTGTAGTAACTAAATTTGCTGCCAAGCTTTAACTGCAAAAAAGCAGAAAATTACAGGTTTTCTTCTAAAAATTGGTGGATAGGGGGAAGTAATAATGATAGTTAAATTAAGTAATCAACTAAAAAGTTGATGTTCTGTTTAAAGAAATTGTAAAGAAAAAGTAAGCAAAAGATCATTGCCTTTTATAATTTTTAAAAATGTAAAGGCAGAAAATAATAGGTCTTTTGTTATTATTGAATCTTATAGATGCTTTAATTAAACTCCTTTATTCACATATGAGATAACTAGATCTTATTTGTTTCATAAAGATGATTCAATTGCCTATTAAAAACATTTGAACTAGATAATACTAAAAACTAGTTAACGTTCTATGAGCCACATTTTCTCTAAGTTATTTATCTTATTTAAGAATGCTTTGATCTTTTAATATTTTGAAAGAAAATTAGAAGATATTCTGAGAAACATTGGTTTAAAAATATTGTTTTTTAAAATTTTGTTTACATAAATTATAATTACTCTGTAGAAGTTTTGAAGGATTTTCACACAAACCAATTTAATTTTGTTCTCATAATGTTTTCTTATATGTGAGTTACCATATGTATTTCCCATATTATAGAAAATAAATGAGAGTTAAATATATTAGCTACCTTAGGCCAGTTGGTGACATGGTGATTATAGTAGCTGGATCCCACATGGTCAACCACGGAATTAGAGTCCTGGAACCAGTGGATTCAGAAACACACCAGGCATGTATATGCACATACCCAAATCCAAAGATGACAAAGGAGGAAGAAATTGTAACATCAACATCCCCCATGGTGGGGGGTGCTTTCTCATTTTTCCTCTCTTCTCTCTTTCTCTATCTGGCAAGTACATGCATTTTATGCTAAATTAAAATAATAATTATATATGTGTGTGTGTGTGTGTGGGTGGGTGTACACTTATACAAACTTGCTAACTGTACCAATTTCAAAGAAAAATGTAATTTAACTCATACAATTTTTTATTATTATCATAATCTTGTTTATATTACATTAAATTGCATATAACTTTACAGTGTATTACCCTGCTTTTTCAAAAGGGAATGCCATGCATGTCAGTCAATACAGAGACATTAATCTCTCCACTTCATCACTCAATATTTTTTCATTGTTTTTCCCGATCATCATTATTATTATTACAATTATTTTTTTAAAACAGTTAATCACTATTTCTCATTTTTCTTGTAAAAAGACTTTACCCGTCATGAAATACTTCTCAGACCAATCCAATTGAGCAGTGAAAATACTTAACGAGAATAAGACAGCGTGGAATGGGGGAGTGAAGAAAAGAGGATAGACAAAGATAGCAAGAGAACAAATAGAGAGACAAATTTTTGATATTAAATTTTATTGTTTTTTTTCTTATCTTTCCTGATATGTATATGCATGACCAAGGATCGTTTGTTATTATGTAATCTTCCTAGAAGGCAATGTTCTTTTGCAGTACATTATTATACCCATATTGCTCCTAGACTGTGTTTTCATCATGGTAGATCCTCAACAGTAATTTCAGACTAAATGAATTAGTATATACTAATATGTATGTGATGAGCTTTTCCTAACTTGAAATATAATATTCCAGCTAACTGGGTCAAAGTAACATAAACTTTTAAAAATCATTAATTATACACTGATGTTTCATAAATGTTTGATGTCTATGAAATCAAAGAATTAAAGTTACTGAAGGTTAATGAAAGTCTGTACACTGGATCTGTCAAGAAAATGTTAGAATGTTTTCCAAACTAAAGACAATCTTAATCAGTGAATAAGAAAAAAGAATAAGATAATTTTAAGAGGCAACATTTATTGAAAACAAGATATAAGCACTGAAATTCAAATTAAAATAAAATGCCTTTATATTTTCTGCTCAATGTCATATATTTCAAAGTAAGCATATTTTACAAGAATTTAAGTCATCTCCTACTTTGGAATATTTGCCTTCCTATACCAGCAGCGTTATAAACATTTGAAAGTTAAAAGCATCTTCATTATAACTAAAACCAAACACTATATATAGTTAACAAAAACTATGTTCCATGAAATTATCTTGTGAAACTATTTTCTAGATGACCAGTTTTCTGCAATTCAATTTTTATAGCAATGTTTTTGTAAACAAATACTTTCTTCAGTTAAAATACGAAATAAATTCTGATATCGATGCAAAGAGAATAGCTAATAAATTCCCCCATGCATATGCACAGTATTATAAGACAACTGTAAATGCAAAAATAATGTGTCAACTTAATTTGCCTCCTTGCCTCTGGCTTATTAGCAGAAATTAAATTTTATGCTAATCTGCCTGAGAAGATAGCATACAATTTGGAAATTTAGAATTTTTGCTGATCATGAGAAAATATAGTCATACAGGTGCAGGACAAAATTACCACACAATACTTTAACACAGTGTTTAATAGTATTATAGCACATAATTAAAATAGTGAGTGGACAGTTATAATTTTTCATCTTAGATATAGATTATTTTTCTATTTGCCCATGGTGTTTCATTGAATTTTATAAGCTAAAAAATTAAGGTAAACTTTCTTATTTCTTTCATGTGCTAGAGATCTATATATACTACTATAGAGAGAAACAGTCACTCCCAACAGGGTTTTTACACCACTATCCACTCCCAGTCCCACTTGGTTGGGATCCCAGGCATACACACCCTGGTCCAATATGCTCAGAGAGGTCCCAGAATGCAAACCCAAGACCTTCCCCATATGGGTCCAGTTGCATTACAATTGCACCAGTACCTGGCCCCTACAGGACATGTACTTGAATGTAGTGGGTAGGATTATCATGCCATACGTAGACGGGACATAATTCTTTTTTAGAAAAAGAGATTATTTAATTTTATTTAATCATTCATTTATTTTAATTTGGCCAGAGAGAGAGACACAGAGAGAGAGAGAAAGAGAGGGAAACTGAGAAAGCAAGCCACCAGGTCTGGGACTCAAATCATTGTTGGCCATGTGGGAGTGTTCAGCACCTTAACCACCTTGCCACTTGCTGGTCCACAGATTTGACATAATTCTTAGTACAATCACGCACCATATAACAATGTTTGGGTCAACAACAGATCACATACATGATGATGGTGCCATTAGGAGCATATAAGCTACACCATATTGCCTAGATATGTGATAGAATGTATCACCTAGGTTTGTGTAAGGACACTCTATGATGTTAACTGATGTTTACACAGTGATTAAATCATTTCTCAAAAGGAATCCTCACCTCACTGTTGAGTGACACACAGTTACGATTCCTGTACTTTTGTCTGTGTGCTTTGGAATGAATCTATGTCCCTAGCTTTTGAATGAGGACTATATTATGATACTAACTGAAATGGCTCTTTTAAATATATCGATTGTGATATACAACATTAAAACCTATGATACATTTGCATTTCATTATATTGCTTTTGTTTTGTTTTGTTTTGTTTGCTGTAAGACATGTGTGCTTGACAGAAAGAGAAAGGTAGAGAGAACATAACAAAGCACACCCTGGGGGGTCGCCATGTCACAATCCCTTCTCTTCCTTTCTCCAGTCAGAATTTTAGGCACATATAAATACACCAGGCATGTTTTTCAAACTACTGGGTCCAAGTCTCAAACTGCACAGTAAGCCATACAGGATCCAGCCACTTTAACCCTATGGAACCAGCTGGCCCTGCTTATACTTCCTTATACACTGAAATTACTCTACACATGTTCTTTATTGGTAAAGAAAACATTAAATAGAAAAACTGAAAAACAAAACAAGCATGTCATATTAAATACATACATTTCTTCTGGAAAGTAACTGCAGTAGGTCGTATTTTGGCCGCCTTCTTTTCTACTTCTTGGTATTACTCAGATGGTTATGTTACATTTAAAAAATAACTTTGCAGATATAACTAAATTTAAGGCATTTTAAACTAAAGAGATTAGCCTACATTATCTAGGTGGGCTCAATGTAATTACATGAGCCCTTAAACATGAAAGGAGGAGGCAGAGAAAGAAGCTGTAAAGATGGAGTAGAGGAAGTCAGTGAAATTCAAAGCACAAGGAAAACTCTCACAATGAGTCTTTACTGGTTTGAAAATGGAGACATCAGGAAAAACGTAGGCAGTCTAGGAACAGAGTGGCCACCAGCAGTCAGCCAAGAAAAAACAAGGATCTCAGTCCCAAAACCTCAAGAAACTAAGTTCATAAACAACTTGAATGAGCTCGAATGATTAGTCTTAAGATACTCCAGATGAGAGCTGGGCTCTTCTGATACACTGACTATGGCTTTGTGTGTGTGTGTGTGTGTGTGTGTGTGTGTGTGTGTGTGTGGTGGGGGAGAAGCCCTGAGCAGAGAATCCAGTCATGCCATGACAGACTTTTGACCTACAGATCTGTGAGATGATAAATATGTTTTGATGAAACTGCTAAATATGTGGTCATTTGATACACACAACAAAAGGAAAAACTAATAGAGTGACTCAAATCAATAGGCCCTAATTAGAATCCCTATCTTAGGAATCTTCCTATAAGTAAACTATTGGGCAAAGAGATTGGATTTTGTTTCTCAAAAAATCTTGGGACAGAGGCAATGAAGTACCACATTCCAAAGGATGACTTCCTATGCATTATTCGTATTATGAAATATCAGACAAAAGCAACTTTAAATCTCCATAACTAAATGCTAGCTCTTAATTGTCATCTCTAACTACTGTAACTTCTTAGAATCTATTATTCACTAATTACTGTTTGAAAATTTTTAAATTACAATCTTAGAACTTTGAAAATGGTTTGCCTATAATATTTTAATTCATTTTATAATAGTAGTAATTTGTGTGTGTTGCATGTGTGCATAGCTATAGATATTTATGTAGCCCTTTGAAATATTGGGATGTTGGAAAAGTCATGACATGTTTTTTGCATAGAAAAACATAAGAAATAGATCATGATTCTTCCAACAATTCAATATTTAATGTGTCTGAGTGGGCTCAATTTAACTACCTGTAAAAAACGCAGATAGATACATACATATAGCATTAAACTCTTCTATTTGTGATTTAAGAAAGTTAAGCTAATTTAATACTAGGCTATGCTTTTTTTAAAATTATTTACTCAAATGAGGATTTAGAGATAGTCTAGAGTTATGGTATTCTATTTTCGAATTTTAAAGTCCATATATCTCTAAATATTTATATAAATTGTTTAGTTATTTAATTAACACACATAATCATAATCTATAAACTATAATTACTGTGTCTCTAAGAGATGCTGCAAAGACAATATTGTTGTTTTGCGAAGTAGCCATTGTTATTACAGTTCTTCTGGTCCAAAAATTTTCTGAAGAAGTAAAATGTAAACACGATAGTATTCAAATTAATAGAAGTGATCATGTCAAGTTATTCTTCTCTTCATGGTATAAGCAAAGAAGATAAAGATAAACTGAGAATCAATGTCATAGATGCAAAACAGTAAAAAGGAAAATGTTATTTTAGAATTAAAATAATAAATCAAAACCTGAAATTAGAAATCAAAAAGTTTGAACAAAGAATTGGAAATAAATTTACCAATCTTCCAAACAGTTAGAATCACATTATTAAGAGAAAATATGGGACCAGCAGTTAGTGTAATGGCTATGTCGCTGGACTCCCACGTAGTCGACCGCGGTTCAAGTCCTGGACCCGGTGGCTTAAACTCAAGCCGGGCATGTGTGCGTGTGTGCCCAGGATCCCAAGAGGAGAATGGAGGAGAAGGGATTGCGGTGTGACCATGCCCCCTGGGGGGTGATTTCTCGCTTCCTGTCTCTGTGTCTCTCTCTGTCTGTCTGGCGAGCGCACACGCCCTATAGCAAAAACCTCTCCAAAAAAAAAAAAAGAGAAAATATGTATTCTTCATGTCAAAGATTATATTTTAAAATATAACTGCCATTGAATTTAATTTGTATTTAATCATGTCCATTATATTTGCATAGATCATTAAACAACTCTACGTTATTTTAATGTACAATTTACAACATACTCATATATTGATTGCATATAAAATTCTATACTTTATATAGAAATACAAATTTTTGTTCTATGGTTAATTTATTTCCATTGATTTATTTAAACTTCATAAAGTATGGACACTTCTAGAAGTAAAATTATAGAACACAATCATAATAGTGTCATTCAGTTCTGGTATAATTAATTTTAATTTTAATATTTTGGGGGGGTTGCAATAGGGCGTTTGTGCTTGCCAGAGGTAGAGAAAGAGAGAGAAGAAAAGTAAGAAATCAGCCCCTAAGGGGTATGGACACGCTATAACCCCTTCTCCATTCTCCTCTTAGGATTTTGGACACACACACATACATGCAGGATCCAGTACCTTAAACTCCATGCTACCTGCTGATATCACTATTATTTTTTGAAACCTAAACAAATGTCTTCACAAACTAGGCAGACAAAAGAAATTAAATACATGAAGAATGAATGTCTGTACAAATACTTCAACATTCTTGTATTGTCTGTCCAAATGAGCCAAACTTGATCTTCAACCCAAATTCAACACTCAAAATAGAACACTGTGACTTCTATAACTACTTCTGATGTCTTCCATATTCATCTGATTCTTCTGGAGAAAGTTTCCTTGACAGTGTACTACATCCTTCTTTTTAGTTCAGTCTCATTCCCTCTGCTTTTAGACAATTGTTGAATGGAACTGTGGTCTGTGAAGACTACTGAGATTAATACTAGGCTCCCAGAGGAAGCATTCGTTAATTTTAGTGCTATAATCTATTTGTGATGTCTGTCTAGGGCAGAGAACAAGGAAGTGGCAACATGCATGCATTTGCCATCTCTGTCCTAAGAAATACACACATCAGCTGACTCTTTCTTTTCTACCTATTGATCTTTATTCAAATTCATCATATTTTCCAGTTTCCAAATAAGATTTTATAAATAAAAATGCATATGTGTATATGTGGTATCAAGGGTAAATCTGTATACCATACATTCTTTTTCTTCTACTAAGATCTGAAAAAAAAATTTATATAAAAATCTAGGCTTTGGAAATAATACTTATAAAAACAGAATCTAGCACAAAGTTAAAATTTCCTTTCTCTAGTGACTCCAAGTTTTATTTATAATTAAAAAAATACTTTCCAGGTTCTTTGTTTTCTGTAATTTTCATTGTAAGATAAAATGAATAAAAACACTAGTGCTGAGCCAACAGATGGTGCAGCTATTAGGTTATTGGACTACCACGTGGCTGACTGGGGTACAAATTACACATCCAGTGGCTTGAAAACCACTCTGTGCATGTGTGTGTGTGGGTGCCCAAAATCCCAGGAGGGAAATAAAGGAAAGGGGACCTCAGAGTAGGCAACCTCCTTCAGGCTGATCTCTCACTTTCCCTCTCACTGTCTCTGTCTCTCTCTCTCTCTTTCAGAAAGCACATGTGCCCTAAGGCAAAAACTTCAAAATACTACTACTAATAATAATAATAATAAATCAGTTTTTAAAAAGAGCACCACTGCTGAGAGCCAGTCAAATGGTATGGTGGTTAAGACATCAGGATCTCACATGGCTGACTCCGTAGTCCAAGACCCAGATCTGGTACTTTGAAAACCACGTTTGCTGTGTGTGCATGCATGTCCAAATGCTCAAGAAAAGAATGGAAGAGAAGGGAGTGTGGTATGGTCACCCAGCCTAGAAGGTAAGTTCTCACCTTCTGTCTCATTCCCATTCTCTCTCTCTCTGGTAAATTCACATGCTCTATGGCAAAAACAAATATGAAAACAAAACAAAGCAAGAAAACCATTGTTGTGCACTGTCTACTGCATGACAGAATTAATAAAAAGATGACATAGAAGGATATAACAAAGACACCAAACCCAAATTTTACTCTGTATTAGAAATGACCCCACAGCAGATACTGTAATGGTTATGGTGCTGGACTCCCACATAGTCAACTGCAGTTAAAGTACCAGACCTGGTGGCTTGAAACTCATGCTGGGTGTGTGTGCATGGATGACAATAAGCCTGAAAGGAAAATGGAAGGGAAGGGATGGAGGCATGGCCATCCTCGGCGGGAGAGGGGGGTGATATTTCACTTTCTGTTTGTCTCTCTCTCTGGCAAGTACACTCACCCTATAGCAAAACTTTGACAAGAAAAAAAAAAAAAAATGAAGAGTGCTCCCAAGCTTAGATGACATACATTTATCTTTCTTTTAAGAGAGATTTTTGCTATAGGGTGTGCGTGTTTGCCAGAGAGACAGACTGTAAGAAATGACCCCCCAGTGGGAAGGGCCAGCTGCAAACCCTTTTTCTCCATTCCCCACTCAGAATTTTGGGCACGCATGCACACCCAACTGGTATAAGTTTCAAGCCACTCAAACGCAGTAGGCCATGTGGGAATCCAGTGACATAACCATTACATCATCTGCTAGTCTCCAGATAGCATACACTTCTAAAATCACTTTCTATTATAAATATAGCATTCAGTTTTTTATAGGTTTGTGCGTGAGGCGATCCTAAATTATATGACTACATAATAATTTTCTACAGGCACATCTAAAATTTACTGCTGTGTATTTTTATAAAACTACTAAAATTATTTTGGTAATTTCAAGTAAGGTGAAATAATTTACAGCCCAGAAAATAGTGATAAAAAATTCTGATGAATATTTTCTTTAATTAAAAATATAGTGAAATTAATTTTAAATACACTTACGGGAACCAGCAGTTAGCATAATGGCTATGTCGCTGGACTCCCACGTAGTCGACCGCAGTTCGTGTCTCGGACCTGGTGGCTTAGAACTCACGCCGGGCGCGTGTGTGTGAGTGCCCAAGATCCCGAGAGGAGAATGGAGGAGAAGGGATTGTGGCGTGACCATCCCTCCTGGGGGGGTGATTTCTCGCTTTCTGTCTCTATGTCTCTCTCTGTCTGTCTGGCGAGTGCACGCGCCCTATAGCAAAAAACTCTCAAAAAAATAAATAAATACACTTAATTATAAAGAACTTTCATCCAGGTATCTGCTGTACTATCGAGTTGATTATGCATTTCTTTCTCCCTCTTTTTTTTTTTTTTTTTTTTTTATAAATTTACCGTAGGGCTTTTGTGCTTGCTTGCCAGGCACAGGGGTGGAGAGCAGGGAGAGAAAAAGAGAGAGAGGAAAACCTGAGGATACACTCCTTGAGAGAATGGCCATACCATAATACCTTCTTCATTCTCCTCTTAGAATTGTGGACATGCAGGCGAAGACGCCTGGTGTGTTTTTAAAGCCACTGAGTCAGTGACTTGCACTGCACCGTTGGCTAGTACAATTACACATGTTAAGTAACCAAAGTAATAGATTAACACATAGCCTTTATTTAAATCATTTTTTTAATAAGATAAATGATAAAAATCATTCAATAACAATATATATATACATAAAATTATATATAAATTTGAATATGCATATATAATTGTATATAAAATTTGAAGTTGATGAATTTGATTCTCTTTATATATTCTCACATATGTAAAAGTATAAATACAGAAATATTTATTCTTATTTAATTTCTCACCCATTTTGTATCTCCTTGAGGTTTGTTAAAATGGACTTCATTTACTAATTTTATTTCTCCATTTGTTTTCATTTTTAAGTATTAGTACTATATTTTTGAGTTATTCTTAGGTTCTCCAATCCAAATTTGCATCAAGAAATTTAATATAAGTAAACATACACATGCACATACATAGCCAGTATTTTTTCTAGTTTGTCAAGTTGGAACAGAAAAAGCAAAAAGTTGCCTAACATCTAGCACTCCCAGTTAAATATTTTTGTTCTATTGAACGTAATTTCATGAATCATAAATATCAAAGTCATACTGTCACCATGAGCCATAAAAACAAACACAAGTGAACTCCATAATAATGCCTTAACATAGACTAAACCATAAACATTGTCCAAAACAAAAAATAAGACCAACATCCTCATCCTGTCCAGTATGAATAGTGTGTGCTTCTTTATCAATTATGAATTCAATCTTGCCACAACTTCCCCCCATTGTTGAAAAGATTTAAAATATTCAATCACAAAAATATCCCTGCTTCTTAGTTCAAAACAAAGGGTACATCTTTAAACTCTCATCCAAAATCAACTAATCCCAAATCACGTACTATGTCCTTTCACCACCTTCTTGTTTAGGTGACTTACTGTAGGATGTTACAAAGAACTTTGATGAGCCATATCAAACAGAGATGTGTTCCTGGTGGTTTTTGCTGAAAAGCATTGACAGAATATTATTTTTATGACATACTGATTTCTGATAACCAGACATCCCTGATTTTTGTGTCCTAACCAGAAAACACAACACAACAAAAACAAAAACTAAAACACAGAGAAAGGGCTACATGAAAACATGACAACATATTAAAGTATGATGAGTGAAAACAATTGGGAACAACTGCAGCATATGTAAATAATTTAAGAGTCAGTTCATTTGAGATTTGACTTACTATGATCATCTCACTGAAAATGTAACTACTAAATGAAAAATTTTATGTTTACAAGGTACTTTCATTGATAGGATGAGAGCCACTGTAGGAAAATTTTCATAAGACTCATTTCACTTATTTGTTTGTTCTTTTTTTTTTTTTTTTTTTTAAGAGAGATTTCTGCTATAGGGTGTGTGCACTCACTGGAGAGAGAGAGACAGAGAGAGAAAGCAAGAAATCACTCCCCACAGGGGATGACCACACCACAATTCCTTCTCCTCCATTCTCCTCTCAGGATCTTGGACACACATGCACATGCATCCGCCATGAGTTCTAAGTTGCCAGATCTGGGACTCAAACTGTGGTTGAGTAGGTGGGAGTCCAGCGACTTAACCATTATGCCATTTGCTGGTCCCTGTTCTTTGTTAAACCATTTCTGAATTTTACTGAAAATAAATTTCAGATAAAACATAAAATTAAAAACTCTGTATAAAAATATCATTTAAACTCTATTTTCAAATGTCAAATGAAGAAACTCTAACACAGACATTTAATTATCATAACCAAATAGCAAACTTAAGGAAATTACATTTCAACATGGAAAGTGATTGAAATTTTCATTATGATTAGCATAAAATATTGTGGAAAGTCTTTTCCCTTAGGAAAACTTATCCTTTAGGTAAGAGTTCAGTAATACAGACTTATATTCATATTCATGATTGAAATATGTTAAAATATTTTAAAATTAGAAAAGAACATTAATTTTGTCTTTTATTACATCTACAGAATGGTAAACCACCAAGAAATTTCTAATTAAAAACAATAATCCCATTGATTATGTTAGCTTTCAGTTCAGTCCAAACACAGAAATGGACTGTATTATATAAAGAAAAATATATGCTTTATTTGAGACAAGAAATCTAAGGATTTTCATGTGTATGAAAACAAGTACATCTAAAGAACTCTATTTGTGGGAACCAGCAGTTAGCGTAATGGCTATGTCGCTGGACTCCCACGTAGTCGACTGCGGTTCGCGTCTCGGACCCGGTGGCTTACAACTCACGCCGGGCGCGTGTGCGTGCGTGCCCAAGATCCCGAGAGGAGAATGGAGGAGAAGGGATTGCGGCGTGACCATCCCCCCTGGGGGGTGATTTCTCGCTTTCTGTCTCTATTTCTCTCTCTGTCTGTCTGGCGAGCGCACTCGCCCTATAGCGAAAAACCTCTCAAAAAAAAAAAAAAAAAAAGAACTCTATTTGTGTAAATGCTAAATGTCACTGCATTCCATATGCTTAAAATTAAAGGTTGTGGACTTCAGTCATTATTTATATAAGTTTAATAACGCATGCCATGTTTCTCAAGCTGCTGGATCTGATACTCAAACTTCATGGTTGGCCATGTGGGGTTCCAGCTACCTTATCCACTAGGCTAGCACTGTTGGCCCAAATATTCTGGGTACCTATAATGTGAATAGACACACAAAGAAAAAAATCTTTATTACAAGTCTTCTAGTGAAACTAAAATCAGACACTTTCTCACAATATCGAGGATGGGGTATAGTGTACGCATAACACAAATTTCAAAGCAAAGTATTTTAAAATGATTGCTTAAAGAGTGTCTTCATATAGTAAAGCAAACATCTAGTCATTAAAATGCATAAACCTAAAAATTTCTCTTAAGTTGTGTCCTGGGACTCAATTATTCAATATGAGCTATTCAAAAATTTTTGTATTTGTTATAAATAAACATATGTTGTCTCATGCTACATGCCCAGATTCAGTTACCAGCCCAGCTTAAACCGGCTAGGTGGTGGAGTTCGCCTATGTTCCTGGCTAACTGTATTCCTGGCTAACTGGTGGTGGAGTTCGCTTGAGTTCCAGGCAAGAGCATCCTTACATGGTGAGATCTGCAGACTCATTTTTCAAATATAAAATGCCTGAGTTACTTCCAAATGATGTGCTAAAGAGGAGAAACTGGAGTTAGAAGACACTGGTGAATCAACAGGTTCAAAATAATTTAATGAAACTAGTAATAATTTATGTTATGTCATATAATAACTAGTTTATTAAATAACAAATATCCTTGATTTAAAAATAAACTCATTGGGCATTTTCATTGTCTTTTGATTCATTATTAATTTGAATGAAAGTTTATTTATTTATTTTTCATGTATAGGGTCCATTGCATAAGACACTGTTCAGAAGACATCTGAAAGAAGTACTGGCATACTCAATATTACTGAGGATAGAATAATCAAGGAGATAATTCTGAAAATTATGTCAAGTGAGACAGTATTTTTTTTTTTTTTTTTTGGAGAGGTTTTTGCTATAGGGCGCGTGCGCTCGCCAGAAAGACAGAGAGAGACAGAAAGACAGAAAGCGAGAAATCACCCCCCTGGGGTGATGGTTACGCCACAATCCCTTCTCCTCCATTCTCCTCTCGGGATCCTGGGCACGCACGCACATGTGCCCGGTGTGAGTTTTAAGCCACCAGGTCTGGGATACGAACCACGGTCCACTACGTGGGAGTCCAGCGACATAGCCATTACGCTGACTGCTGGTTCCCAAGTGAGACAGTAAATTTTAAAATCATTTACTGTCTATAGAGAACTTCTAGGTCCAAAGCACCAGGCTTTACACTTTATTCAATCACTCTGTCTTTGGCAGAAATTTAGCGTATCTCAGGAGGCTTTCTCCAGATAACCCAGGTGTAGCAATTACTTTTTTGTTTTATAAAATGTGTTTGTTCTCAGTAGATTTTGCATTTCTAGAAGGCAAACATGAATAGCTCTTTCTTCATAAGATCTTCATAGTATCTAGGACATCGGGCTTGCTATAAGGGAGTAAACAATGATTTTGTTTGTTTGTATGTTTTTTCTTAAATAGCAGAAATGCATTTGGGATCTAGTCCTCTTATTAAGTTTAGTTGGTGTGGAAACGGAAGACCATAGAGAGGAAACAGGCAGCAGAGATTGAATGTAAAGATTTCTTTAAAAATGCTGTTTGGTGGAAGAATGTACAGATATATTTTCTATTTTATTTCTAAAGTCTAAACAAGATAAATCCTTACTTCATGAAGGACACATTAACAGGTAGACAGCACTTGGCCCAGTCACGCTGGTACTAGTGTGGGAGAACACATCTATGTGTTGTCTCAGGCTACATGCCCAGGTTCGGTTACCAGCCCAGCCTAAACCGGCTAGGTGGTGGAGTTCGCCTATGCTCCTGGCTAACTGTGTTCCTCGCTAACTGGTGGTGGAGTTTGTCTGAGTTCCAGGCAAGAGCATTCTTACATGGTGAGATCTGTCAAACACCCTCCCTTCCCCCCTTCCCTCTTTTCTTTCTAAGCTGTACTTTCTCTCTCCTCTCCTCTTTCTCTCTCTCACAAAAATAAACAAACAAAAATCAAATAAATAATTTTGTTTTGTTTTGTTTGTTTCCTCTAGGAGATGATTTTTCCCTGCTTCTGTTTCCTATCTGGGACAGACACCCAATCCCATGCCTCACTGTTTTAGATAGGATTTTACTATGTTGCCCAGAGCAGTCTCTAGTCTGGAATGCTCCTGCTTCAGCTCTCCATGTCACTAGGATTACTAGTGCATGCCACAGCAATGGGCCTTTTAGGTTGGACTAGAAATTGAGCCTGAGTCTCTCATGTGGCTCCATCCAGTAGAGCACAGAGTCTTAGCAGTTCATAACAATGGCTGGGCCAAGACTACATTTTCATTTTATTTTGTTTCTTTTTTCTCTTTTTTTCTATTCTATAGGATGGGGCCAGCAGGTGGCATGGTGTAACCCCCATGCTGGATTCCCACATGGCCCACCACAGTTGGTGTCCTTGACTCAGGTGCTTGAGAATCACATTGGGCGTATGTATGTGTGTGTGCCCAAAATTCTGAGAGGAAAATGAAGGGGAGGGGACTGCACTGTGGTCATCCCCCCTGGGGAGTGACTTTTCAGTTTTTCTCTCTGTGTCTCTCTATGTCTCCCTCCCGTGAGCACAATGTGCATTATGACAAATACATAGAAAAAAAATAATTTTTCTATAGGGTGTATGCTCTCTAGAGAGAGACAGAGAGAGGGAAGGTGAGAAAGAATTTGCCTCAGGAGAGAAGGCCAAACTACAATCCTGTCTCCATGTATCTCCTCTTGAGGTTTGACGCATGCATACGCAGGTGCTAGGTCAAGTTGTCAGGTCCAGAACTCCAACAGTGGAGTGTGCCATGAGGGATCCAACCACCTTAAGCACCAGGCCACTGGCTGGCCCATTTTTTTCTTTTCTTTTTTCTTTTAAAGAATTATTTTACTTAACTTCTTTTATTTATTTATTTATTTATTTAAGTTTGACCAGAGAGAAACAGAACAAGCAAGTGAGCAAGAGAGAGGAAGTGAGAAAGCAAGCTGCCAGTTCTGGGACTCAAACTGTGGTCAGCCATGTGGGAGTCCAGTGTCCTTAACCACCATGCCACCTGCTGGCCCCTGGCCCATTTTTTTTTATAAAGTATTTCTCAATGTATTAAAAAACAGCTGTCAGGAGTAATACAAGAGAATTTCGAAGATTGTGTAAACCAACATTATAATACAAGTTTATTTTGTTACAAAAATTGATAAATTGATGTGTAATACACATTTTTCACAGTAAGAATTTTCCATGAGCTTTTTGAAGACCCATTATATAGAAAAGGTTAAGAAAAATAAAACTCCTAGTGTTTTTCGCAAATTTGGAAATATGTATTTTTGCCCCATGTGAACAGAACTAGGAAATTCTTAAACAAACTGGAATTACAAGTGAACAAAAGAAATGACATATTCATTTTTATAGATTCTGAAATTAATATATTTTTCCCTGTACAAGACTACTGAAAGACTGCCTTCAGAACCACCTATCAACTGAATATTACATAATTCATTCATTTGGAGATTTTCTCTCCTTAATAACTACACGCCAAAAGGAGGTAATGTATTAAGACATACACCCACACACACACACACATATATATAAATATATATATAACGAAAAAATTCATTCATACAAAAGTGTACATAAGAACAAGTGTTTTGGATTTGATAAAATAAGAATAACAGTTCCTATATCATAATGACTTTTTGTAAGATTTCAAAGGCATATAGTACCCAGCCAAGTTCCTATCATGTAGTAGTTTGATAAATTTCAGATATTATTATTACTGGGATCAATATTGAAAAACTAAATATGCAAAAGAACAATTACCAGATCATACATAACAACAGAATTCTGACCACAATTTTTTTAATAGCCAGTTCAGCCAGTTATAAATTTAACCTCCATAGAATTCAATTAAGAATAGTCAGGAGTTTGGGACGAGCAGTTAGTGTAATGGCTATGTCACTGGACTCCCACGTAGTCGACCGCAGTTCGAGTCCCGGACCTGGTGGCTTAAAACTCACGCTGGGTGCATGTGCGTGCGTTCCCAAGATCCCGAGAGGAGAATGGAGGAGAAGGGATTGCGGTGTGGCCATCCCTCCTGGGGGGTGATTTCTTGCTTTCTGTCTCTCTGTCTCTCTCTGTCTGTCTGGCGAGCGCACGCACCCTATAGCAAAACCCTCTCCAAAAAAAAAAAAAAAAAAAAAAAAAAAAGAATAGTCAGGAGTTTTTTGGGACGAGCAGTTAGCATAATGGCTATGTTGCTGGACACCCATGTAGTCGACCGCAGTTCCAGTCCTGGACCCAGCAGCTTAAACTCACGACGGGCGCATGTGTGTGCGTGCCCAAAATCCTGAGAGGAGAATGGAGGAGAAAGGATTGTGGCGTGGCCATCCTCTCCAGGGGGGTGATTTCTCACTTTCTGTCTCCCTATCTCTTTCTGTCTTTCTGATGAGTGCACGCATCCTATAGCAAAAACCTCTCCAAAAAAAAAAAAAAAAAAAGGAAAAAAAAAAAAAAGAGTAGTCAGGAGTTTTTCAATGATTGCCAGCTTCTCTATATTTTGTCCTTATTTTAACTCAGGACAATATCTGAGTTTTGTTATTGCTCCCTATTTGTTAGGCATCATTGCTCGACTTGGGCCATTACTTTTATTTACATTTTGTACCCTTTTAAATTTTCTGATGTGCTGTGTAAAAGTGTTGTTTATCATAAGGAAAATTCTAAGGTAGAACACAAGCAGAAGCATTGCATATTTGTTTTTAGCTGGGATTACAGACTGGTAAACTGAACCTGTGTTGTAGGTCACCATAACCAGATGAGGCTTTCCTCTAACTCAGTTTTGTTGTTCTGTAAAGATTTGGTAATAAACATTAACTTTCATTTTCCAACTGCCTGGGAGCACAGATTGTTAGTTCTTGGAATCAGCCAAATGTCTGCTTAGTGGCCCAAAATATAGAGTGCACACCCATCTATTTCAACCAACCATTGCCAGTCTCACTGTATAAATCTAAATCTTTTCCTCTTCCACAGTTCAAGTCTAAATACTCTTATCCAGAAAAAAAGAAGTATCAATCTCACATGTATTATCATTGTAATCCTACTGTGTAAACATCTCCCTAAATATCATCTATTTTCCAAAAATGTTTCAGTCCTTCAGTAACCCTCTATTGAACATTTGACTTGAATTGATATGTCATTTGATGGCAGGCCCCATGGTTTGTTAATTAAGAGATTCCAGGTCCTAGATGGCTGACTTGGGTATAAATCCTGTTCCCAGTGGTTTTTAAAAAACAATTAGGAGCATGTGTGTGCATAGGAGCATGTGTGTGCATGCTCACATCTCAATATGATGCAGAAATGGAGGAAAGTGGACTGCAGTATGACCATGCCCCATGGGGGAGTGTTTTCTCTTCTCTCTTTCTCGCTGTCTCTCTCTGCCAAGTTCATATACCCTCTGGAAAAATTGTAAAACCTATATATTAGGGCAGCAGCTGAATGTGATAGTTAGAATACCGAACTCCCATATGTCCAACCATGGCTTAAGACCTGGACCCAGCCACTTGAAAATCATGCCAAGTGTGTGTGCATGCATCCAAAAATATCAAAAGGGTAATAGAAGAGAAGGAATTGTGGCATAGCCATTACCCCTAGAGAGTAATTTCCCAATTTCCTTTTCTCTGTCTCTTTCTACAGCAAGTGCACATGACCTATGACAAAAACTTAAAAACTATTTATGTTCATGTTTTAAGAGTCAACTAAAAACAAAAAGTGAGTAAGAATCCTTAGGCCAAATGGGCAACATTTTTAAGTAGTATTCAAAGGCCTCAAATGAAACACTGATAAATAAATTTAAAAAAAAACTTTAATAAGACTATTTAGTGAACACTAATGAACAATTTGACAATTTTGAGCAATAAAACAAACTTCCCTAATGAGTCTGCATTCTGCTTGTTCTCCCACTTCTTCCCTATTTACAGTTCCTTATACTCCTACTGTTATCAACTCCTTTCTTCTGTTCCCTCTCTGGACCTCCTGACTTTTCACAATGCCTTTTCTAAGACCCCAATTATCCAGTTGCCTCTAAAGATCTATCCTTCCCACATGCGAAGTATTCAGGCAACTGTGGAATTTAAACTTTAGACTCAAAATGGAATGAGAGCTGTAATTAATAACGTTCATAAATTCAAGCAAAACTAACATCTTTTCTTAGAAGAATATATAATTAAGTGAATACAATCTGAGTTTCCTGACCTATATTACGTTGTACACATTGTTAAGAATCTTGGTAGGTAAATCCTGTAATGCAAATGGACTTTCATGGAAAGGGACCTATTGAATATGTCTTTCCTTAATAAAACTGAGGGTTTCAACAAAACAAAACAGAAGGCTCAAAGCTAACTAATTTCTGCAACATTTACAATCAAAAACAACTAGACCAATATTCAATCACATAAACAAAGAAAATAAGAAACTGCAAGAGATTTTTAGGATAGGCTGACATATGCTTGCTGATGGCATTCAAGAGTTAAAGAAGGCATCAGGGTAGCAGCAGCCTTTTATCTTATTGTATTAATGAATGTAAACCTTAAATCAGATATCTAACAGAAAACAGAAGTTAGAAAGGTACATCTTAGAAGTGGGAAACCTTGGGGAACAGCAGGGGGCATGGTGGTTAAGGCACTGGACACTCCCACATGGCTGACCACGGTTCAAGTCCTGGACCTGGTGGCTTGCTTTCTCACTTTCTCTCTCTCTCTCTCTCTCTCTCTCTCTCTCTCTCTCTCTCCTCCCTCTCTCTCTCTTTCTCTCTCTCTCTCTCTCTCTCTCTCTCTCTCTCTGCCTGTCTCTCTCTGGTTAAATTAAAATAAATGAATGAATAAATAAAAATGAAATAAATTTTTAAAAAAGGAGTGGGAAACCTTTACCTCGGGTACATCACCTCGAAAAACATTTTGGAAGAGTTCTAGAATAGAAACAGGACAAGACCAAAAATAAACTATGGTCCTAATTCCAACAGACACTGGAGGCGAGGGCGGGGAGAGGTGGAGGACTGTCCTATATTAACAATGAAAAACTAAGTTAAAGCAAAGTTCTTCAATTCACATCAATGTGCATGTTTTTCAATATGTTTTTATATATTTTTGCTATAAGGCACATGAAATCACCAGAGAGACAGAAAATGAGAAATAACCCCCCCAGGGGGGGATAGCCACACCACAATTCCTTCCCCTCCATTTCCTCCTGGGATTTGGGGCAACACACACACATGCCCAGTGTGCTTTAAGCCACCTGGTCCAGGACTTGAACTGAGGTCAGCCATGTGTGAGTCCAGCACCTTTACCACTACACCATCTGCTGGCCCTTTGAGTATATTTTATGCAATATTCTGCTTTAACTTTACACACTTGAGAGGAATTAACAACAAACATAGGTGGCCTATATCATCAATTCCTGGTAGATTTGGGCACTATTCTTTCTATCTTAAAACAACCAATTTATTTTTAATATTTAGAGAAACTTCCATATTGTTTTCCACAGTGGCTGTACTAACATGTTCTCATCACTGAGTATATGTCCAAAAGAAATGAAGTAAGTCCGTTGAGTAGATATCTGCCATCTTATGTTTACTGCAGCACTATGTACAATAGCCAAGATATGGCATCATTCCAAATGTCCACCAATGGATGAGTAGATAAAGAAAATGTGGTACATTTACACAATAGAATACTATTTGTCCATAAAAACTAATAAAATCTTGTCATTTGCAACAACATGGATCAATCTGAAGGATAATCTATGAAATGCAATAAGCCAGACACAGAAAGACCAACACTAAATGATTTCATTCACATGCCAAATCTTAAAAAATTGCAGTTCACATATAGGGTAAGGTGCTGAACCCCACATGGCCAGCTTCATGGTTCAAGTCTCGGACCTGGCAGTTTGAGAATCACATCCGGTGTGTGAACATTCATGCCCAAAATGTCAAGAGGTGAGTGGAGGAGAAGAGGCTACAGCATGAGGATCTCACCTGGTGGTGGTGGTGGGAGGGGGTGACATCTTACTTTCCCTCTCTCTTTCTCTCTCTGGCGAGCTCATGTGCCCAATAGTAAAAACAAAACAAAAGCTAAAAAATGATCCTCCTGGAACTGGACAGTAGAGTGCTGGTTACTAAACAGGATGGGGGGGTGAGGAAGGAATAGGGAGAGAGTGGTCAATGTTACAAAGTGGATGGAAGAAATAAATTCTAGTGTTCTATTGCATAGCAGGATAACTAATAAGTTAATGTACTGTATATTTTTTAATAGCTAGAAGAGAGACTTCTGAATGTTCTTATCACAAAGAAATACCAAATATTTAGGGTGATAGTATATTAATTTTCCTGATTTGATCATTACATAGTGCATGTATGTACCAGAACATCATACTGACCCCATAAATGCGTGTAATATTTAAACACCAATTATAAATAGAATTTTTAAAGAAAGTCATCTTTGTTTAACTTCTTCCAAGAAGTAAACATGCCACATGGGTGGCAGGTTATTTATGAAAACCCACAGGTTTTCGTTATTTTTCACCTGAACTGTCATCCTTAAGCCTAAAAGAGAAAAACATTCCTGCCTGTTTTGTGATATCATTCCTATAAAATATAATGGGGAAAGATTTACATGACGAATGAAATTATAATATTAAGTGCGTATTGTAGGGAATATTTTTTGAAGTTTCAGAAGAAATACATGTGCTTAACTGAGTACATGACCAATGCATAGATCTCGTCTTGTCCATTATATATGATGTACATATCTTTACATACTAACGGCCCTGTATGGGTTAAAAACTGCATGGACACAGGAAAAAAAAATTAGACAAACCCACTAACGTTTAGGTATCTATATAATCCTAAAGTTAAAAGAAAAATAATTTGCCAGAAAGTATGTGTACTCACCAGAGAGAGACAAACAGAGGAAGAGAGAAAGAAGTCACTCCCCAATGGTTATGGTCATACCACAGTCTCTCCTTCATATTTCTATTCTGTTGGAATTTTGAGCAGCAAGGTACATGCATGCAGTGTGTTTCCCACATCGTCCTTCCTGGACTCAAACCATGGTGTCAACTCTGTGCGATATAACTGCTCTAACAACCAGGCCATGGAGCCTCCCCTAATTTGAAAGTATTTATTTCTGTATTAACTATGTATTAACTAGGATGATACCTATTTATCTAATTTCTGTTTTGATTTTCATCCTTTTTTTTTTTTTTTTTTTGAGATGTTTTTGCTATAGGGCATGTGTGATTGCCAGAAAGACAGAGAGACAGAAAGCAAGAAATCACTCTCCAGGGGGGAATGGCCATACCACAATCCCTTCTCCTCCATTCGCCTCTTGGGATCTTGGGCATGCATGCACATGTGCTGGCGTGAGTTTAAGCTACCAGGTCTGGGACTCGAACCACCGTTGACTAAATAGCCATTACACCATCTGCTGGTCTCAATTTTCATCCTCTTTTTATCTGAAAAATTTCTACATTGAATTTTCTATAGATAATTAATTTCATAAACTCCTGATAGCCTTTTTTCTCTTTTTCTTTTTTTAAAGAATTGTTTTCCATACAGCCTGTGTGCCCACCATAGAGAGATGGAACAAAAAGCAAGAAATGAGAAATAACCCCAGGGCAGGTGGCCACACTGGAATCCCCTCTCCATTCTCCTTTTGGGACTTTGGGACCCATGCACATGCACCTGGTATAAATTTTAACCTGCCGAGTTCGGGACTCAAGTGTCAAACAGCCACATGGGACTTCAGTACCTTAACCATCACACCAAATGCTGGCCCATCTTTTCAATGGTTACATCTGAACACATAAAATCTAACGCTTCTTTTAGAATAATAACAAACTGTCCTGAATTGTGCTGACTGCTTGTTATGTCATTCATTATCTGATTTCCACAATAAATAAATCAATAAATAAAATAAAACTCCAAAAAATTCCATCTCATCAAATGAGACCATAGGGACTTACATTCCTTTGATCCTATATCTACAAATTAAATTGTAAAAGACAAAATGTGACTTTGCTAGGATTCTTTCTCCCAGAAAAGATCCAATTTTATAATCTATAGGATTCTTTCTCCCAGAAAAGATCCAATTTTATAATCTATTAATCAGGTCCTAGATAATTCTAAATTTGAAAACAACATATTTACCAGGGTATGGGCCAACTATTTGCCACCCGTTAGATACTAATGGAGATTCAAATATGTATCTCTGTCAATATGAAAATATGGTTGCACAGGGTTACAACCTGTGAATAATTCTTTTTTCCTTTTTAATCCTCATGTCCCCTACCCTATACTCTTTCTTTTGCTATCTGATCCTATTTGCCTCATGCTTCCACTTCACATACTAGCAATAGCATTCTAAGGTTTGACTCCACAGAAAACACTCAAGGCTACAAATGTGCAGGACTGGAATTTATGACACAGAAAAAAATTCCAAAATGAGGCCACCCTTGATTATGTTCTACTTGAAAGATAAATTGTCTTGTTTATGCAAACAATCAGAGCAGTATTTTCAGTGAAGGCAATCATACAAATAAAAAAGCCTATAAATACATCACTAACTCTTTCAGAGGTTTTTAACAATACTGCCTTGGGAGGGGGTGCAGATGGTGATGAGGCAGTAACGCAACTGGACCCACATGGGAATGTTCCCAGTTTCTGTTTTGGAGCCATCCTGCACACATGGGGTATGTACTTACGTGCTTTGACCTGGGTTGGCTTAGACTGGGGTCAATCATGACTTGGTGACCCTGTTAGGGGATGCCTATCTCTGTCTTTCTCTCTGCTTCTCTCTTTTATTGAAGAAATAAATTAATAAGCTTAAAAACATACCACCCTCACCCTAGATACTTCTTCCTGTACTAGGCAAAGGAAATGGGCAAGACACAGCACCATAATGAAAAAGGCGCTTGGAGGGCCAGGCAATGGTGTGGTGGTTAAGGCAGCTGGATCTCATATGGACCGTGTGGTTTGAGTCTCAGATCTGGCAACTAGAAAAACACACGTGGCATACAAGTGTCCAAAACCCCAAGGGGAAAACAGAGAAGAAAAGATTGCAATTCTCGTAGCCTATGGAATTTGCTTTTTTAGCTTAGCTTGGTTAATTGGGGTTTCTGATTCCAAAGCATCTTACAGGGATGATTAGTTGTTATTTTTGACTTAGTAACATGATGTTGCTCGAACTCACTTATTCAGAATCCCACATACTTCTATGCAGTGGGCATATTGTCAAATGACTGTCATGAGGATATACCACATTGGTCACAGAATTGTCAGGATACATTTGGCAATGGAGACAAGTAATCACCTAGCAGCAATGATGCAGAGCTCTAGACTTCTTTGAAATGATCAACCTATCACAAAAGAGAGAATAGCTAAAAGGAGACACTGAGACATTGAACATACAAATAAACAAGAGCTGGACCATAAATGGCAATAGAATCCTGACCACCACCTCTGAATGACAATAGAATTTTGACCATGACCTCTACAGAATTCAGATCAAAATCTCTGATCAGGAAAAGAATCAATAATTTCTGCAGCAATGAACCCAGAATAGTCAAAACATGCTCAATGATAACCAACTTCCCTATATTTTCCAGCTTGGGACAAACTAGAGAAAAACAAACACGATGGCCAAATGAATCACATATGATGCCTTGCTTTTAGTAAACTTGGCTCTAGTTTCTCTGTACTAACAACCTCCAACCAGTGCATACCTGAGGATTTGCCTTTTTTTTTCACTGTAAGGTTTTTCCACTTTTTGCTTGCTTTCCATCTCTGTCAAACACCTAGGACACATCAATGCAAAAACTGAGAAAATAGCTTTTTATATTATTTATTTTAGTAAATGCACATGATGGGTTTACATTTTGGAAGTAAAATGTAGATATTTAAGTATTTCATAAAATATGTATATATAAATATTTAATTTTCTTTTTAATTTAAAGATCACTAAATGAAAACACTTGGTTGCTATTTTGCTGTTGGTTTTACAGAGATTTTTGTTATAGGGTACGTGAGCTTGCTGGAGAGACAGAGAGACAGGACGTGAGAAATCACCCCCATGGGAGATGGTTACACAGTAGTTCCTCCTCCATTCTCCTCTCAGGATTTTGGGCATGAACACACATGTACCCAGTGTGAGTTTTAAGCCACTGGATCCAGGACTCGAATCACGATAAATTACATGGGAATTCAGTGATGTAGCAATTATGCCATCTGCTGGTCCCTTAGTTGTTATTTCTAATCATGCTCTATTGCACTGCATGGATTCACACCATAATGAGAAAACATGAAAGAACAAAGTACAGACAGAAGATGATCAAATAATAGATTTGCATAGAGCAGGAGTAAAAGTGATTGGAAAGACACTAGAGGAGCACGCAATTTAACAAACGAATGAAAAGAGGCTCCCCTTCATAGATTCTTTACTTTAAATGGCCAAAGAATTAGTCAATCACAGAATTATACTGAAAATCAACATTCACAAACTCTGACAAATTAAACAACTAAAAAGTTCAAAAATGTTTAATTTAATAATGTTAGAGTTACTTTGGTATCAGCCTTCTCTAGCTACTGTGCCCCTCTAGTGTGGTAAGCATTTCTTTTTAATCAGTTTAATACCTTTTTCCAAATATATCTCATATAACTTATTTTTAAATGTTTTGAATAGCTATGACTTAAAAATTATTATTTAGAAACAATTATCTTCCTATATGAAATATAAAAAGTCATTTTGATACCTAGTTAATAAACCCGACTTGCTGGTCATCATATCCTTAATAATATACCAGAGATAATATTTTGACTTTTTAATATCTGCACTGCGAACATCTTAAACATGGCTTTAATTAAAATAGAATATTATGTCAATTAGTAGCATTGATGTTGAATAAAAGCATATGTGAAGGTAATTTTCTCATATGAATACTATAGATTTAAGACATTAAAGGTCAAACTATTGAAATAAGAGGAAAAAAGAAAAATAACTAAGGTCATATAATCACGTACTATAATGATTGTGGCTTTAAGGCTGCTTTTCTGTAAAGTATAAAATATTGATAAATACAACCACTAAAAATTGAACATTTTATTTAAAAGGAAAATAACACCAAAAATATCAAAGACATACATTATTTTACCAGAAGTGAAAATGCAGAAAGTAGTGCATGTGAAACTATAGAAACGATAGTGTTTTCTTTCATTAAATTTAAATGAAATATATAAATGTGTTTGTTATTTACAGAATTTTGGAGGCTGCTCTGGTAACCAAGTGTCTTTCATAAATCAGAAGTATCTATGCATTAGCTCTCACAGTTAAACCACAAACAGGTAATAATTTTTAGTTCAAATGTGTAGAGAAAGAAAATGTAAACTTTCTATTAACCTTAAATAAAAGCCAAACAGCAGGAACTTGTGATAGACTTTTATTTTTAAAAACTAATCTCACTGACTGCTGCCCCAGTGTGGTGCGCAATTAAACATCAGAGACTAGACTAGCGAAAGAACAGTATATAACACCTTTCTCTCTCTCTGTTTCTTTCTGTCTTTCTGCTGAGCGCAGGTGCCTTATAGCAAAAACCTCTCAAAAAAAAAAAAAAAATGCAGAAATGTTCCTCTTAGTAAGTAATGAACTTAGGGAACTTACTAAAATAATTAAATAGTCCAAAAACAACAAAGAAAAAAAAGCCAAATACAAAAATACATAATTAAACATAATGTCAGGGAAAAAAACAGTGTCTAAAAATTTTTCAATTTGGAGGTTTTTGAGACCTTGCTGCCTGTAAGTATCTTTAGCCATATGAATGGAAAGGATAGGAAGAGTGTATATGCCTGTGTGAGTTACACGCTTGCATGCATGCATGTGTGTTTGTTGAGAATACATTAAGCGTTAAAAGAGACACCTCACATTGTAAGATCAAACAGAGAGAATTATGCCTCTAATTTTTTCTGTCAATGTTCTGACAAAGCTGTCGGGGCAGAAGATCTATTTAACATTAATATAGGAATATTTTATTTCAAATCCTAGGCAATCGACAAAGACAGAGCACCTATTGTAAATAGCTCACCTCTATGATGAAGGGACATATTCTCACTCACTACAGGTTGCAATTAAATTCTAAGAAATTATATACAAAACACTGAACATATGCTGAAAACCTTCATGGCATGGTTAAACATCTTTAGGACTTCAGAAACAATTGGATTTACTCTTTCAGAAAAAAATCGCTATTAAATGTCAAGATACACAAATGTACATATTTTTCTATGTATATTACAACAGTATGCTTTCTTTTGTGAAAAAAACGAAGCAAAATACTTAATGTACACAAAAAAGGAAAATTAACTGTAGATACTGTGTATGTGATAATATCTTTGACTGGACTAATATACCGTGTATTCATAACAGGAAAAGTCACTTCGTATTCTGTAATAATACGTAGTGATTGAATGTAATAAATAAATAAATTAATTAATTAATTACTTAATTAAAATTTAAGGGGCCAGCAGGTGGTATAGAATTTGAGGCAAGAGATCCACAAGACCAGCTGGCTCCACTGTCTGAGTACTAGATCTGGCAACCCAAGAATCACATCAGACATGTGTGTGTGCATGCTCAAAATTCCAAAAGGAGACTGGAGGAAAAAGGACTGAGGTGAGTCAGCTCCATGGCTCCTGTGATCTAGCCATTTAGGGAGAAAGGAAGATGTTCCACTGCTAACTGGGCTTCCAACATACAAAACCCACGTGATTAGCCTTTCTTCAAGAGACAGTCAGCTCCATGGCTCCTGTGATCTAGCCATTTTGGGAGAAAGGAAGATGTTCCACTGCTAACTGGGCCTCCAGCATACAAAACCCGCGTGATTGAACCTCCAAGTTCGGGAAGAAACGGACTATCCACCAGATGACTAGAAATCGCTGCAGGACCACAAGAAATATGGGAAAGCAGGAAAATATTTCTCCCACAAGGGAAACGGATAGCTCCTCTTCATCCACACACAGTTCAATGAAAATCATGGAAATGTCTGATAAAGAATTCAGAACATTCATAATGGCCAAGCTAACAGAGATGGAAGAGAAGAGAGACAAGGAACTGCTGAAGAGGAAGGAGAAAGGAGTTGAAGAGTTCCAGGAGGTGAGGAAATTCATGCAAGATCTAAAAGAGAAATTTCACATTTTACAAAAGAATCAGATGGAACTGTTAGAGATGAAGGCTATTATACAAGAAATCAAAATCTCCCTTGAAAGTATTAAAAGCAGACTAGATCATACAGAAAATAGAATCTCTAATGTAGAAGAGAAAATGGCTGGCCTAGAAAAATCCACCATGAAGACTGTGAAAATGGCCCAAAAATTTGAGAATAATATGCGAGAAGTACTAGATACAACTAAACGTCCAAACATCCGGATAATAGGCATCCCAGAGGGTGAAGAGACTCATAAGGGCATTGATAATCTATTCCATGAAATCCTGCAAGAAAACTTTCCAAACCTAGAGAGGCACTCAAAGATTCAGTCCCAAGAAATACAGAGGATCCCAATAGAATCAACCCAAGAAGATCTTCTCCAAGACACATCATAGCCAGATTGACCAAAACCACAGACAAAGGCAAGATACTAAGACTGGCTAGAGAAAAAAGGCAAGTTACCTACAAAGGGTATCCCATCAGACTAACGACACACCTCTCATCAGAAACAATGCAAGCGAGGAGAGAATGGGAAAATATATTCAAAGTATTAAGGGAAAAGCAATTTCAACCGAGAATTCTGTACCCAGCAAGATTATCGTTCATTTGGGAAGAAAAGACACGAACTTTCCCAGATAAAGAAAACCTGAAAGAATTTACCAGCACCAGACCAGATCTCCAAGAAGTTCTTAAGGGAGTGCTATGTCAGTAAAATTAAATGCAGACACACAGAAATAAGAGTTCAAAAACTAAGAAAATGGACAACTTAATTGTAGGGACAATGTTTGGAGATGAATATCATATCCCAGAATTCAATCTGGAAGATCGAACCTTAACAGAAGAAAGATTAAGTACATGAGATTGAACCGATGAAACATTCTGTGACTTGACTAAATTATTGCTGCTTTTCTCCTAAGCTTTGTTTTCCGGTTTTAAAGGATTTTTGTCCTGTCTTGAGCTGTTGATAGGTGCATGTACCTACTATTTGAACAGAATACTAACCTGTTTCTAGGCTTTAAGTTTCAAGGAAATATCATTACCAGTTCAAAACTACTCTTCTCGAAGTTACCTGCTGAAAGTAGTTAGATTACTTATGATACTGTGTGATCAACAAAGTGTTGGAGAAAAAGGAATGGAAGACAACTGTATATAGCAGAGATAGTGTAATAAGAGAGTGGGAAAGGGCAGAGGGTCAAACATCGGGTAAAAAACATATATACGTATACATGTGTATGAAAGTAGAAATGGAATATTATTGATGATAACAGGCATGATTAAGCCACTATGCAGTTTATTCTAGATGGGAAACCACATTTAGTACGTTGTGATGATGCTCAGGGAATGAATGTTAAGTAATTAAAAAAAAAAAGTTGCAGGAGGAAAAAAAAAGGTTCATATCGAAATTAAAAAAAAAATTCATATTTGATGACTGCAGTAAGCTATATAGCCCCAGCTGGGTACTACTTTATAATATGTTCATTCTACTCACTGGGGTTTATGCCTAAAGTCAGACTTAGGTTCATGTATAGGTATTTATCAGGGTTTTGCTTTGAGGTATGAGCTCTCATTGGAGAGAGAGAGAGAGAGACAGAGATAGTGAGTGAGAAGGGAAGTGAGAAACCGCCTTCCCCCAAGTGGGTCAGGGATGGCCACACAACAGTCGCTTCTCCTCCATTCTTCTCCCGGGAACTTGGGTACAGAAGCACACATGCCTGGCATGATTTTCAAGCCACTGCCATGAGAGGCCAGTAATGTAAGTGCTACACCATCTACTGGCTTTGGTAGCTATATTTTAATGTTGTCTATTTTTCATAGTTAGGAAGCACTACCTTAATAAAATAAGTAAAATGTTTCCTCTTTATTTTCTGAAAGAACTGTCATCGTATTGATTGGTACTAGCTTATGTTGTTAAGTGTTTGTGGAATTTCCAGTGAAGTTATAAGATATTGGTTGTTGGGAAAGTCATGAACCTGTTTGCATAGAAAACAGAAAAATAAGTCATGACTTTACCGATGACCTACTAGACAACATTTTAAAACTTACAAAAAGGAAACTCTAGGCCAGAGAACTTTATGTGAAGGTGTAAGTTTTTTGTAATATCATATGAAGTAAAGGTTAGCCATCTCTTCCGCTTTGGGGTAAAATTTTTAATTATGTCTGTTGCCTAGAATCATGTTAGTACGTATGTATTTTAACACATATTTATTTCATATCTATGACATTATCAAGGCTGAATTTATGCATGTTCCTGGTTCCATTGATCTCTACTTTTCTATTCTCCCTTAAGATAAAATATCTAGCAACATCAGTACTGAAAATACTATTTTTTTTTGTTTTTTTTTTTAAGTCTTAAACATTGGGCCTTTCACTGAAAACAATGCAAGCAAGGAAATAATGGGAAAATATATTCAAAATGTTAAGGAATAAACAATTTTAAACAACAATACTATATCCGGCAAGATTATCCTTCATATGGGAAGAAAAGCTCGAAACATTCTCGGATAAACAAAACTTGAAAAAATTTACCAACACCAGACAAACTCTTCAAGAAGTTCTGAATGGAGTGCTATACCAGGAAAATGATAACAAAAGAGAGATAAAAATAAAAGAACAAAAAATTACCAAAAAAAGGGCCAACTTAATCATAGGGACAAGTTCAGAAATATCAGTAATAATGTCAAATGTTAACTTCCAGGATTTAAACAGAAAGATCAGACCACAGTAACACTGCAACTTCAACAGACATAAGACTGAACTGATGAAATAGAATTCTATGACTTCTCTAAAACATTTCTTCTATGCTTTGTCTTTCAGATTTAAAGATTTTGGTTTTCTTTTTGATAGTTCAGCAATTTCTTAATTTTTTAAAATTGAAACATAAACTTTTCTCCCTTCCTGATCCCTTTGCAATTGGAAAATATTTGTGAGCATTCTAATTTTGTGGCAGAATGGTTATTTGCATAAGTTCGATAATACAATAGTATCTCTTGCCTTGCATCAGAAATTGAATTCTTATGGAGCTTTGCACAAATAACAGACCAACTAGAGATTAACCTAATTTTTTTTGCAAATAAGTTAGTTTATACCTCACTTTAGTAAAAAGGGGGAATGGAGAGAGAAAAATGTTTCAGAGGAAAATTACAGTGCACTTATCACTAGATTCTAGCTTTGTCCATATGTTTAGTTATGATCTTTTGTTAAACAATAAAATATTGAAAAAAGTTTAGTACGGAATGGAGGGAAGGGAAAGGGGAAAGATAAAACAAGTAAAAGTATACTTAACTGACAAAAAAATGAGAAGCTATTTGCTGATAATACTGTTTACAATAATATCTTTGCCTTGACTGGCAAAGGTATTTGTGTTGGAAAAAGAAATGTTGTACACTGCAAAGACAGATGATTAAATATAACTAAATTTTTAAAAAGTCTTAATTATGAAAAATTATGGTTTTTAAGATATCTCCTTTTTGGACCAGCAGAGCAGATGGTGTAGCAGTTACATCGCTGGAATTCCACATAGCCGACCATGATTCAAGTCCTGGAGCCAACAATTTAAAACTCATTCTGGGTGCATGTGTGTGCATGCCCAAAATCCCAAGAGGAGAATGGAGGAATGGAGAAGAAGGGATTGAGTTCTGTCCGTCCTCCCTGGGGGAGGGGAGGGTGATTTCTCACTTTCTGTCTCTCTGGTGAGTGCATGTGTCTTATAACAAAATTCTCTCAAAAATAAAGATATCTCCCTCCCATTCTTTTTCACTCACTCATTTAAAAGCCATTTCTAAATAACTGCAATAGTTTCTATAAATCCAATATTACATTAAACAAATTACTAGTACTCGAGAATTTCAATATCCAATAGAGAAAGAAAACTAGAAAATAAAATAATGCATTAACCACACTGGCATAATTTTACATAGTAAATTTTGGCAACAAAGAAGAGGTTCATGTTTGAATACTCAAAGTTGAAAGAAGGTTTCTTAGGGAATATAATTTATGCAGTGAGTTTGGAAGATACTTAACAAAGAGGTAAAAATAAAGCTTGTGAGAGAGTGTTTCAATGATTGAAAAAAATATGTAAGACATGCATGAAGGAGAAGAACTGAAAGCACATTAAGTCTGAAGTGTGTGTATGTACTTGCAATTCGGGCCTTTGATGATACAGCACTAGAGAAGTTCTGTCGTGGAGAAGCATCATACTATTTTGAGGTTGGCTTACACTTAAAGCATAGAAGACTAAATATCCTCAACCTCAAGAGTTGTTTTGGAGCCTGGCACAGCTGACGCCCCTTACACAGTCACTTCCTACAGTAGTTTACTCCAGTGTGCATTAAATATCACATTTTTCAAATTTATCCAAATATACAAATTTAAGTTTTAGAAGTGCAAATGTTCTGAATAAAGAATAAAGTGATGTATGAAGCAAGGGGAGGACAGAATGAGCTAGAGAGATGTTTCCAAATCACCGAAGACCTTGTAGTTTTCATTATAGAACTTGGTTATTGTTCTAGACCCAATAGTGAAAACTGGAAGATAGTGAACTTGCATTCCACCTGGAACATTGTTTCAGTTAGGGATGGCTGAAAGTAGGGGTGCTATTTAAGATTATCTTGTGTATGGCAGATGGCAAGCAGTATAATTTTCACAAATCGATTCAATACTATGAACACGTTTACATTTTACTGTTTGGAAAAGAGAAGGTGAGTTGCCATCATGCATGATTTATTTTCCCTCGAGCACTTCATTTTCTAATGATCTTAACCATTAAAATGTCATATATTGTACCAGTAGGTGTTGTGGTAGTTAGCGTGCTGGATTCATAATGGCTGACTCTGCAGTGGGAATCCTGGACCTGGCAGCTTGGAAAACACTCCAGGTACATGTGCATGTGTGTCCGAAATCCTGAGAGGGGAATCAAAGACGAGGAAACTGTAGTATGGCCATTCACCCTGGAGAGTGATTTATTACTTTCCTTCTCTTAAGTGAGTGTACATGCTCTAAGGCAAAAATCTAAAAACAACATAAAATTATTAAAAATTATAATTATCTAAGTAATGCAGGTAATACAGATATTTATCATCACGAAAGTTTCTTGAAGCTCATTTTACATAAGATAGTCAATCAACACTACGAAAGATTTTTTTCAGATTATTAGTAGTGGTAAAATTTAAACATCTGATTTTAATCAAAAATATTTTATCATCAACAGACAGTATTGATTAGAAAGAAACAAATTCTGAAACATAAAAATTAAATAACAATTATAGAATAGTATCAGACCACTCAAGCTACTACTATTATAATTCCTACTGTAAGAGGGTTCTAAGAGGATTCATATTCATACAGTATAAACTGTAATGTCAAAGTGGAATAAGGCATCTATGATCAAATATTATTGTTCTGTATTGACCTTGCTGGGATTAAGTACTCAATAAGAGTAAAGGATGGCCAAGATAAGCAAACAGCCATTTGGGGCAAGAACAATAGAATGTAAGTATCAATAATGAGACAAAGATAGAAATA
The DNA here is from genome assembly GCA_026018925.1 of Tupaia tana. Taxonomy (NCBI): domain Eukaryota; kingdom Metazoa; phylum Chordata; class Mammalia; order Scandentia; family Tupaiidae; genus Tupaia; species Tupaia tana. Next base: position 59,299,381 of record JAKSZU010000001.1, read on the forward strand.
TCAGTTATTCCAGTTGGCTCCAAGTTTGGTGGTTAAAATAATCAGGATTCCTCATGGCTGATCACAGTTTGAATCTCAGTCCCAGTGGCTTGAAAAAAGGCCAGGAGGGTGTTTCACATGCTCAAAATCCCAATTGAATGGAGATATAGAGGAGAAGTGATTGCATCATGACCATGCCTTATTGGGGGGGAGGTGCTCTATACAGTACCCCACACACACCAGTCTCTCTCTGGCGAGCCCATGTGTTCCTTGGTAATTAAAAGAAGGATCATTTTTAAACCATTAAAACATCTGTTCTTCTTTTCTTCTCATAAAATAATGAGAAAGACTGTATCAGTGGCATAGTAGTAACATACTCTGTGATGCTACAGCCATATGGGAAGGTTCTGGGTTCATATCCTGATATTTCCCGATTTCCCTGTACATGTTGGATGTACGCAAGTGTGACATGATCCAGGCTAGCTGAAGCTAAAGGTAGATCATGACATGAAGACCCTGTTGCAGGTGGCTCTCTCTCTCTCTCTCTCCCCTTAGAAGAAATAAATAAACTTCAATGATAATGAGAATGATGAGGTAGAGCATTTGGAAATGGTGGACTTTATGAACCCTACCCAATGGCAGAACACTGGAAAACCCCTTAAGGTTATATACACCAAATATAATAAAGTATACATTGTGACCAAATTTATACACTCAGCAATTAAGTAAATATAGCTAAAATCTCGATGGATATCTTCTGAACTTTAAATTCTGAAATTTGTACAGACTTTAAAGAATATACATAGGATCATCCAAAATATATCTAAATAACTAACATGTTTAGTATAACACTTACTATGAAGTCTCTGGGAACCATGGATCCCAGAAGAGAAATCTCAATCTTGCAGCCTTTGAAAATATAACTATTACTGCTGGGTCTTAGGTCAATCAATTAACTTTGGTGTAAGTTTGATTCTCATAAAAAATCTGCTAGTCACCAAATAGGGTAATTTTTGAAGCTTCAAGCCTACCATTTACATTGTTCCCTTATAATATCTTCATGGATTTATATCTATGATTGGAGAAGTTGGAAGAGATAATAAGTAAAACGGAAGTGTTGTACTTCCAAAACCTTTGTGAAATCTGAGCAACACAGTTGTTCTACACTGTGGCACAATAAGAAAATCAGAGACAATTTGAGAGCAGAGGTAAGGATAATGAACACACAGCATCAGGGAGAATAGTAGGTTCTGCATGACACAGGACATTAATATGGCCAATTCCAGACTCCAGAAAGGTTCTTTACAAAACTAATTGACTGGGAGTGCTCATGCCCATTGTCAGAAGTGATAGAGAAGGACACATTTCTCTAGCTTCCCAGGAGTTCAGAATGAAGTAGTGTGAATTAGTATAATGAAGGAGGAGATTATTACTTTCTGTGTGTGAAGACTAGATTAGAACATTTGTTTGATTTCTGCTTTTAGTATTTTGTTGCACCTTCAGGCTACTGTGACCCAGAGAAATATTGGTTCCAACTTTTACAAGGTTATATTAAGACAGTTCAAACTAAATAGCTTAATTATTGGTAAGCACAGTAATTCCAAAAAGCATTCAAAATGCTATTTTCTAAAATTAGAGAAAAGAATTTATTATGCCTGCAGAGTATTTTATAATATATTAATTGTGAGTAGAAATGCACAGAACATAAAGCTGTTCTAAGTTACTGCACTGTTCCCATTTCTATTTTGAACAGAATTAGCAGTACATTAGGTACTTGGACATAACTCATTTCAGATGATAACACTATAGTATTCTTAGTTTTTGATATTTGGGATATAGTAACAAAATGTTAAATAGTTATCAAACAGGAGCAAGCTTTTTTGGCAAATATGAAAAAGTATTAAGTATAATCATTCAGACTTTATTGGAAATGTTTCCCTAAATGCCTTTTCCCAGCAAGTATCAAGCTGTCAATGTAAACATTATGCATTTTTTAGTAAAGTGCTGCATTTCCTTCTGTCTAAAAGAACAGTCCAAGTTTGAGAAAAATGGTTCATAAAATAATTCATATCTGCTCCTCATTTACTATATCATTATCATGAGTTCTAAAAGAACCACCTATAGTAGATGAAAATTTGTCTCTTAAATGAAAAATGCCCCCAGTTCTAAAAGTAGATTTTAATTTTAAATTCCATTCACTGCAATTAGAAATAAAATAAGATGTACTTGAATAATTTGTAGGTTAAGAAAATGATATTATTTCAGAAACTACTGAGATCTCATAGTTATATTAAGGAATTTAAAGATATTCCACACATCATTTAAAAATGCCATCGTTTGAACAGTTACAGTGTGTATTAAAGAGAAAGTGATTCTGACCTGTCATAAATTCTAAATCACAATTTATAAAAATAAATACCCGGAATGAACAGACATAACACAGATGACTTCTAGGGTAGCCTAAAAACTGTTATTAGTACAATGGTGGATACATAGTATTATACATTGGTCCAAACCCATATAAATGTACATCAAGAGTGAATCTAGGAACCAGCAGATAGCATAATGGTTATGTTGTTGGATTTCCAAGTAGTCGACTACGGTTCGAGTCCTGGATCTGGTGGCTTAAACTCATGCTTGGTGTGTGTGTGTGTGTATGTGTGTGTGCCCAAAATCCCGAGAGGAGAATAGAGAAGGGATTGCTGCTTGACCATCCTCCCTGGAGAGTGATTTCTCACTTTCTGTCTCTGTCTCTCCAGCAAACACATATGCCCTATAGCAAAAAATCTTTCTAAAAAAAAAACAAAAACAAAAACAAAGAGTGAATCTAAGGTAAACTATTGTCTTTGGAAGACAACAATGTGCCAATCTAGGTTAATCTGTTGTTTATATACTATAAGCATTAAATTAGTTAAGTATGAAAAAGTCTGAAAAAATAATAAGAAAAATAAAAGAGTAGGAGCTGGATGGTAGCACAGCAGTAAAATGTAATACTCTGTGAGGCATTCCAAGAAGGGAAGCCTCTGCATTTGTACTTGGAGACCTCCCTATGCCCTGAGTGTGCTGGACAGGGGTGTGCCCATGACTGGAGACTGGATGAAGCTGGGGCAGATTGTCAAATCAAGACCCTGTAGGAAGTCTCTATTGCTTATAAAATAAGTAAATAATTAATTAAACTTAAAAAATAGAAGAAGTGAAGTAGAAAAACTGCTTCAGAACAGTTTTTATTATGATTGGGAAAATACACACACACACACACACACACACACACACAGAGAGACAATCCCACATGCTTTGTCCTAGTTCAAGCCCTTAGCTGGGAGTTACAAAAAGTAAGCATCGTATCTCAAGACCTGTCCACATTTCTGATAGATTCATATACATCAAATAATATCAGTACTTAATTAAAGATTAAAAGATGAAGCAATATGATAAAATTTCCCAAGAACCATACAAACAGGTAAAGTTCACATGGCATCAGGTTGAATCATCTCTCTATGAGTGACCTTTAAACGCCACATGAGTGTCATTGAAATGCATCATTTCTGGGCCAGCAAGTGGCATGGTGGCTAAGGTGCTGAACTCCCACGTGGCCTACCATAGTTTGAGTCCTGGATCTAGAAGTTTGCTTTTTTACTTTCCCTCTCTCTCTACCACTCTCTCGTTGTCTCTCTCTGGTGTGTCCATGTGCCCTACTGCAAATTAAAAAATCAATATTAGTAATAGGGTCCAGTAGGTGGTGTAAAGGTTAAGGCATTGGACTCCCACGTGGTCAACTCAGTGGCTTGAAATTCATGCCAGGGGCATGTACATGTATGCCCAGAATCCCAGGAGGAGAATAGAAGAGAAGGGACTATGGCACGGCCATCTCCTCTAGGGAGTGATTTCTCACTTTCTATCTCTCTGGTGAGTGCATGTAACCTAAGGCTAAAACCTCTCAAAAAAAAAAAAAAAAATAATAATAATTAATAAAATTTAAAAAAATTATTCCAAGAGAAAGAAATGCATCATTTCAAAAGTACAGTATAAGTTCAAGGATTTTTGTGTTCTAGAAATAGAAAATGAGGTGAATCAAAGAAGTGTAGGAGAAAAATAAGTTATTTAGCACCAAGTGTCATCGTATTGTGAAGATGACATTACTTCCAGAAATCCACTAGCACCTTTGAACATACAATATAATCTTAGACAAAGTGAACCATAACAAAGTGGAAAACCTGGCTTAATGGGAAAAAGCCATATTTCGAAATTAAGGAAATATCTCAGTTTGTCCCCAAATGATTATTTGTTCTTGCTCAAATCATGTAAGTATTGGTAACAATCAATTTCCTTATCTAATCAAAGAGAAGCCTTTGTAAAAAAGCTGAATTTCCTCTATTTAGAAGGTCAGTACTCAAAAATATAAAAGAACAAATATTTTAGAACAATATTATACTCTTATTTATAATTTGATGATAAATGCTAAGAAAAAAGAATCTCAATGGCCTCATAACTCCTCATACCAATGAAACGTAATGTTCATGAAAAAATATGGAGAAAATTTCAATGCATGAGGCTAACTGAAAGAAGGCAATCTAAGTAGACTGCATACTGTGTGATTCCAACTATATGACATCCTGGAAAAACTATGGAAATAATAAAGGTCAGTTCTTACCAGAAAAGGGAAAAGTAAAGTATTAATAGAGCACAGAGAATTTCCAGGGGAGTAAAACTGTTCCATATGATACAATAATGGTGGGAAGATGATACGTTTGTCCAAATCCTCTAAATGTACACCAAGAGTGAAACTACAGTAAGCTATAGACTCTGGGTGATAATATGTCAAAGGAGGTTCATCATTTATAAGAAATGTACCACTCTGGTGGGAGATGCTGAAAATGGGGAAGGCAATGGATACGCAGGGCCAGGGGGTATATGGGAGGTCTCTATACTTGCCTTTCAAGTTCCCTGTGAAAATAAAAATGCTGTAAGCAAAGTCTATTGGAATAAAACAAACTGCCAGAATGTCTGTGAATGGGAGTCTGGCCATCCTTATTTTTATTTATTTATTTTTTTTGGAGAGGTTTTCGCTATAGGGCGTGTGCGCTCGCCAGACAGACAGAGAGAGACAGAGAGACAGAAAGCGAGAAATCATTCTCCAGGGAGGATGGCCATGCCGCAATCCCTTCTCCTTCATTCTCCTCTTGGGATCTTGGGCACGCACGCACACATGCCCGGCGTGAGTTTTAAGCCACTGGGTCTGGGACGCGAACCGCGGTCGACTATGTGGGAGTCCAGCGACATAGTCATTACGCTAACTGCTGGTTCTCTGGGCATCCTTATTTTTGAAAAATAGCTAGGTAATTTTGATGTGCAGTAAATTTGGGGAATCACTGAACTCTGAATCTCCACATTTTAAAGATGGTTTATAATTCATTATTGTTAATATTGCCCTTTGTTTTGAGGCTCAATTTGTCAAAGGATCAGTCAATATGAGACTCTTCAAACTAATTCCTCTACCCTTGTCCCATGTCTTCACTATTTTTGACAATTTGTTACTTTCTCTCATAACAAAATATTACAGACTCACCTTGTCTTTATTCCTACCCAGCTCTATAATCAGTCATTCCTCTAACATAACCCATTGATTTGGGTAGAAAACAGTCTAAGAAACAGTCTCAGTCCATATATGTGTACGATCTTCTGAGGTGTCTGCTTCTAGGCTCCTTCATTAAGGATCAAAGGCTCAGAGTGAAAGTGTGGTCCACCACGTGACCATTACAAATGTAATAATAATTATTAAGGACAGTGAATTCAAAGAGAGTAATTAACTTAAGGAGTAACAAAATGGGAGAAAATACCATTAAAAACTTTTTTTTTTCCACAACAAAGTGCATGCACTCTAAAGTGAGAGAGAAGAGAAAAGACTGGAAGCAGTCTCCACAGCATCTGGTCATACCGTGGTCCCCTTCCTCCTGTCCTCCAGCCATCAGGTCCCAGACATTTGCACACATACCTGGTGTGTTTCATGCTGACCAGTCCAGGAATTTGAACTATAGTCATCACATAGAATCCAGCTTCTCTTGAGCAAGTCATTGCTGCTGCCCTCAAAGCTGATCCCAATATACCATATTTTAACCCTGAGAAGTAAATATTTATTAAATTATGATGAACAATAATACGCCTCCCACACAACACACAGGCACACACACACACACACACACACTTCCAAATGAAGGGAATGAGAAAGATGATATTAAGTATCTCATTGGTAAAGTATTGGTTTTGTTTTTGTTTTGTTTTAATTTAATTTAAAAAAATATTCTGGAAGGCTGATGTGCTCTCCAGAGAGAAGGAGAGAGAGGGAAAGAAAGTGAAAAAGCACCCCCTATGGGGGATGGCCACACCACAATCCTTTCTTCTCCATCTCTCCTTCCTTTAGAGTTTATGAACATGCATGCACATATATCCATCATGTTTCTCAAGTCACCAGATGCAGGACTCAAACCACACAGTCATTCATGTAGGATACAGCTGCCTTAAGCACCATGCCAAGGACTAGATTGGTTTTGTGTTAATGGAGGAAATATATATATATTTTTTGAGAGATTTTTGCTGTAAGGTGCACGTGCTCACTGGAGAGACAAAGAGAGACAGAGAGATAAAAGTGAGAAGTCACCTTGGGAGGATGACCACACTGCAATCCCTTCTCCTCCATTCTTCTCTCGGGATCTTGGGCACGCACGCACAGGTGCCTGGCATGAGTTTAAGCCACCGGGTCCGGGACTCAAACCGCATTCGGCCACATGGGAGTCCAGCGACATAGCCATTATGCTAACTGCTGGTCCCAAGGGAAGATTTTTTTTTTTTAATTCAATTTTAGGCATTAAGTCAGTGTACATTTGATAATTGACATTTATAGCTTTTCAGTCTTAATGACTACCACTAAATGTTTCCTTTTTTATAATTTAAGTTGTGGGTGTTTATTTCCACCCATATGCAAAGATTAAGAACTATTTGAAAATATTTGTTTGTTGGAAAAGTCCTGATATATTTTTTTAATGTTTTTCTAAGCGCAAATGAGTCATGATTTTTTCAAGAAGCTGATAATAAAAATATTTTTTTACTTTAAGCTATATGTGTGTGTGTGTGTGTGTGTGTGTGTGTGTGTATTTTTTTAGAGAGAAATTTTTGCTATAATGTGCCTACACTTGCTGGAGAGAAAGAGAGAGACAGAAAGTGAGAAATCATGCCCTGGGGAGATAATCATACTGCAATCCCCTCTCCTCCATTCTCCTCTAGGGACTTTGGGGCTCATGCGCCCAGCATGAGTTTTAAACTGCCAAGACTAGGACTTGAACCACAGTCCACTACATGGAAGATCAGCAACATAACCCTTATGCCATCTGCTGGCCCCAAGCTTTATTTTTTAATCCATGTAAGAATTATACAAATGGATGAGGAAGAGAAAATAGCTTAAAATTTAAACTTGAGGGGTTCCATTATTTTTAATTGGTGGAATTTAAGAAACAAATTGTTCTTTTACTATTTTTTAAATTTCTAATTGAGCACCATAACTGAGAATAATAATGTTTCCTATTATATGTCTTGGGGTCTTAAATACAAACAAGCAAATAAACAAAGGACACCAGAAAAAAAATGACATGGCTCTCAATAAGAAAACCCTTGTATGATTTTACTCAAGACACCTTAGTAGAGATAATAGGATATATACAAAAATAAATGAATTTGGTTATAATCTTTTAACAATTAGGAATTAGATATTGAATTATTAAATGAATCAACTCCCAAGGAGCTCAACTTATTATTAATTCAGATTCGTTAATATAAGGGGTAATATTCTAGAAAATAAATCTTATTTGCTTTCTTTAATAATACTTTTGCCATATAAATATATGATTCATTATTATTGTATTATATCCCATATTGGCTTTCTATGCAAGGTGATTATAGTACCTTGAACAGCAGTAATTACTTATTTTGCTGTAGTGTTTAATGGCTTCTAAATAAAAGCAAGTAGACAGGTTTATAATGTTACTGCCAAGCTACTCCTTATTCTTAAAGTGGAGCATCTGGCTTGACTTAATTGTTAAACTTCGATAGGAAATCCTTTGCAGTGTCAGATGAAAAAATATATAGTTGTTTTAGATGAAAAAGTGCTTGCACTTTGAAAAAAAATAAAAATGCTATCTTGTTGAGCGTGTGTGGGTACGCACATTAATTGTCTGTATACATATTATTTGTACATAAAAATAAATAAGAGAATGAATTACACAGCAAATTGAATCTTTGCAAAAGTACTTTCCAAAAGAATAAAATCTACTGGATAGTAGAATATTGCAATTATTTCAAAAGAAAAAAAAAAAGGCCACAAAATGTAACCACTCTTCTACGCAAGAAACGATATAATCTCTGAGTCTCATGCTTAAACAGCTTGTTTTAAATACCCTACTACTAATATAAAATTCCAAGCAAAATGGATATTGACATTTGATAAAGAAAAAATAAATGAAAATATTTTCTTTTGTTTTGAATTATATTCCTAGTGCAGTTGTAAGAAGTTACCACAAACTTAGTGGCTTAAACCAACACAAAATTAACACCTCACAGTTCTGAGGTCAGAAGTCCAAAATGGATTTCATTTAGTTTAAATCAAGGTGTTGGCAGAGTTCTGTTCCTTTCCAAGTTTTTATGTCTTTTTGCTTCTAGAAGCTACCTGTATTTTTCATCTCCATTTTAAAGTCAACAGAACAGCATCTTCAAATCTCTCTCTTGCTCTGTCATCTCTCTCTCTCTCTCTCTCCTTCTCTGTCTTCCTTCCTCTTTCCCTCTGCTCCTTCCTCACCTGTCTTTGTCATCACACCTTCCTTTCTGCCTCTGGATTTCCTGCCTCAGTCTTCTCCAGTAACAATCCTTGTGATTACACTTGATCCACTCAGATATTCCAGGTTAGTCTCCCCACCCAAAAATGCTTAAAATCCAACCTGCATGTCACTTTCCCAATGTACAAAAGAAATTTACAGATTTCAAAAATTGCTGTGTGGATATTTGAGTGATGGTGATGATTCCACTGACCACATTGTTTAAGTGTTTGTTTCCCATAGGATAAATCTTTTCTATGATAACTGAATATGAATATGGTTGATATTTCCTTAAAACACACACAATCAACCACAAATTAAAATGAGAAAAATGTAATTCAAGTGTATTTGTGATATATTGCTAATGGTATCAAGATACATACCTTTGTTGGGACCAGCAGTTAGCGTAATGACTATGTGGCTGGACTCCCACGTAGTCGACCGCGGTTCACGTCCTGGACACGGTGGCTTAAAACTCACACCGGGCGCATGTGTGTGCATGCCCAAGATCCTGAGAGGAGAATGGAGGAGAAGAGATTGTGGTGTGGCCATCCCCCCTGGGGGGTGATTTCTTGCTTTCTGTCTCTCTGTCTCTCTCTCGTCTGGCGAGCACACATGCCCTATGGCAAACGCTTCTCCAAAAAAAAAAAAAAAAAAAAAAAGATACATACCTCTGTAAGCAATTTATTCTTATTCTTATGATCTATCAATGATTTATTGATAAATTGGGAAATTTGAGAATATTAATTTTATAACTTTGGAACTTTTATCTTCAGTCCTTTTAGATCAGTGATAACTGTCCATGTTGCTCTCTCTGAAGACATCAAATTTCATACAGAAGTGTCAGATATACTAAGATACTACCTATTAGGTTATTGGAAAAGTCATGATATATTTTTTAATATTTTTCTATGCAAAAATGCATCATAACTTTTACAACAACCCCATACATTTTGGGAAAGTTGAAAGATAAAATAATCTTACTTCATTTCAGCTAACATATCTTACTTCTGCATATTTTTACAAAAATTGGTGGCCATATCAACACATTGTTGAGATTGAGCCTAGCTTTGGAAGGGGATCATTAAGATGTAGGCTTGTAGGAACTCCTAATTTTTGATTTGGACTAAATCTAAGTCTTCTTTTGATATTAAACACTCAGCAGTTTTTGCTTCATTTTATTGTGACTCTACAAACATGATAAATGTATAGATTTGTACCATGTGTTTGTGCTCAGTTTTTATTATATGTTTAGGTTAGAAAAATGGGAAAATGAACCAAAAAACTCTGCAAGGTGGACATACGAATGGCCAAAAAGTATATGAATACATGCTTAACATCTTTTATCATAAGGGAAATGCAAATCAAAAACACATTGAGATACCACTTAACCACAGTCAGAATGGTTAAATTAAAAAATAAAGAGCACTAAGTGCTGACAGGGCTGTGGTGAAAGGGGAATCCTCCTGCACTGTTACTAAGAATGTAAATTAGTACAACTACTGTGGAGAATGACATGGAGACTCCTCAGAAACCTACCAACAGAACTAGCCTCCAATTCAGTAATCCCATTCTTAAGTATTTATCCAAACGATAGGAAATCCTTCAGTTGGAAAAATACACATCCATGTTTATTGCAGCATCATTTACAATTGCTAGAACATGGAATCAACCCAAATGTCTGAAAGTACATGTCAAGTGGATTGAAAAAAATGTGGCATATGTACTCTGCGGAATACTACTAAGCCATAAAAAAACTATGAGACCCCGAAATTTGATACGAAATGGACAAATATAAAAGACTTAATATTAATCAAAATAAGCCAGACTGTGAAAGACAGACTGTTTATGTTCAATATATACCAAATATTCTTTCAGAAACTGAAAGATTGGAAGGTAAAATGGCAGGGAGAGCAACTGAAGATATTAGAGGTAATAAGTGAAGGGTAATGGGGTGGGTAAAAAGGGAGGAAGGAAGGGAAATAGAGAAGAAAACACATGATAAGTTTAATTGACACAAAAATGAAGTTATTTGATGACGATAATGTACATGGTAATGTCTTTCTAGTGACTTACATGCACTGTTTCCATACTGGGAAAAACCATGTTGTACATTGTAAAGATGTATAATGATTAAATGTCAATAGTATGTATATATATATATATATATATATATATATATATATCTTTAAAGATGGTAAAGATTGTATGAGATATTAAGTGGGACTTTTTGTACTCACATTTAATTACATAAGAACCTTATAATCTAAAATAACTAACATTTGGGACTACTTACATCCATTCAAGGCCATTATTTTCAACAACTACTTTTATTAGCAGATTGCCCACCACTCGTTTTCTTTTGTCCAGTTTATTTAAGTGGAAAATTGAGGGATAGAAGAAGTATTGAGTTTTTGTGTGTCTAGTGAAAAATACAGTAATTTTAACTGGCATTTCTGCAGCAACCTACTTTAGAAGAAAAGTCTTTAAAAAGAAAAAGGACTACAGACATTGGAGATGTTAGTTAGATGGGAGAACTGACATTCTAGTCCCAGGTGAAAGTTCTGCTTAAGCTGCAGAAACATCCATCTGTGCCTGACTACAGGAACTAGAGCTAGAGCAGTGCAGAGAAAAGACAGAATTAGAATTTAGAATTAATTTAGAATTATAGTCTAAAAGACACTGCAGGGGATGGCAATGCTGAGTAGTAAGCTTCCTGTTGTTAAGCAAACACTATGCAGGTGAGACAGGGCCATCTTCTTGCCACACTACTTAAGAGGGTTGTCTATCAAGAGAAGGGACATCAGAAGCAAGACATTTTAGAAAGGGCTCCCGGTAAGCAACACTGAGGTGTGAAGCTGAGTAGGTTCAATTGTGCCTGACTGTCAAAGAATCATACATTAAGACTACCAAGAATTAGCTTCTTAAATATTCAGTCCCAGACAAGCTGATAGTGTGGATCCCACACAATCGACTGCCTGGTTCAAGTCTCAGGCTTGGCAGCTTGAAAAACATGCCAGATGTGTGTGTGTGTGTGTGTGTGTGTGTGTGTGTGTGCGCGCGTGCCCCAAATCCTGAAAGGTGAGAGAAATAGAGAAGAGAGGGTGCACTCTCCATGGAGGATGCTTTCTCAATTTCCCTTTCTCTCTTTCTCCAGAGAGTGCATAGGCTCTCTAGCAGAATTAAAGGGAAAAAAAAAATCTTGTCCCAATATCAATATATTTGGTACACGGAAGTATCCATAGTAGTCAATCTTAAGTTGATTTTCTTGTACTTATGACTAAAAGGCTACAAGTTTAACCAGAGGAAAAAAGGATGCATATCTCTTTTCTTTTCCCCTTTCCTTCTACTATTATCAGCAAAACCAGAAATTCTTAGGTTGAGGAAGGGGATATATGAGAATTTACAGATTTCGATTGTATATGAGTTTGACAATTGAAAACTAAATGGTACTTCTTGTGATAACTAAACATTAAGGGTAGTGGAATCTGGCAAAGTAGTCATTAAAGATGAATGAAGACTACCTTAACATTATGTAGTTGAACTCATTGATAGTAAATATAAAACACTGTAGTCTTTATACCTTGATAGACAAACATACTTAAACTCTTTCACAAATATATACAATTACTGAAGTAAAATGTAAAAACATTTGAAATTTTTGAGAGATACTTTCTTTCTATGTTAGTTCCTTAAAGATAAAAAAATACAAGAAAAAGAAACTTATCCGTATATTCCTTCCACAAGAGAGAAAACAGAGAAAGAAAAACAGGAGTCCTTAACAGGGTCTTCACACCTTGATCCAGACCCAGCCTCAGTAGTCTGGATCATTGGCTTGTGCGCATCCACTGTGCAGAGAGAACTCAGAACAGGAACTCAGAACCTACCAAATTCATCCAGTTGAGTTACTGCTGAGCCATAGTTTGGCCCTACTATGTTAGTTCTTAAATTTTGCCCTGTTTCATGGGAATATTCTTGTTTCATCCAAATAACTGTATATTCACATTATTCACATTCAGCTATATTGCATCAGGGGTTCACAGAAGTTGAATTCTTTCTAGTTAAATATGCTAGTCTCCTTTTATTTAAATGCAGGCAATACACCTTTTTTATTTCGGTGCTTTTTGTTTTATTAATCAAAATTTTCAAATCTTTTTAGAAAGAAAATAAAAAGATATCTGTAAGTTAAGCCTTACTTCTAAAGGAGGTCAAATCACTTTAGCAATAATATATTGTTTTCCAAATTTCATTTCATTCATCTGGCAAGAGTAGATAAGTTTCAGGGTCAGCAAATGGCATAATGATTATGTCACTGAACTTCCACGTAGTCAATCATGGTTCAAATCCCAGACTCAGAGATGCGTGTGCATGCATGCCCAAGATCCCAAGAGGAGTAATAGAGGAGAAGTGGAATATGGCATGACCATTCCCACTAAGGGGTGATTTCTTGCTTTCTGTCTCTTTGTCTCTCTCTGTCTCTCTGGCAAGCACACACACTCTATAGCAAAAATCTCCCTTAAAAAAAGTGGGTAAGTTTCTAGCTTCAACTCTGATATTGAGTGTGTACAAAGCATAGATTATAAGCTGCCATTTCATTTGCTCAATGCCAGAGTTGTCAGGATTGTTCTTGTTCAATATGTTAAAAACCTCCCGATTTAGAATTCAAAATGTCTAATTAAACACGCAAAATGAATTACAGCTAAAGATAATATGACAATGGAATTGAATATTACTACTGAGAATAATATAGTAATGAAGCAATCACAACATTTCACATTTTAAAACTCTCACAGTCAGAAATTTAATGCAATAATGGGTAACTCCAAAGTCCCTGTATTAAGCTTTCGAATAGAACTCCTGATGTTTACTTTCCATTATTGTTTTGTTTTTGCTGGGGAACAGGGCAGTGAAAGAAAATGCAGATCTCCCCTTCATGCTTAGCTCAGGTAAATGTTAAAATTTGTTTTTGCTGTCTGGAGACACATCAAAATCAAGGAAAGGCTAGAAGTGTACAAAGTTTACAGGCTTATTTGAGATGCTTGAATGACTGCTAATATTTCACAAACTATATAAATGATTTATTAACCTATAAGTCAGCACTCTTTTAGAAATTATTCAGTTATAATAAACTTCAGTAATATTCAGATCAATAAAGATACAGTCATAATGTTTTCACAGACCAAATATTTACTTTGTATTACATACTTCTTAAATCTCATCTCTAAGGAATACCATAAAATATTCCTTTTTCAAGTTTTAATAAATTTTTTAAATAAAACATTTAAAAAATTATTTGTATTTATAATGACTTATTTACATATGTTTAAAAATGGATTTCCAAGCTCCTCAACAGATCTTGATGTATTGTTTATTTTAGTCAGTTCTCAATGTTAAAACAGTTTGTTTTAACATAATAGGTCTCACTATAGACCTCTGGATCTCCAGGCATTTAGCAGCCCAAGACATTGGAAGTAGAATTTCAAAATGATAAATGGAACATTAGTCACATAGCTATCATTATAAGTGACTTGTTTGTATATGTTTAAAAATAGAGTTCCAAGCTTCCAAGTATACAAAACCTTAGAGTTTAATATCTTTAGAATTTTCTCTAAAATATGACTTCTGTACAGGATTACATTAAAAGCAATTATTTTATAAATGAAATAATTTGTTTTTGTTTTTTAGATCTAGAACTACAAAACATAAAATGAATTGTATTACACTGTCTTACATTTCTATACAATCCACCCGAGGAGTGATTTCTCACTTTCTATCTCTGGCAAGTGCATGCACCCTATAGCAAAATTCTCTCTATTAAAAAAAGAAAAAAAGAAAAAGAAAAAAGAAAAAAAGAACAAATTTTCTGGCATATACATTTTTCCCTCTTCAGTGCCCACAAGGACATATGTATTAAATAAATGACAGCTTATATTTTGTTCAACAAGCAATCTAAGAATATTTAATGCAGTTAGTAGTAGACAAATTAGAAATTGTTGCCCTAAATTTAATTTTCGTACTGCAGCTTTGACTAGTAGTATATAGTAATTATGATGAGCTAAAGTCAATAATAGGTTTTCCATTTCAATGGCACATACAATTGAAGATGTATTTTGAACTATTTGTCATATAATTATCTATAACTATTTTCTATTTTTTGTTCACCTAACAAGTCTCAGTATTCTGATTCATTCTTTTTGATCTTCCATCTAGTTTCTTGTAAAGTTGCAACACGTAACTTTAACGCAGAAAACACTCCCAAGAACTTACATTTGGAAATTTTGATTTTACCAGTACTTCTGAATGTTAGGTTGCTTATCTGAATTTTTTTCTTTTTTGATGTAGGTATTTATTCATAAAACTTTCCTCTTAGAACTGCTTTTACTGGATTCTATAAGGAATACAGGAAAGATACTGGTAAAAACAAGTATATCTAAATCTACTCTTTGGCAAGTGACATGCAAATGATAAAGCAAAAATTGGTAAAAATGTTTCAACACGTAAAATTGACATAGGCATATATCATGAACACATAAAATATACCTACAAATCAACCTATGAATCAATAAGAACAAGACGTATAACTCATATGGCAATGAACAAGAGAATGTCAAGGCAAAAGATATTTACTAATGCATCTCACAAATTAGAGAATAGAAGCCAAAAATATTTACAGAATAAAAGTAAGGTAAAGGGAGGCCCACAAGTCATATGGTGATTAAGGTGCTAGATCCATGACCCACTCGGTGGTTTGAATCTAGGACCTGGCAGTCTGGAAAACAAGCTGAGCTTGTGTGTGTGTGTGTGTGTGTGTGTGTGTGTGTGTGTGTGTGTGTGTGTACATGCCCTAAATCCTGAGAGGAGAATGGAAGAGAAAGGATTATGATGTGGCCATCTCCCTGGAGGGTGATGTCTTACTCTCCTTCTTTCTCTGTTTTTCAGTCTGGTAAGTACACGCACTTGTGGCAAAAAAAAAAAAAAAAAAAAAAAAAAAGGCAATAAACAAATCTTTATAAATAGGGGGAAAGGAAAATTATTAAATAATGGTTATACTTGTACCATGTAAGCAAGAATTTCAATGTGTAAAATGTATTATTTAGCATGTAATACCACAGACATGACAATTTATTGCTGTCAGAAAGTAGGGAAAGTCATGATGTATTTTTCTATGTTTTTTCCTATGCAAAAATGGGTCATGACTTTCCCAACAACCCAACAGCACAGACTCTTTCAAAAGCATTTATTATCTTATAAATTTTATTGTGACTATACCTTACAACCTACCCAATCTATTTCTAGGTATCTATCAAAAAGATACTCTTAGGCATGTACCACAGCACTCAATAGGATTGTCACAATTCTGTCCCATCAATTCTAGACAACATGAAATTGACCAAGAGGAATTTGAAAATAAGGTATCAGCGCACATAGTTAGCATTAGAATATAAATGTCAACAATAATGTTCTCACTCTAAAATATTTGATTGTGAGTGAGCTTATAAAAATTATGTTAAAGTGGGACCAGCAGTTAGTGTAATCGCTATGTCACTGAACTCCCATGTAGCCAACTGTGGTTCGAGTCCCTGACCTGGTGGCTTAAACTCACGCTGGGTGCGTGTGCGTGCGTGCTCAAGATCCCTAGAGGAGAATGAAGGAGAAGGGATTGCGGCATGG